>OY365807.1:39120230-39336362 GCA_959347315.1 Bimastos eiseni | reverse complement strand
CTGGCAGTGCCAGTCCCAAGCCTGTATGCAAGGTGAGAACACTGATGGTTATCACAGTGTCGCTAGACTAAAAATACTATGCAAACAGATGCAGAAATCAGTCAGTGAGTCGGTCGGTCGGTCAATAAGTCGGTCGGTCGGTAGGTAGGTTAGCAATTAGGGTGGAGATTGAGTCACGTATAAGGAACAACCTATAATCGGTTTATACGAGCGAACATGAGTTAGACAGTCAAGGTCAAGGCAAACGCCGAAACCAAGGAGTTTATAATTATAAGTTTTCGAATAGAAAGCCGTCGCTGGAATAAGGTTAGAATTAAAAGAACAGATAAAGAGATCAACTGATGACTTACGAAGAACAGCTGGGAAAGACAAGAGCCGTATATATAGGAGAACGAAAGAGATAAAGGGAACACGAGGAGTCACAGCCTGACATGAATAGGAAACTAATAGAAAACAGGAATCTCGTATAATGAAGAAACTTGGTTTGAACCTCATGCTCCAGTCAAGCAACCTCAAATCTCTTTCCGCGTATTCCCATATCTACTGATTTATGCCTCACTTGAGCCCTCACTCCAATTAGCTCTGCACTAACACGATTGACTGCTCGATTTTATAGTATATGCAGCCAAATATATATATGTACATATATTATTATATATATGTTATCTATTATATATATATAACTTAGAACTCGCATACGTGCATACTTTTATAGCTAATGCGTTGAGCAGAATGTGTGCGCTGTAGAATAAAAGTCATGTTTATCTTTGTTTTACATAATTCATGTTCATAATTAGAGTTGGCCGACGACGAGCAACGGTTTGACTCGTACGATTCGCTTTCACACCAGCTTTATTGGTTTTCATTCTCACGTCGCATCCAATTTACTGATTCGTTTGTCTGCCTTTAGAAATAGATTCTGTTAGATGTTAGATTCTTTCGATATGCAGGACAAGTATGTAGCGAAGAAGGCTGACGATGTAGGTCTAATTGAGGACGGTTCAGTTGGAGATGCCCACATAGAAAGACGAGCAGAGAGATACAGAGATAGAGAGGGACAGTGGAACAGACAAACATACATACATACAGACAGACAGACAGACAGATAGATAGGCAGGCTAGCAGGTAGGCAGAAAAGCAGACGGAAAAAAAGAGATACAGAGGGACAGTGGAACAGACAGACAGACAGACAGACAGACAGACAGACAGACAGACAGACAGACAGACAGACAGACAGACAGACAGACAGACAGACAGACAAACAGACAGACAGACAGACAGACAGACAGACAGACATGCATGCATGCATACACACACACACACGTGCGTGCGTACATACATACATACATACATACATACATACATACATACATACATACATACATACATACATACATACATACATGCATACATACATACATACATACATACATACATACATACATGCATACATACATACCTACAGATTCAACAAGTATCGTGTGAGATCGCATTGTATGACACTCTATGGCAACGCGGATATCTGAGGAGTGAGGAGGGACCGTCGCTCAACAGGCTACCCACCAGCAGTGCACCGGGCCTATACTTAGGGCTTCTCGGGTCCCCAGGCCCTTCTATCCCATTGTCACTGTTAACATCGTTGAATGCACGTGCGATGATTATGTTTTCTAAATGGTTTGAACTCAGTGAATCCATCTCAACGAAAGAAGACGCTATGTATTCAGACGGAATACATTCGATTCTCCTACACTCCTTGAAGACTTATCTCAGCTTCTTGTAATAGATAAAACACTCGTCGTCGGTGTAGGCCTATCAAGGGCTACACATAAACTATACGTGTATAGTATGTGTTGTATATGATATGTTGTACTGCATACGTATTATACATGTAGATCTTAATACGATTGCAGTCGTTCCGCTAAAGAGCTGAAAGCTCTTAGTTCCGTTATTTACAACAGTTGGCGATGCGTGACATCTGTTAATCACGCATAACGACGGATGTCAGTCCTTGGGTAAGTTGGGTTCGTCAAAGCAATAAGCAAAGCATCTCAAACAATGCGAGTTGCCCAGTCTTTGTAAGCGGCACGCGATGAACCTCAACACTTCATGTATACTTGAAGAAGTAAATTTAAACTTAATTCTTCTAAGAGTGAAGTTTGCTGGATTATTACTTAGGGCTTATTATTAACTACTCCTTTCTATTTAACCCTAACATCACATGATAGTTACGATGATACCGCCATCATTGATCGCAGTCGTAGCTCACACGCTCACACTACCTCTTGTAAATTATTCGCCGTTAATCCTTTATGACTTCGGATGGGTAGAGACGTAAATGTGTTGCAATACACAGAGAAATGCGAGAATTCATATTTATAGCGGATTATATTCACGCAATCATCTAGTGCCACATTTTGTCAAGAACGATGGCTGATCCTAAGAAACACTGCACGCGTTTGCACTTCCATGCGATACGTCTTGAATGATCCGAATCCGTCGCAAAAGGGCCCAACGGCCTAAAGGTCAGCAACTCTTGAAGCCAGACTTGACATGGAGATAAACGTGTTTTTAATATTAATAAGTCTATGAAGTTTCCATAAGAGCAAGGTTTGCAGTCAGGGAATTGGCAGTCGAGTCCTTCTTTCAAGTCCTTTGGAAGAAATAAAAAGATAGGTAGGAAGAAGGAAGCAAGGAAGGAAGAAAGAAGGTAGGAAGAAAGGAAGAAAGGAAGGAAAAAGACAGATAGGAAGAAAGGAAAGAAGGACGGAAGGATCTAATGAAGGAAGGAAAGAAGGAACCAAGGAAGGAAGAAAGGAAGGAAGGACGGAACTAAGGAAGGAACTAAGGAAGGACGGAAGGATCTAAGGAAGGGAGGAAGGATGGAAGGAAGGAAAAAGGAAAAAAAGAAGGAAACAAGGAGGAAGAAAGGGAGAAGATGAATCGCCGAAGCATTGAGCCAGAAGTAGGAGTCTCTGCCTCTTTATGGAGACAATGCCTCAGTCATTGTCAGAATAAAGTCTAAAGGCCTTGATGAATACCTGTCGAACTTTCACATACAGTGAAAACCTATTTTGATAAATGCGTTTAAACCATGAATGGCACACCCGATATCTGAGAAGGATGTCCAATCAGGTTACAGGAAGAAACAGTGAGAGTAGGTGAGAAGATGGAACGAGCATGGAGAGGAAGGAATTTATGGTATACGAGTTCAGTGAATAATCAGTGAACCGTCAGTGAATGATACAAATACACGCATTGGAAGAAGGAAGATGTCATCACAGCTCAACCTCAACGCGTTCTTATAGACTCAAGTACCACCAGGTCTCAGGTACAAACATCATTCGTGCAAAAGAACACATAACACACGACAGCTACATAATTATACATTAGCCAGAGGCAGACAGAATGAAAGACGGACAGACCGAGATAGACAGACGGACAGACAAAGAGAGAGAGACAGAGACAGAGGAGTTAGAGAGAGAGAGAGAGAGACAGACGGACAGACAGACAGACAGACAGAGAGAGATGAGTCCATATGTATAATGACCACATTTCGTTTCCGATGGTCATAAATATATCAGCGGATGGTTACGTCTAACCTGACTTGGTTTAGTTTCATTGCTTACACATCTATGGCTTAATGACAGGAGGCGGTCGGATGTGAAACGACTGATGGTCGGATTCGGTTCCAGGCAGGTGAGTCATCCTAATCACACAAATGACTACAAGACGCAGCAGAACGCATATATATCAGCTACCAGTTATCTGTTGAAGGCAGGCCTAAACCCAGAAGTACATCCTTAGTCAAACATTTATAGGTATACCATTCAGGTGTTATCGATATTATATATATATATGCATAATATATATAGCATGTCCCTATATATATATATATATATATATATATATATATATATATATTCATAAACTATAAGCATGTGCCAAGCATGTAGCATGGGTATATTCTTATTCCTTAAACTAAACTATACACTATAGTTACATATATAATATTATTATTCCTAGAGCCATATAATATATATATTTATATATATATAGGCCTCACGTATAAAGTATAAATATTTAAAGATATCCGCCCCGAGCGTTGATAGTCCGTCTCGACCGGGTCCTTCGCTCTGCAGCCTACCTGAGCCTCATTGGACGCTCTCTAAGTAGACTTCTCTCTCGGACTACATGCATGATTCTTTGCACTAGCTTCGTCCCCCAATGAACCAGCTAAAGAATGGCTGTGCTGGTCTGGCGATGCCTTCTTGGCTATGCTCTGACCTATCCAGTCGTCGTTGGTCCTCCTTTGTCGAGATACTTCAGTGGTGCCCCGTGCAAGCACCTCGGGCGAGTAGCACCCTACCATCTCAGATTTTGGCCCTTCCACCTGTAACACACTCCCCTTAGAGTTGCGTCAGTCGCCAGTGAGTAATGCACCTTTGTTTTACAAGCTGCTGAAGACTGATCTGTATCGCCTTCGTTGGGTTGGGAGCATCACCGAGTAGACTTCAGAGGAGGCGATACATAAATGTTAAAATAAATTAAAATATCCGCACACTATTGGTGTATACGTACGGGTAATTATACGGTGTGCCTTTGATAATGTCGTTTGCTGCGCAGACTGAGCATGCGAGTGTCGTGCGTATTGTGCCTTGCTGTGTAATGTGATTCATGGTGTTAGGAGGTGCAAAAAATAACTACCGAGGTACTACTACTACTCCTTCCACTCCACCACCTACTCCACCTACTACTAATACTAACACTACTCACATTCAAATCTGGGCACACACGTGCTTATGCGCACATGTCGGTAATGTTGATCAGATGCGCATTGAACAACCTCTGCTCTAGTGTTTCGCGATACAAGGCGCCTCTTTGACGTCTTCGGTCAATATAGGGCGTGGCAGCATAAGAAGGTATATGGGGAGGGAGGAGATTGGGAGGGGAGGGAGGAGATTGGGAGGGGAGGGAGGAGATTGGGAGGGGAGGGAGGAGGCAGATGTTTTTCATGCTTCCGGGAGAATGTTTGTTCTCGCGTAAGCCTCACGAGATCACGACCGATATATCGTCTAGGATTTCAGGTTCAAAATCTTTAAATGCTAAGCAACTAGTATTTATATATTTAAGCTCCTTATGAGAAACATGTCTGAAAGAGGCTTAATCCTTTCAATAATTGCATGTAGACCTATACTTGTTAACGTGCTCTTTGCATGATCAGATGTGTAATCTAACGGTACTTGAGTGATTTAGAATGTTAACAGATTTCCGCCTCAGTAACCAACGTATTTAAATCTTGAAAACAGTGAACATCATATCTATATATGTCAGCCTGTGTATGTATGTATGCTCGAATGTGTGTAATGTATATATATATATGTATGTATGCAACCATGCATGTATGTATGCATATGTATGTGCATGTATGTATGCATGCATGTATGCATGTTTGTAAACACTGAGTGAGGGCAGCATAACATGTTTTCTTCAGGGGTCAGGTACTCAAACCAAACAGGCACAATATCAATCATTCGTGGTCCACTCATAACGCTTGCTCATACATGTATATTATATTGAAGCAGACTCATAGGTAGCTTTAATACCGTTTAATTGGCCTGTTTTTCCCAAAACAATCTCCCTTAGTTACGTATAGGCTAGAGCTACTTGAAGTCGTCGTGTTTACTTGCTTTAGAGCTGATCATGACTTTGACCAATTACTCTGTTCTATAACTCTATGTGCTGCGTCATTATTGTCTAATTACTAAAATATTTTGAGTTTAGCATCAGTGAGAGCCGATGATGTTGGTCAGACATGATAGAACCCACGCCCTTTGACCTCCATCCAAAGAAGGCGAATATCCCAAACGACCCGTGCCTTCTCCTCCTCCAAGCACCGCCGGTTAATCATCCCAAGTAATAATTAATTGGACTAATTGATAGAAACGACAGCAGCGTGAAAATTAGACTTTCTTTTGATGTCCTTGGAGATTTATCTGTGACAGGTCGCGGCACATGAACCACCCCTTTCCCATCAGTGACTAAAAGGGGTGGGAATTGGATCCTTTAAAGCCAGCCACTCTCTGGTGACCCACCTCCTTCAGGGCAGCCCCCGTTCTCCATATCTCGACGGCAGATGGCGTAACTGCTGGCCGCTATTTTAAGGTGCTTAAGCGTCAAATCTGACAGACAGCCTATGATGGAGTTCAAGGGGATTTTAGAGGCTGTAGGGCGATTGCAATGTCAGTCACCCTGACATTATATCCGTCCGGGTATAAAACAGCTCCTGGCGGATCTTGACATCCTTCCCATGAGAGGACTCAGGACAACATCCTGTTGGGATAAATCACCAATAAACAGATTGCAATGCCATTCGCCGAAGGTCAGAGGTCAACGCTGCTGCTGCTGCCACGAGCTACGTCGTCTGGCAATATAGACAGACTTCTATAGCGCCTTCAGCACAATAAGTCGATCATCAATCAACAAATGGTCGTTCAAAGCTGATAGCATGAGGTATACGTAAAAATACTCACGAACATCTGGCCGACCTATTGACCGACTGAATGAACCATTGAAACAACGGACGAAAGAATAAATGAATGAACGAATGAATGAACGAATGAATGAACGAGAGAGGGATAAATGAGGAAACAATTGGCTCATTGAACAAACGAAGAAAAGAATGAATACTTGAACAAATAGACAAAATAAAAAAGAACGGATGTGAGCGTTGTTGAGGAGTAAAAGTAAAAAGAAAAATGCAGATGAATAATTGCAGTTGTTTCTTCTTACCTGATCGAAGTCTCCGGAAGTCAGCGATTAGAAAACACGAGAAGAAAACGCAGACGTCCAGCCACAGCTTGGAACGCATTTCTTAAGTTACTACTACAAAAAACTCTACTCAGAAATATGATCTACGGTGTCCAGAAGGTTATCCGGTTGGAAGAGCGACTTACTTACAATATCCTCTGCTATAAGTAAGAGCTGCTGTGTGCCACTCTTCTGACATCCAATGTTCTGCTGTCTGTTCTGATGACGATATCCACCTATCAATGAATCGTTCAGATGCAAATACTGCACAGCCTCAAGCCAAATCAACGAACGGCTTTAGAACCGCTTCCCAACTGACGACGAAAGCCACACGACGCCTACAATTTAATTATCAACGATTATCACTCGATGTAAGTAACTCTTGGACCGTGATTCTAATAATATCCGACGGTTCTGAATGTCTTGATCTGTTATAATAATTCTCTTCACGCAGCAAGCGTCCGCTCTGGCAGCAGTGGAGCCCAACAGCGACAGACAAGAACTCGAGCAGAACACAACTAGTTGGAGGCAGCAGTAGAAGGAAACGAAGGAGGGTCGACCTGTGAACGACGCCACCGCCGTAGACACAGCCTATGACTGACTGATCACACTGCCTCCTCCTCCTTCTCCTCCTTCTTCTTCATCGGTCCGTGCTATATAGACGCAGAGACGCAACGATCGCTATCTGACGAGTTTTCTGAACAGAGCTCACCGCGGCGGTGTCATATATATATATATATATATATATATATATATATATATAATATATATATACGTATGCATGTATGTATGTATGTATGTATGCGTGTGCGTGCGTGCGTGTGTGTTTAGGTGTGTGTGTGTATGGGCGATATATATATATAATATATATACATATGATATATATCTATATATATTTATATATAATGTATATATAATATATATATATATATATGGGGCTAATTTATCGGCGAGCACTCGTGCTCGATTGTGTAGTGTTGAAGGCGTTGGACTGTCAATTGAGAGACGCTGGATTTAAATCCCCATCACACGACGGACATTTGTGTCATCGAGATTTCTGTGTCTCCACCTGCGCCCACTACAACCAGTTTAGCCGCCATGAAGAGTACACTGAATGTACATTGTCGGTTGGAAGATGAGACGACGAGGGATAGGATTCACCTCCACCAGTCCCTCTTCATCTGCTTCTTCTTTTCCTTCCTATCACATTGAGACTTTGTATATTATAATGGTCGATGTTTGCCTTCCTACCTTCCTAGACAGGTGTTCTATGCAGCGTGTGTGTGTGTGTGTGTGTGTGTGTGTGTGTGTGTGTGTGTGTGTGTGTGTACGCTCCAGTGTGCTTGCCATGGCGTCAATGATACAGTGCTCTTAGGCCATAGGTCATAGTTAAGTCTTGCGCTAAAACAGTTTTTGACGGTGCTCAGTGCGAGTAGCGGTTGCTTTATTCTTCTCTTTTTTAGTGATGTCGTGAGGATAGTCGCTTGTTCGTGTACATTGGCTTTAGTTCCTTGCTTAATGTCGCTGGTGTCGCCTCAAGACGGTCGATTTTTATACGATACTGTCTCATAACAAAGATGAGAAGTGACGTCTCCCTCCTCCTTTATCCAGGCTTGGGATTTGTAATTAGAAATTAGACCCACGTCCTTCGAAGCGTCTTCCTCCCGATCATCAGGCGCAAATATATTATAAGCTGCGTCCTGTGGTTAAAGACTTCTCCACTCCAACTAAACTTAATTACAGTTTCACTCCTCGTGTCCTTTGTTAACGAAAGCCATAGCAAAATTAAACACTCAGAAGTTAGTTTCTGAACTATATCCAATGTGCAAATACTTTAATTTCTATTTTTTGGCGCTGGCGGCTATAGTGGCCTATAACACATGTGTTTAGTTGACGATAAATGACAATTATCATCGTCGCAGTCATAGTAGGCCTCAGAGAAGTGGCAGCGGTGGTTAGTTGTAGCTTAACGACACGCTGTGTGACAACAAAGCCCTCCTCCTTATTTCAGGCCTGGAATTGGCACAGCTGGACTGCAAGGGTAGAGATGTTTCCACTTGTGTCGGCTTTTACTAAGATTGTCGTCCCTGTCTGCTTGCTTGCCTGCCTGCCTAGTTGTCTTATTTAGAACCTATGGTATACTGTAGGAAATTTATAGTCAGACGCGAATAATGGCCGGTGTAAAGACTTCAAGTTACCCCCATTTCAGGTTACCCACCCCCCAGGTAATCCGAAATCGATTTCAGATTATTCGCTACGTGTTCACATTACTCCCTCTCTTAGTGAGTCAAAATTTTAAATTGTTATGGTTTCAAATAATCATAACCAGTTTGTTTAATAAAACACGTGACACATAAGACAAGGCATATAAGACAAGGCAAATGAAGATCCGTAGTCGCGGGGAAGCGCCCCCTCTCCTTTCAAGAGCGGCTGCGCAAAGTGTGACATCAATGAACATCCTTGGTGTCACGCTAACAAGTCGACATGAAGGCCGCCGTACATGTTAACAACATACTAGCAACCTGCTCGCGGTCGCTTGTTGCCCTGCAAGAGCTTGGGACCCATGGGCTGCCAACTCACCCTTCACGAGGCGACAATGGTTGTCTTACATCTCTCTCATCACCTGATTAGAAAACGGACGACATCAGAGGGCGTCTCTATCTAGATTTACGATTAGAAAAGTGGACGACATCAGGGAGCGTCTTTATTTAGATTTACGATTAGAAAAGTGGACAACATCGGGGAGCGCCTTTATCTAGTTGTGATTGGAAAAGTGGACGACAGCAGGGAGCGTCTTTATCTAGATTTACGATTAGAAAAGTGGACGATATCAGGGAGCGTCTTTATCTAGTTTTATGATTAGAAAAGTGGACGACATCAGGTAGCGTCTTTATCTAGTTTTATGATTGGAAAAGTGAATGACATTAGGTAGCGTCTTTATCTAGCTTATCGATAAGAAAACGGACGATATCAGAGGGCGTCTTTATCTAGATTTATGACTAGAAAAGTGGACGACATCAGAGGGCGTCTTTATCTAGATTTATCATTGGAAAAGTGGGCGACATCAGGGAGCGTCTTTATCTAGATTTATGATTGGAAAAGTGGGCGACATCAGGGAACGTCTTTATCTTGAGTTATGATTAGAAAAGTGGACGACATCAGGGACCGTCTTTAGATTTACGATTAGAAAAGTGGATGACATCAGGGAGCGTCTTTATATAGATTTACGATTAGAAAAGTGGACGATATCAGGGAGCGACTTTATCTAGTTTTATGATTGGAAAAGTGGATGACATCAGGGAGCGTCTTTATCTAGATTTATGACTGGAAAAGTGGACGACATCAGGGAGCGTCTTTATCTAGCTTTATGATTGGAAAAGTGAATGACATCAGAGAGCGTCTTTATATAGATTTACGATTAGAAAAGTGGACGATATCAGGGAGCGACTTTATCTAGATTTATGACTGGAAAAGTGGACGACATCAGGGAGCGTCTTTATCTAGCTTTATGATTGGAAAAGTGAATGACATCAGGGAGCGTCTTTATATAGCTTATCGATTAGAAAACGGACGACATCAGAGGGCGTCTTTATCTAGATTTACGATTAAAAAGGGGTGAAGCTCATGTACTAAGCCCCCGCCTGATGGGGCTACGCGCCAGCAAGCGACCGTACGCGAATAGAGAAATTCCTCTGCCAAAGGAAGAGAGCAGCCTACTTACCGGAAGGATCTGAGGATGTCGAGACGATGGTACGAACAGCCGAAGGTCTCCTGCGATCAGTTGAGACAAGAAGTACACATGTCCTGAATTTGATATTTCCCCCAGTCGCTAAAAGTCGTTATAATCTTAGACCTAGGCCACGTAAATTCAGATTGCCTGTTAAAGATGACAAGAACTTCATCCCTCGAGTCCTATACAGAACTCTTATGTAGAATCTCCCAACGAATTCTCTTTGTCATAATGATTTATTATAATATTATCTAAAACTCGATTGAATCAGACTCTGGTACTTAACAACTAACATATTGTAATGGATTGCGGTGTGACATTCCATCAGATTAATAAACGAATATTTATTATTAATTATAAGATGGAACGCTATAGTTATAACGTGTGAACAATATAAAAAGCCAAAGAAATGTAAAATGTGTGAAATCATTAATGGGCTACACGAGATCAATGTGCATCACATCGTTACATACAAACATAAGATAATAAAGATTTAGCCTGTAACTGGTGAAGAAATTAGTGTAATTACAACAATAGGCTAATATACAAAGGGATGTAACTTTTTACTTGCTAACTCCGTCCTCTACTTAACTCATCAAAAGTAACAAGAAGACTAAGCAAATGCTGCAGGTTAGAAGTGGTGGTATGACCTGTTTGTCGCCTGATGGTAATTATTCTTTCACTTACTAGTTCCCATCTAATTAGCTGATATCATTTTTGGCCAACCGCCCACTTCTCCTTTATGCTTGGCTCCACCTGAGTAGTAGATGCTTATTCCTTGAGACACACCTGCCTCTGCAGGTTCATCGCATCTCACTCTGCCCCAATATTTAAAGTTTGTACTCTTACATCTCTCTCATCACCTGCGCCAACTTCCCTGTATCATAATGTTCTTACATTCCAATATCCGTCTTTTGCCTTGGCTTTGGTAGTTAGGATTTGAGACTTCTGAGTCTTGGCTTCCTTTCGGCTTTCACCACGACCCTTAACAGATGAGTCCACGACCCTCTCATCTCCCGACCGACCGACCTGCCACGGCAATGAGTTTGAGCTTTTCATGTGTCTTTTCTGTTGCAAGCTGTGGTTTTACCTGGAAGGCCCACAAGCTTGCCGCAGAATCCTGCTCCTCTTTCCACCTTGACTTTAATCCCCTCATGCTTCCATTTCCAATTCTGGTTGGAACGAGTGAGTTCCTTCAACAACCAGTTTGGGACAGAACTGCAAGGCGGCGGATTAGTTAGTTACCAGGAGGTAACTTGAAATAAATTTCAAGTTGCCGGGGTGGTAACCTGAATCGGAGTTCATATTACCCCTGGGGTAATCTGAAATCGCAGGGGTAACTTTAAATCGCCTTCAAGTTACCGGGAAGGGGGGTAAGGTGAATCGGGGGTAATTTGAAATCGCTACACCTGCATGTAGGCTAGATGGTACGAAGCTCTGGAATTTAACTACCTAGCTGTTGATCAGTGGTTGATAAACTTGATATCTATTCTTTAAAACTTATTCCTAACCAATTGTTATTATAAGGCATTGGCTTTGCGTACATAATTCTCAAACTGGTTCTCTTCCACTTGCTCAAGTGCAATTGCGTCTTGGTTGTACGATTGGGAAAACTGTCATTTAGAAAATGGCGATTATTATTATTATTATTATTATTATTATTGTTATTATTATTATTGTTATTATTATTATTATTTAGCATGATAGTGTTGACGAAAAACAGATGGCGTTCCCTCGCTGGACAGCTACCGAAAGTCTTTGGAATAGATAGCTTGTCTCGAGTGTGTCATGGGTCACATCGGTCATCCTTCGTCCCAAATCCAACACAAAGTTCAAACCCTCGGAACTCCAAGCACCACTGGACTCCAGTGTCACCGCCACAAAAGCATGGATTCGGGTGATCGATGCGTACTTTGCTCTCTTGGCGATTGCTGCTCGTTTTGCTGCTTCTCCTGCTGCTGTTGATGTCTTTGTCAGGTATGAAGACCCATCAGTGTCTGAAACAGTCACATCCCAAGTGAGGCACCTGCCGCATGACCACGGGATGAGTGTCACGCCGTCCGGTCGCTTGCCATCTTCTCTGGTGAGGCCCCAAAGGTTTCTTCTGAGAAGGGATGCTCGCCCATCGAAATGATCTATATATTAAGTCATTGAGCATACTGTGTCGTTGTTGTCGGCCTGCGTTTCTTCTGCATGCCAGACCATGGAGTCCTCTGGCGTCAACCTTCTCGCCAAAGTGACATAGATGAGGAGGCTCACATAGTTTCGTTTATCCTGGATTGGATACAAGATGCACGTGATCAACATCGGTGTCGTCATCAAATTTTAACAAACGCTACTGGTGACGTCATATTCATTACGATGGCAACGTTTCCAGAATTTTCGGTGCAGACCACGGCCATTCTTAATACAGCACTGGCCTGACACAATGTAATAATCTATAGTTTGAAATGTCAACAGGAGAATCGACGAAATTTCTACAAGACTTGCGATAAAAACACTCAGTACTTTAAATTTAATGGTATTTGCGGTAAGTAAATTTGTCAAACATTTTAATAAATGTATTATTTATCTTTCTTGTTGACTCGATTTTTTGATTATCATTGAACATGTTCATGTTTCGGATCATTTTAAGAGCACCCTCAGTCATCACCCTATGACCTACGAAAGTTCTACCAGACTTGCCATAAAGACACGTAATACTTTAAATTTATTGGTATTTGTGGTAAGTAAATGTGTCTCACAATTTAATAAATGTAGGCTTATTATTTATCTTTCTTGTTGACTCGATTTAGATTATAATTGAACATACTCAGGTTTCAGATGATTTTAAGAGCACCCTCGATCATCACCCTTATGACCCACGAAAGTTCTACCAGACTTGCCATAAAGACACGTCATACTTTAAATTTATTGGTATTTGCAGTAAGTAATTGTGTCACACAATTTAATACATGTATTGTTTATCTTTCTTGTTGACTCGATTTAGATTATCATTGAACATATTCATGTTTCGGATGATTTTAAGAGCACCCACAATCATCGCCGTAGGATAGTACGGCCGTTATGACAATCGGCACAACTAAAACGGATATGTTCACTTCTTATTTGAAAGCCATCAGAACTGGATAGGACTGTAAAGATCCAGCCTCACTACACCTGATTGATAATAAACGAATATAATGATGATATTCGTATGCTAGAAAAACAGTTAGATATTCCACAAGTTTGGGACGTTGTGCGAGACGGTCAATTGTTTGTACAAGTGCAAACTTGTGGTCTAAAAGTTATGGTCAGGTGTGGCACTGTAAGGGTCGGTTAGAGTCAGGTTAGACTTCGTGACGGTCGGTTAGGGTCAGGTTTAGATAGATATCATTTTTGCTATAAACTTCATACTTGAAATGTTAGTTTTTAGTTATGTTTGTTGTTTGTCTATCTAATTGATGCTGCAGGAAATGCCTAGAAAGTGCTGTGTTCCAGAGTGCTCATCAAATTATGGGGGCACGGATTATGTCACTGTATTCCGATTTCCAATTGACGAGACACAGCAGACTAAATGGATCCGTGCAAATCCACGGAAAGATTTCACTCCTACAAAAGACGCTGTTGTATGCGTAAAACATTTTTCAACAGAATTTATTTTGACTGAAGATTGTGTCAAGCGTCCAGATGGTTCAATGTTATGTGTTAAGAGAACTATTCCTAAACTTTCGAAAGAGGCGTATCCATCTGTTTTTCCAATTTTGCCATCTTACTTGTCTTCCGAGTCACCAAAGAAGCGTCGAACTCTAGAAGACAGGCACGCAGAACTGGATACACGGGACCAAAGGACATTTATGGACTGGGATATATGATGCCATCGAGTCTTTCGACATGCTGTGCGCAGGGATTTATGCTCATATTGGACAGGATCCCCAGTTGGTTATTCTTCCATCAGATACACATGTATGTATATGTCAAAAAGTCAAAGTTGCTGTCAAAATTGGAAATAATTTAAAAGTATCTGTTTTTTGTGACAATATGCGTGTGTCTGGTGATCGTTTGGCATGGATCTTGGGATCTGATGAATTGCTGGACCGTTGGTCAAAGCTGGATTCACTCATAAGCCACTTTTTGAAGGGTGACATCGAGTGTAGTTCAGAGTCTAAAATAGAGCAAGACTGTTTCTGTTTTCCCCTAAAGCATATGATTTTCTTAGGAAAAGTGTGTTAATATTGCTTCATGAGTCATACTTAGTCGTTTAACATCATGTTTGTCCTCATCTGTAACTGATATACATATTTCATACCATTTCATAAAATTGTTTCGTTGATGTTGGATGAGATACATGTTGAGCCTATTGCAACTTTTAAAGGTGGTAATATTCAAGACTTTGCTAGCAATAACTCGCAACAGCAGGCAATAACAGTGCAGGCCTTCATGATTGCATCTGTTCTTGCTAAGGACAGAGATGTAGTATCTCTCCTTCCACTTGTCAATATGACAGCAGCATATTTGAAGGAAATAACATTGAGAGTATTGCATGCTATTCATGATGCTGGTTACAGAGTGCTGTGTATCATCTCTGATAATAATCGAATTAATAGAAACATGTTTACACTGTTGCGTGGCGGAAATGAGCTGAAGCCATTTATTGATAGCCCGTTTGACAGCACAATGAAATTATTTTTCTAATTTGACTCTGTTCACTTACTTTAATGCAATAGGGACAACTGGATATATCAAGCTGAAGCAATTCAAACATTTACATTTCCTGATCTTGATGACAAAACTTTGATTCACAGAGCCTGTTTTGCAGATATGAAATAATTGCATAGCTTTGAAGAAACCATGATTGTTAAGCTGGCTCCAAATTTAACATACAAGGCTTTAAACCCAACTAGAATTGAACTCAAAAAGTCAGCTTGGTTTTGAAGATATTTAATGAAAAGACTATTGCAGCACTTAACTTCTTTCCTACAATGAGTTTGTTCAGTGAATGATACTAAAACATTCCTTGAAATAATTTTGAAATTATGGAAACTTTTCCACGTGAAAGATCCACTTAAGGGACGAAATTTGCATAACAGAGACAGTGACCCATTTCGATCAGTCAATGATGAACGGCTGAAATTTATGGAAGGGATGGTTTTGTGGCTTACCAACTGGGAGGCAATCAAGTGCAAGTGCAAGCATGGCTGCTTGTCACAAGAGACTCATTTTTCTCTACAACATACTGTCACATCTATGAAGTTGCTTATCCATCATTTGCTGGCTGAATTAAAATTTAGCTATGTACTGCCTGGAAAATTCCAAACTGATAACCTTGAATATCGATTTTCTCAGTACCGACAGCTGTCTGGAGGAAACTAAAATGTTTCAGTACCACAGATTATTGAGTCTGAAAAAAAGTTTAAGCTCATCAGTGTCTTGCATTTGAAATCTGCCCAGTGTGGTAATTTTAATTTGATTCAATTTCTGTCTGATGTTGATTGTCAGGAAAGTCTTGCCACAAATGCAATTATACCTGATGCATTTACTGATGTTGTCAATGATTGCTGTGATGGCTGTATTGATGGCAGGGACTTGACTTGCATTGTTTTTATTGCAGGCTATGTTGCACATAAAGTTTGTAAATTATTTAGTTGTAAATTTTGTCAGCATGAACTCTGTACTGACAGAGAGCTGCTTTGTGAATTCGGCGAAAGCTTGGAAAACAAATTCTTGTATATTGAAATTTTGAACAGAGGGTGACTTAAATGGCCAACCCAATTTTTACTGATACTGTTTCTGATGTGTTCGTTGTATTTAACTGTCTCATTTCACAAAAATATGAGAATGAATTTTTGTCTGTTACAAATCAGAGAAATTTAGTGGTCCGCCTGAGCTTGGATTTTATTAATCATTCAGATAACACCTGTGAATGTGGTAATGCAAAGTTGAAACTTGTACATAGATCTGTTCTCATTGCTTCAAACATTATGTTGAACAACTACACAAAACTTGGAAATGACAAAAGGAAGCCTGAACAGTCGGACAAATGTCAAAGGAAATTGATTACACTTGTTGTTAAATGACCTGTATTAAAAAACATTCATAGTTAAATTATACATTTCTATTTAGTGACATATATGGTATATGACAGTTAGTCAACATTATTCTAAGAATGAGTGAATACATAATTTTGTCGTTGTAGTATGAGTGCATTCTTTGAAATCAATGGGTGGTAGCATGAACAACATTAAGCAGTCGTTGACTATGTTGCTATCAAGTAGTAGCAGTTTCAGTTTAGCATCACTGTGTGGTAACTAATATCATTAGCATTGCCCTCCTCCTTTATCCAGGCTTGGGACAGGCACTCCTGGACTGCGTTTAGTCACAGAGTACTATCTATGTCTCAAAAACTTATAGTAGCAGTTTCAATTTAACGACACTGTGTGATAACTAATATCATTAGCGTTGCCCTCCTCCTTTATCCAGACTTGGGACAGGCACTCCTGGACTTCAAGCAGTAGCTGAGTTCTGTCTGTCTCAAAAACCTGTAATAGTAGAGGTATTAGTTTCAGTTTAATGACACTGTGTGATAACAAATATCATTTGAGTTGCCCTCCTCCTAGATCTGGGCTTCGGACTGGCACTGTCAGAGTGCAGATAATGATGGGGTTATGTTGCTGTCAAAGAAATAAATAGAAATAGGCCTATCAGTAACCGATATCTATCAACTAAGCATTGAAGTAAGCCACAAGTGAGCCTCCGGCTGATGACGTCATAATGTCTTGTAGTTGACCTGCTGTTACTAAATATAGCCGGCCGTGTGCAGACAGACGCACGTTTGCTAAACTGTTCATTTATAACTTCGATTTTTAAATTATTTTCCACTTAAAGTCTGCTTAAATGACAAGCTTAATCTTCTGATAAAAGGAGGCCAACGTAGTGACCAATATTACAAGCTTTAACATCTTCTGTATCGAAATATTTGAAGCGAAGTCGTCGACAGCACGGTGAGGAAAAATCGAATAGCATTATTGAAGCTGATTGATTTAACTGTGGTTTGTTGCAATTGTACATTTTGTAGTTATAACATATCTGCTACTACCACGATAATAAATGAATAAAATTTTTAAGGAATGCCTTACAGAAATTTGAATTAGTTATTCGTCTCA
This sequence comes from Bimastos eiseni, assembly GCA_959347315.1. Taxonomy (NCBI): domain Eukaryota; kingdom Metazoa; phylum Annelida; class Clitellata; order Crassiclitellata; family Lumbricidae; genus Bimastos; species Bimastos eiseni. The sequence continues at coordinate 39,318,683 of OY365807.1, read as the reverse complement.
ACATATTGAACAATGCAAAGAAAAAATCCGTTAGGTCAGTTGCTGTAATCGTTTCATAAAAGCAAAGCACGCTAATTCGATTATACATAGTTTTGCGTGGCATAGGTCTATAATTATATTACATACGATATGCCTATTATACACCAAGCAAAGTCACTATTAGGTGATTAAACTTAGACGCTACAGATTCATTCACTGAAATTCCATTTTGACGAAAACACTCACTTATTAATGAGGCATATTTGCATGCTTTTTTAAATGTTAACCCGTTCTGGGCAATGAGAACCATTCCCTCAGAATCAGCCGAAATTTCACCCCATAATATATTCTTGGGAATGAACCTCATAACTTTAACCTACTAGACTCACTAAACTTTCCTAACTATACTAATGCCACATTATTTCCTTCCGTTCTGCTATTATCTATACACCTACAGTGACTGCTATTTGTCTTGTTTTCTCAACAAACGAATATAATATGATTATACATAGGACCCCATGTATATACTATACTTTATGCAAGCATACAACATGTGTCCATACGTACATGCATTTATAAGCTTACAGTCGATTTTTGTGTTTTTTTGTCAAGATGGCTTAATCGAAGATCAACGTTTGATATGGCCAACAACATAAACGCAAAGGATGCCTCGAAGTTATGATATGAAGAAAAAACAAAAGGTCAGTTTAAATTCAGATTCTTCTGCTTTATGCCTCTATGAGGGAACACTTTAAAACACGGAATTGACTATTGGACTTTTTACAAACTTAACTGTTTCATTGGTTTCTATCTAATTGCAGTTTAAAGTTGAATGGGTTTCAGCAAATCAAAATATTAATATTTCAAATAGTGGCCAACTTTAGCATGGCAAACAATTAAGTAGCGCCAACTTTAAAGTAAAATTCAAAACAGAAGACAACACACAAGACGACCACACGAAGCATGCTCGAGCCATGAGCTCAATAGAGTAGGTGATTTAAACAATAAATCTACATTGGCGATTCTGAAAGCATATGTTTCCTTCCTTCCTTCTTTTCTTTCTTCCTTTCTAACTTCCTTCCTTTCTCTCTTTCTTCCTTCCTATTTTTCTTCCTTCCTTTCTTTCAGTTGTATACAACCTATGAACATGTATCATCCACGTCATTGATGTCCATCAACCGAACTTCGCCGTTTCCTCGTCGGCCACGCACCACATAAGACAAGTGAGCACCAACTGTAAAAGCAATTACACTGTGAAGAAAAAGAAAATGACATCTCTCCTTCAAGAGAAATAAATGCTGCAAAGGAGAATTGGAGGTTTGCAACTTATCTGGGCAACAAGCTAGTAATAAAGGAATGCGGGGATTAACCGTCAATGTTTTAACACTGAGTTGCTAATGTAAATTGTTTCTGTGTGACTTCTGATATGAACTGATTATTTGTTTACTTAATTAAATGTCTTCGCCTGGCAAACACACATCAATTTTCAATTAAATACATAAGACCTATCACTTGGAATATGACGCCAATTGAAATTTGTCTATCCTGTAATATCCGACTCTTTAAAATCAAGTAAAAGAACATCTTTTAACTACCACTTAAATAATTAGTAAGTGCACAGATAGCAGTAGTTAACTAGATAAGATAGTGAATTATGTTTTGAATTTTCCGAGCCTGCTGCTTTATTTTATGCAAGAAATGGTAGGTCCTGTTGCGTCTTTATCTAGATTTATGATTAGAAAAGTGGACGACATCAGGGAGCGTCTTTATCTAGATTTATGATTGGAAAAGTGGACGACATGCGGGAGCGTCTTTATCCAGATTTATGATTAGAAAAGCGGATGACATCATCGAGCGTCTTTATCTAGATTTACGATTAGAAAAGTGGACGACATGCGGGAGCGTCTTTATCTAGATTAATGATTGGAAAAGTGGACGACATGCGGGAGCGTCTTTATCTAGATTTATGATTAGAAAAGTGGACGACATCAGGGAGCGTCTTTGTTGCGCAAATGCCCCTGCGCAACGGTCTCCCTCGAGCTTTCGCTGCTGAGCCTAATGGGGCCCGCCGCTAAAGCTCTCGATGTAGTCGCTTGAGGCGCCACCTATTTTTCTAGTGCGTAGGTGACGCGTGAGCGGCCATTTTGTGGTGTTGAAATTGTCGAAGTTCTAGAAGGGTGGAAGTTAGCGAGTCGGTAAAAGTTCATTAAAAGGTCATATTCGCGATTTGTTCCGTGTAGTAAACATTGCGAAATTGATAAGGGAAGTATTGCGACTTGCGTGGTGCAAGTGTCGTCTGGAAATTTCGAATGTGCACAAAAATAAATGTGATTAACTTTTGGCCAGAACTGGCGATAGCGCGAATGCATTGTAACTGATGCCATTCGGCTGGAGTACATTTTTATAGCGCTGTGCTAGGAAGAATAGAGGACAAAGTAGCTAAGAAATTTTGTTAAAATCTGTCATTACCTAACTATATAATTAGTGCAGTTTTTAGGGGTCTGTTTGATGTTTGGTAGATTATAAAATTCGTTTGTTGTATAATCGTGATTAATAAATGTAAACCTGCAGCGGGTAGCTGAGGATTAATTGCCGTAAATAGAGATTCTTTGACTATTGAACATATAAATTTGTTAGATTTTAAAATAATTAAGCGGCCATAGTGAGGCGCCCTATGGAAGCAAAAATAGATAAGTCTGCTCGTAGGGACCATACCAGCCCAGGTGCTTCATCTGCTCAGCAGATGATCGCCACCATCAGTCCCGAGATCACGGACATTATGTCAAACCCAGTACGAGGTAATCCTGTGGTGCAAACTGGGGCCCTCACTATACTAGGAGCTGAGATAGCGCCGACAGGGGTGTATGGACGAGCAGCCCTGACTTCGCGCTTGAAACGTAGTCGGCGACTGCAAGGGAAATGGCATGTAGGTTATGGAGTAGAACCGGAAGTGGGATTAACCATTGTAACCTCGGAAGGTGTCCCCGAGCAGCCAGCAACCCCTAGGGGCAGTAAGTCTGACATCTTTATCTAGATTTATGATTAGAAAAGTGGACGACATCAGGGAGCGTCTTTATCAAGATTTACGATTATAAAAGTGGACGAAATCAGATAGCGTCATTATCTAGCTTAACGCTTAAAAAGTGGACGACATCAGAGAGCGTCTTTGTGCAGATTTAAGATTAGAAAGGTGGACGACATGCGGGAGCGTCTTTATCTAGATTTATGATTACAAAAGTGGACGACATGCGAGAGCGTCTTTATCTAGATTTATGATTAGAAAAGTGGACGACATGCGGGAGCGTCTTTGTCTAGATTTATGATTAAAAAAGCGGATGACATCATCGAGCGTCTTTATCCAGATTTATGATTAGAAAACTGGATGACATGCGGGAGCGTCTTTACCTGGATTTATGATTAGAAAAGTGGACGACATGCGGGAGCGTCTCTATTAAGATTTACGATTAGAAAAGTGGACGACATGCGGAAGCGCCTTTATCTAGATTTATGATTAGAAAAGTGGACGACATGCGGGAGCGTCTTTATCTAGATTTATGATTAGAACAGTGGACGACATCAGGGAGTGTCTTTGTCAAGATTTCCGATTAGAAAAGTGGACGACATCAGGGAGCGTCTTTATCAAGATTTACGATTATAATAGTGGACGACATCAGATAGCGTCATTATCTAGCTTAACGATTAGAAAGGTGGACGACATGCGGCAGCGTCTTTATCTAGATTTATGATTAGAAAAGTGGACGACATCAGATAGCGTCATTATCTAGCTTAACGATTAGAAAAGTGGACGACATCAGGGAGCGTCTTTGTCCAGATTTACGATTAGAAAAGTGGACGACATGCGGGAGCGTCTTTATCTAGGTTTATGATTAGAAAAGTGGACGACATGCGGGAGCGTCTTTATCTAGATTTATGATTTGAAAAGCGGATGACATCAGGGATCGTCTTTATCTAGATTTATGATTAGAAAAGCGGATGACATCAGGGAGCGTCTTTATCAAGATTTACGATTATAATAGTGGACGACATCAGATAGCGTCATTATCTAGCTTAACGATTAGAAAGGTGGACGACATGCGGCAGCGTCTTTATCTAGATTTATGATTAGAAAAGTAGACGACATCAGATAGCGTCATTATCTAGCTTAACGATTAGAAAAGTGGACGACATCAGGGAGCGTCTTTATCTAGATTTATGATTAGAAAAGTGGACGACATACGGGTGCGTCTTTATCTAGATTTATGATTAGAAAAGCGGATGACATCAGGGAGCGTCTTTATCTAGAATTATGATTAGAAAAGTGGACGACATCAGGGAGCGTCTTTTTCTAGATTTATGATTGGAAAAGTGGACGACATGCGGGAGCGTCTCTATCTAGATTTATGGTTAGAAAAGTGGACGACATCAGGGAGCGTCTCTACCTAGATTTATGATTGGAAAAGTGGACAACATCAGGGAGCGTCTTTAACAAGATTTGCGATTAAAAAAGTGGACGACATCAGATAGTGTCATTATCTAGATTTATGATTAGAAAAGTGGACGACATCAAGGATCGTCTTTGTCCAGATTTTCGATTAGAAAGGTGGACGACCGACGGGAGCGTCTTTATCTAGATTTATGATTACAAAAGTGGACGACTTGCGAGAGCGTCTTTATCTAGATTTATGATTTAAAAAGCGGATGACATCAGGGAGCGTCTTTATCTAGATTTGTGATTAGAAAAGTGGACGACATCAGGGAGCGTCTTTATCTAGATTTATGATTAGAAAAGAGGACGACATGCGGGAGCGTCTTTGTCTAGATTTATGATTAAAAAAGCGGATGACATCATCGAGCGTCTTTATCCAGATTTATGATTAGAAAAGTGGACGACATGCGGGAGCGTCTTTATCTAGATTTATGATTAGAAAAGTGGACGACATGCGGGAGCGTCTCTATTAAGATTTACGATTAGAAAAGTGGACGACATGCGGGAGCGCCTTTATCTAGATTTATGATTTGAAAAGCGGATGACATCAGGGAGCGTCTTTATCTAGATTTATGATTAGAAAAGCGCATGACATCAGGGAGCGTCTTTATCAAGATTTACGATTATAATAGTGGACGACATCAGATAGCGTCATTATCTAGTTTAACGATTAGAAAGGTGGACGACATGCGGCAGCGTCTTTATCTAGATTTATGATTAGAAAAGTAGACGACATCAGATAGCGTCATTATCTAGCTTAACGATTAGAAAAGTAGACGACATCAGGGAGCGTCTTTGTCCAGATTTACGATTAGAAAAGTGGACGACATGCGGGAGCGTCTTTATCTAGATTTATGATTAGAAAAGTGGACGACATACGGGTGCGTCTTTATCTAGATTTATGATTAGAAAAGCGGATGACATCAGGGAGCGTCTTTATCTAGAATTATGATTAGAAAAGTGGACGACATCAGGGAGCGTCTTTATCTAGATTTATGATTGGAAAAGTGGACGACATGCGGGAGCGTCTTTATCTAGATTTATGGTTAGAAAAGTGGACGACATCAGGGAGCGTCTCTACCTAGATTTATGATTGGAAAAGTGGACAACGTCAGGGAGCGTCTTTATCAAGATTTACGATTAAAAAAGTGGACGACATCAGATAGTGTCATTATCTAGCTTAACGATTAGAAAAGTGGACGACATCATGGGTCGTCTTTGTCCAGATTTTCGATTAGAAAGGTGGACGACCGACGGGAGCGTCTTTATCTAGATTTATGATTAGAAAAGTGGACGACATCAGGGAGCGTCTTTATCAAAATTTAGGTTTAGAAAAGTGGACGACATGCGGGTGCGTCTTTATCTAGATTTATGATTAGAAAGTGGACGACTTCAGGGAGCGTCTTTATCAAGATTTACGATGAGAATAGTGGACGACATCAGATAGCGTCATTACCTAGCTTAACGATTAGAAAAGTTGACGACATCAGGGAGCGTCTTTGTCCACATTTACGACTAAAACGGTGGACGACATGCGGGAGCGTCTTTATCTAGATTTATGATTAGAAAAGTGGACTACATCAGGGAGCGTCAATATCAAGATTTACGATTAGAAAAGTGGACGGCATCAGAGGGCGTCTGTATCTAAATTTATGATTAGAAAAGTGGACGATGTCAGGGAGCGTCTCTATCAAGATTTATTATTAGAAAAGTGGACGACATCAGGGAGAGTCTTTATCTAGATTTATGATTAGAAAAGTGGACGACTTCAGGGAGCGTCTTTATCTAGATTTATGATTAGAAAAGTGGACGACTTCAGAAAGCGTCTTTATCTAGATTTACGATTAGAAACGTGGACGACTTCAGGGAGCGTCTTTATCACAATTTACGATTAGAAAAGTGGACGACATGCGGAAGCGCCTTTATCTAGATTTATGATTAGAAAAGTGGACGACATGCGGGAGCGTCTTTATCTAGATTTATGATTAGAACAGTGGACGACATCAGGGAGTGTCTTTGTCAAGATTTCCGATTAGAAAAGTGGACGACATCAGGGAGCGTCTTTATCAAGATTTACGATTATAATAGTGGACGACATCAGATAGCGTCATTATCTAGCTTAACGATTAGAAAGGTGGACGACATGCGGCAGCGTCTTTATCTAGATTTATGATTAGAAAAGTGGACGACATCAGATAGCGTCATTATCTAGCTTAACGATTAGAAAAGTGGACGACATCAGGGAGCGTCTTTGTCCAGATTTACGATTAGAAAAGTGGACGACATGCGGGAGCGTCTTTATCTAGGTTTATGATTAGAAAAGTGGACGACATGCGGGAGCGTCTTTATCTAGATTTATGATTTGAAAAGCGGATGACATCAGGGATCGTCTTTATCTAGATTTATGATTAGAAAAGCGGATGACATCAGGGAGCGTCTTTATCAAGATTTACGATTATAATAGTGGACGACATCAGATAGCGTCATTATCTAGCTTAACGATTAGAAAGGTGGACGACATGCGGCAGCGTCTTTATCTAGATTTATGATTAGAAAAGTAGACGACATCAGATAGCGTCATTATCTAGCTTAACGATTAGAAAAGTGGACGACATCAGGGAGCGTCTTTATCTAGATTTATGATTAGAAAAGTGGACGACATACGGGTGCGTCTTTATCTAGATTTATGATTAGAAAAGCGGATGACATCAGGGAGCGTCTTTATCTAGAATTATGATTAGAAAAGTGGACGACATCAGGGAGCGTCTTTTTCTAGATTTATGATTGGAAAAGTGGACGACATGCGGGAGCGTCTTTATCTAGATTTATGGTTAGAAAAGTGGACGACATCAGGGAGCGTCTCTACCTAGATTTATGATTGGAAAAGTGGACAACATCAGGGAGCGTCTTTAACAAGATTTGCGATTAAAAAAGTGGACGACATCAGATAGTGTCATTATCTAGATTTATGATTAGAAAAGTGGACGAAATCAAGGATCGTCTTTGTCCAGATTTTCGATTAGAAAGGTGGACGACCGACGGGAGCGTCTTTATCTAGATTTATGATTACAAAAGTGGACGACTTGCGAGAGCGTCTTTATCTAGATTTATGATTTAAAAAGCGGATGACATCAGGGAGCGTCTTTATCTAGATTTGTGATTAGAAAAGTGGACGACATCAGGGAGCGTCTTTATCTAGATTTATGATTAGAAAAGTGGACGACATGCGGGAGCGTCTTTGTCTAGATTTATGATTAAAAAAGCGGATGACATCATCGAGCGTCTTTATCTAGATTTATGATTAGAAAAGTGGACGACATGCGGGAGCGTCTCTATTAAGATTTACGATTAGAAAAGTGGACGACATGCGGGAGCGCCTTTATCTAGATTTATGATTTGAAAAGCGGATGACATCAGGGAGCGTCTTTATCTAGATTTATGATTAGAAAAGCGGATGACATCAGGGAGCGTCTTTATCAAGATTTACGATTATAATAGTGGACGACATCAGATAGCGTCATTATCTAGTTTAACGATTAGAAAGGTGGACGACATGCGGCAGCGTCTTTATCTAGATTTATGATTAGAAAAGTAGACGACATCAGATAGCGTCATTATCTAGCTTAACGATTAGAAAAGTGGACGACATCAGGGAGCGTCTTTGTCCAGATTTACGATTAGAAAAGTGGACGACATGCTTGAGCGTCTTTATCTAGATTTATGATTAGAAAAGTGGACGACATACGGGTGCGTCTTTATCTAGATTTATGATTAGAAAAGCGGATGACATCAGGGAGCGTCTTTATCTAGAATTATGATTAGAAAAGTGGACGACATCAGGGAGCGTCTTTATCTAGATTTATGATTGGAAAAGTGGACGACATGCGGGAGCGTCTTTATCTACATTTATGGTTAGAAAAGTGGACGACATCAGGGAGCGTCTCTACCTAGATTTATGATTGGAAAAGTGGACAACGTCAGGGAGCGTCTCTTTCAAGATTTACGATTAAAAAAGTGGACGACATCAGATAGTGTCATTATCTAGCTTAACGATTAGAAAAGTGGACGACATCATGGGTCGTCTTTGTCCAGATTTTCGATTAGAAAGGTGGACGACCGACGGGAGCGTCTTTATCTAGATTTATGATTAGAAAAGTGGACGACATCAGGGAGCGTCTTTATCAAAATTTACGTTTAGAAAAGTGGACGACATGCGGGTGCGTCTTTATCTAGATTTATGATTAGAAAAGTGGACGACTTCAGGGAGCGTCTTTATCAAGATTTACGATGAGAATAGTGGACGACATCAGATAGCGTCATTACCTAGCTTAACGATTAGAAAAGTTGACGACATCAGGGAGCGTCTTTGTCCACATTTACGACTAAAACGGTGGACGACATGCGGGAGCGTCTTTATCTAGATTTATGATTAGAAAAGTGGACTACATCAGGGAGCGTCAATATCAAGATTTACGATTAGAAAAGTGGACGGCATCAGAGGGCGTCTGTATCTAAATTTATGATTAGAAAAGTGGACGATGTCAGGGAGCGTCTCTATCAAGATTTATTATTAGAAAAGTGGACGACATCAGGGAGAGTCTTTATCTAGATTTATGATTAGAAAAGTGGACGACTTCAGGGAGCGTCTTTATCTAGATTTATGATTAGAAAAGTGGACGACTTCAGAAAGCGTCTTTATCTAGATTTACGATTAGAAACGTGGACGACTTCAGGGAGCGTCTTTATCACAATTTACGATTAGAAAAGTGGACGACTTCAGGGAGCGTCTTTATCTAGATTTACGATTAGAAGCGTGGACGACTTCAGGGAGCGTCTTTATCACAATTTACGATTAGAGAAGTGGACGACATCAGAGGGCGTCTGTATCTAGATTTATGATTAGAAAAGTTGACGACATCAGGGAGCGTCTTTATCTAGATTTATGATTAGAATAGTGGACGACATCAGGTAGCGTCTTTGTCCAGATTTACGATTAGAAAGGTGGACAACATATGGGAGCGTCTTTATCTAGATTTATGATTAGAAAAGTGGACGACATGAGGGAGCGTCTTATTCAAGATTTACCATTAGGAAGTGGACGACATGCGGGAGCGTCTTTATCTAGATTTACGATTAGAAAAGTGGACGACATGCGGGAGCGTCTTTATCTAGATTTACGATTAGAAAAGTGGACGACATCAGGGAGCGTCTTTATCTAGATTTACGATTAGAAAAGTGGACGACATCAGGGAGCGTCTTTGTCAAGATTTACGATTAGAGAAGTGAATGACATCATCGAGCGTCTTTATCTAAATTTATGATTAGAACAGTGGACGACATACGGGAGCGTCTTTATCTAGATTTACGATTAGAAAAGTGGACGACATCAGGGAGCGTCTTTGTCCAGATTTACGATTAGAAAAGTGGACGACATCAGATAGCGTCATTATCTAGCTTAACGATTACAAAGGTGGACGACATCAGGGAGCGTCTTTGTCCAGATTTACGATTAGAAAGGTGGACAATATGCTGGTGCGTCTTTATCTAGATTTATGATTAGATAAGTGGACGACATCAGGAAGCGTCTTTATCAAGATTTACGATTAGAGAAGTGGATGACATCATCGAGCGTCTTTATCTAGATTTATGATTAGAACAGTGGACGACATACGGGAGCGTCTTTATCTAGATTTATGATTAGAAAAGTGGACGACATCAGGGAGCGTCTTTATCTAGATATATCATTAGAAAAGTGGACGACATCAGGGAGCGTCTTTGTCCAGATTTACGATTAGAAAGGTGGACAACATATGGGAGCGTCTTTATTTAGATTTATGATTAGAAAAGTGGACGACAGGAGGGAGCGTCTTATTCAAGATTTACCATTAGAAAGTGGACGACATGCGGGAGCGTCTTTATCTAGATTTACGATTAGAAAAGTGGACGACATCAGGGAGCGTCTGTGTCAAGATTTACGATTAGAAAAGTGGACGACATCAGATAGCGTCATTATCTAGCTTAACGATTACAAAGGTGGACGACATCAGGGAGCGTCTTTGTCCAGATTTACGATTAGAAAGGTGGACGACATGCTGGTGCGTCTTTATCTAGATTTATGATTAGATAAGTGGACGACATCAGGAAGCGTCTTTATCAAGATTTACGATTAGAGAAGTGGATGACATCATCGAGCGTCTTTATCTAGATTTATGATTAGAACAGTGGACGACATACGGGAGCGTCTTTATCTAGATTTATGATTAGAAAAGTGGACGACATCAGGGAGCGTCTTTATCTAGATATATCATTAGAAAAGTGGACGACATCAGGGAGCGTCTTTGTCCAGATTTACGATTAGAAAGGTGGACAACATATGGGAGCGTCTTTATTTAGATTTATGATTAGAAAAGTGGACGACAGGAGGGAGCGTCTTATTCAAGATTTACCATTAGAAAGTGGACGACATGCGGGAGCGTCTTTATCTAGATTTATGATTAGAAAAGTGGACGACATGCGGGAGCGTCTTTGTTTAGATTTATGATTTAAAAAGCGGATGACATCATCGAGCGTCTTTATCCAGATTTATGATTAGAAAAGTGGACGACATGCGGGAGCGTCTTTATCTAGATTTATGATTAGAAAAGTGGACAACATATGGGAGCGTCTTTATTTAGACTTATGATTAGAAAAGTGGACGACATGAGGGAGCGTCTTATTCAAGATTTACCATTAGAAAGTGGACGACATGCGGGAGCGTCTTTGTCCTGATTTGCGATTAGAAAGGTGGACGACATGCGGGTGCGTCTTTATCTAGATTTATGATTAGAAAAGTGGACGACATCAGGAAGCGTCTTTATCAAGATTTACGATTAGAGAAGTGGATGACATCATCGAGCGTCTTTACCTAGATTTATTATTAGAACAGTGGACGACATACGGGAGCGTCTTTATCAAGATTTACGATTAGAAAAGTGGACGACATCAGGGAGCGTCTTTATCAAGATTTACGATTAGAAAAGTGGACGACATCAGATAGCGTCATTATCTAGCTTAACGATTAGAAAGGTGGACGACATCAGGGAGCGTCTTTGTCCAGATTTACGATTAGAAAAGTGGACGACATGCGTGTGCGTCTTTATCTAGATTTATGATTAGATAAGTGGACGACATCAGGAAGCGTCTTTATCAAGATTTACGATTAGAGAAGTGGATGACATCATCGAGCGTCTTTATCTAGATTTATGATTAGAACAGTGGACGACATACGGGAGCGTCTTTATCTAGATTTATGATTAGAAAAGTGGACGACATCAGGGAGCGTCTTTATCTAGATATATCATTAGAAAAGTGGACGACATCAGGGAGCGTCTTTGTCCAGATTTACGATTAGAAAGGTGGACAACATATGGGAGCGTCTTTATTTAGATTTATGATTAGAAAAGTGGACGACAGGAGGGAGCGTCTTATTCAAGATTTACCATTAGAAAGTGGACGACATGCGGGAGCGTCTTTATCTAGATTTACGATTAGAAAAGTGGACGACATGCGGGAGCGTCTTTATCTAGATTTACGATTAGAAAAGTGGACGACATCAGGGAGCGTCTTTATCTAGATTTACGATTAGAAAAGTGGACGACATCAGGGAGCGTCTCTACCTAGATTTATGATTGGAAAAGTGGACAACGTCAGGGAGCGTCTTTATCAAGATTTACGATTAAAAAAGTGGACGACATCAGATAGCGTCATTATCTAGCTTAACGATTAGAAAAGTGGACGACATCATGGGTCGTCTTTGTCCTGATTTTCGATTAGAAAGGTGGACGACCGACGGGAGCGTCTTTATCTAGATTTATGATTAGAAAAGTGGACGACATCAGGGAGCGTCTTTATCAAGATTTACGTTTAGAAAAGTGGACGACATGCGGGTGCGTCTTTATCTAGATTTATGATTAGAAAAGTGGACGACATCAGGGAGCGTCTTTATCAAGATTTATTATTAGAAAAGTGGACGACATCAGAGAGAGTCTTTATCTAGATATATGATTAGAAAAGTGGACGACATCAGGGAGCGTCTTTATCAAGATTTACGATGAGAATAGTGGACGACATCAGATAGCGTCATTATCTAGCTTAACGATTAGAAATGTGGACGACATCAGGGAGCGTCTTTATCAAGATTTACGATTAGAAAAGTGGACGACATGCGGGAACGCCTTTGTCTAGATTTACGATCAGAAAAGTGGACGACTTCAGGGAGCGTCTTTATCAAGATTTACGATGAGAATAGTGGACGACATCAGATAGCGTCATTACCTAGCTTAACGATTAGAAAAGTTGACGACATCAGGGAGTGTCTTTGTCCACATTTACGACTAAAACGGTGGACGACATGCGGGAGCGTCTTTATCTAGATTTATGATTAGAAAAGATGACTCCATCAGGGAGCGTCAATATCAAGATTTACGATTAGAAAAGCGGACGGCATCAGAGGGCGTCTGTATCTAAATTTATGATTAGAAAAGTGGACGATGTCAGGGAGCGTCTCTATCAAGATTTATTATTAGAAAAGTGGACGACATCAGGGAGAGTCTTTATCTAGATTTATGATTAGAAAAGTGGACGACTTCAGGGAGCGTCTTTATCTAAATTTATGATTACAAAAGTGGACTACTTCAGGGAGCGTCTTTATCTAGATTTACGATTAGAAACCTGGACGACTTCAGGGAGCGTCTTTATCACAATTTACGATTAGAGAAGTGGACGACTTCAGGGAACGTCTTTATCTAGATTTATGATTAGAAAAGTGGACGACTTCAGGGAGCGTCTTTATCTAGATTTGCGATTAGAAACGTGGACGACTTCAGGGAGCGTCTTTATCACAATTTACGATTAGAGAAGTGGACGACATCAGAGGGCGTCTGTATCTAGATTTATGATTAGAAAAGTTGACGACATCAGGGAGCGTCTTTATCTAGATTTACGATTAGAAACGTGGACGACTTCAGGGAGCGTCTTTATCACAATTTACGATCAGAGAAGTGGACGACATCAGAGGGCGTCTGTATCTAGATTTATGATTAGAAAAGTGGACGACATGAGGGAGCGTCTTATTCAAGATTTACCATTAGGAAGTGGACGACATGCGGGAGCGTCTTTATCTAGATTTACGATTAGAAAAGTGGACGACATGCGGGAGCGTCTTTGTCAAGATTTACGATTAGAAAAGTGGACGACATCAGATAGCGTCTTTGTCCAGATTTACGATTAGAAAGGTGGACGACATGCTGGTGCGTCTTTATCTAGATTTACGATTAGATAAGTGGACGACATCAGGAAGCGTCTTTATCAAGATTTACGATTAGAGAAGTGGATGACATCATCGAGCGTCTTTATCTAGATTTATGATTACAACAGTGGACGACATACGGGAGCGTCTGTATCTAGATTTATGATTAGAAAAGTGGACGACATCAGGAAGCGTCTTTATCAAGATTTACGATTAGAGAAGTGGATGACATCATCGAGCGTCTTTACCTAGATTTATGATTAGAACAGTGGACGACATACGGGAGCGTCTTTATCTAGATTTATGATTAGAAAAGTGGACGACATCAGGGAGCGTCTTTATCTAGATATATGATTAGAAAAGTGGACGACATCAGGGAGCGTCTTTGTCCAGATTTACGATTAGAAAGGTGGACAACATATGGGAGCGTCTTTATTTAGATTTATGATTAGAAAAGTGGACGACATGAGGGAGCGTCTTATTTAAGATTTACCATTAGAAAGTGGACGACATGCGGGAGCGTCTTTATCTAGATTTACGATTAGAAAAGTGGACGACATGCGGGAGCGTCTTTGTCCAGATTTACGATTAGAAAGGTGGACAACATATGGGAGCGTCTTTATTTAGATTTATGATTACAAAAGTGGACGACATGCGAGAGCGTCTTTATCTAGATTTATGATTTAAAAAGCGGATGACATCAGGGAGCGTCTTTATCTAGATTTGTGATTAGAAAAGTGGACGACATCAGGGAGCGTCTTTATCTAGATTTATGATTAGAAAAGTGGACGACATGCGGGAGCGTCTTTGTCTAGATTTATGATGTGAAAAGCGGATGACATCATCGAGCGTCTTTATCCAGATTTATGATTAGAAAAGTGGACGACATGCGGGAGCGTCTTTATCAAGATTTACGATTAGAGAAGTGGATGACATCATCGAGCGTCTTTATCTAGATTTATGATTAGAACAGTGGACGACATACGGGAGCGTTTTTATCTAGATTTATGATTAGAAAAGTGGACGACATCAGGAAGCGTCTTTATCAAGATTTACGATTAGAGAAGTGGATGACATCATCGAGCGTCTTTATCTAGATTTATGATTACAACAGTGGACGACATACGGGAGCGTCTTTATCTAGATTTATGATTAGAAAAGTGGACGACATCAGGAAGCGTCTTTATCAAGATTTACGATTAGTGAAGTGGATGACATCATCGAGCGTCTTTACCTAGATTTATGATTAGAACAGTGGACGACATACGGGAGCGTCTTTATCTAGATTTATGATTAGAAAAGTGGACGACATCAGGGAGCGTCTTTATCTAGATATATGATTAGAAAAGTGGACGACATCAGGGAGCGTCTTTGTCCAGATTTACGATTAGAAAGGTGGACAACATATGGGAGCGTCTTTATTTAGATTTATGATTAGAAAAGTGGACGACATGAGGGAGCGTCTTTATCTAGATTTATGATTAGAAAAGTGGACGACATACGGGTGCGTCTTTATCTAGATTTATGATTAGAAAAGCGGATGACATCAGGGAGCGTCTTTATCTAGAATTATGATTAGAAAAGTGGACGACATCAGGGAGCGTCTTTATCTAGATTTATGATTGGAAAAGTGGACGACATGCGGGAGCGTCTTTATCTAGATTTATGGTTAGAAAAGTGGACGACATCAGGGAGCGTCTCTACCTAGATTTATGATTGGAAAAGTGGACAACGTCAGGGAGCGTCTTTTTCAAGATTTACGATTAAAAAAGTGGACGACATCAGATAGTGTCATTATCTAGCTTAACGATTAGAAAAGTGGACGACATCATGGGTCGTCTTTGTCCAGATTTTCGATTAGAAAGGTGGACGACCGACGGGAGCGTCTTTATCTAGATTTATGATTAGAAAAGTGGACGACATCAGGGAGCGTCTTTATCAAAATTTAGGTTTAGAAAAGTGGACGACATGCGGGTGCGTCTTTATCTAGATTTATGATTAGAAAGTGGACGACTTCAGGGAGCGTCTTTATCAAGATTTACGATGAGAATAGTGGACGACATCAGATAGCGTCATTACCTAGCTTAACGATTAGAAAAGTTGACGACATCAGGGAGCGTCTTTGTCCACATTTACGACTAAAACGGTGGACGACATGCGGGAGCGTCTTTATCTAGATTTATGATTAGAAAAGTGGACTACATCAGGGAGCGTCAATATCAAGATTTACGATTAGAAAAGTGGACGGCATCAGAGGGCGTCTGTATCTAAATTTATGATTAGAAAAGTGGACGATGTCAGGGAGCGTCTCTATCAAGATTTATTATTAGAAAAGTGGACGACATCAGGTAGAGTCTTTATCTAGATTTATGATTAGAAAAGTGGACGACTTCAGGGAGCGTCTTTATCTAGATTTATGATTAGAAAAGTGGACGACTTCAGAAAGCGTCTTTATCTAGATTTACGATTAGAAACGTGGACGACTTCAGGGAGCGTCTGTATCACAATTTACGATTAGAAAAGTGGACGACATGCGGAAGCGCCTTTATCTAGATTTATGATTAGAAAAGTGGACGACATGCGGGAGCGTCTTTATCTAGATTTATGATTAGAACAGTGGACGACATCAGGGAGTGTCTTTGTCAAGATTTCCGATTAGAAAAGTGGACGACATCAGGGAGCGTCTTTATCAAGATTTACGATTATAATAGTGGACGACATCAGATAGCGTCATTATCTAGCTTAACGATTAGAAAGGTGGACGACATGCGGCAGCGTCTTTATCTAGATTTATGATTAGAAAAGTGGACGACATCAGATAGCGTCATTATCTAGCTTAACGATTAGAAAAGTGGACGACATCAGGGAGCGTCTTTGTCCAGATTTACGATTAGAAAAGTGGACGACATGCGGGAGCGTCTTTATCTAGGTTTATGATTAGAAAAGTGGACGACATGCGGGAGCGTCTTTATCTAGATTTATGATTTGAAAAGCGGATGACATCAGGGATCGTCTTTATCTAGATTTATGATTAGAAAAGCGGATGACATCAGGGAGCGTCTTTATCAAGATTTACGATTATAATAGTGGACGACATCAGATAGCGTCATTATCTAGCTTAACGATTAGAAAGGTGGACGACATGCGGCAGCGTCTTTATCTAGATTTATGATTAGAAAAGTAGACGACATCAGATAGCGTCATTATCTAGCTTAACGATTAGAAAAGTGGACGACATCAGGGAGCGTCTTTATCTAGATTTATGATTAGAAAAGTGGACGACATACGGGTGCGTCTTTATCTAGATTTATGATTAGAAAAGCGGATGACATCAGGGAGCGTCTTTATCTAGAATTATGATTAGAAAAGTGGACGACATCAGGGAGCGTCTTTTTCTAGATTTTTGATTGGAAAAGTGGACGACATGCGGGAGCGTCTTTATCTAGATTTATGGTTAGAAAAGTGGACGACATCAGGGAGCGTCTCTACCTAGATTTATGATTGGAAAAGTGGACAACATCAGGGAGCGTCTTTAACAAGATTTGCGATTAAAAAAGTGGACGACATCAGATAGTGTCATTATCTAGATTTATGATTAGAAAAGTGGACGACATCAAGGATCGTCTTTGTCCAGATTTTCGATTAGAAAGGTGGACGACCGACGGGAGCGTCTTTATCTAGATTTATGATTACAAAAGTGGACGACTTGCGAGAGCGTCTTTATCTAGATTTATGATTTAAAAAGCGGATGACATCAGGGAGCGTCTTTATCTAGATTTGTGATTAGAAAAGTGGACGACATCAGGGAGCGTCTTTATCTAGATTTATGATTAGAAAAGTGGACGACATGCGGGAGCGTCTTTGTCTAGATTTATGATTAGAAAAGTGGACGACATGCGGGAGCGTCTCTATCTAGATTTATGATTTAAAAAGCGGATGACATCAGGGAGCGTCTTTATCTAGATTTGTGATTAGAAAAGTGGACGACATCAGGGAGCGTCTTTATCCAGATTTATGATTAAAAAAGTGGACGACATGCGGGAGCGTCTTTATCTAGATTTATGATTAGAAAAGTGGACGACATGCGGGAGCGTCTCTATTAAGATTTACGATTAGAAAAGTGGACGACATGCGGGAGCGCCTTTATCTAGATTTATGATTTGAAAAGCGGATGACATCAGGGAGCGTCTTTATCTAGATTTATGATTAGAAAAGCGGATGACATCAGGGAGCGTCTTTATCAAGATTTACGATTATAATAGTGGACGACATCAGATAGCGTCATTATCTAGTTTAACGATTAGAAAGGTGGACGACATGCGGCAGCGTCTTTATCTAGATTTATGATTAGAAAAGTAGACGACATCAGATAGCGTCATTATCTAGCTTAACGATTAGAAAAGTGGACGACATCAGGGAGCGTCTTTGTCCAGATTTACGATTAGAAAAGTGGACGACATGCTTGAGCGTCTTTATCTAGATTTATGATTAGAAAAGTGGACGACATACGGGTGCGTCTTTATCTAGATTTATGATTAGAAAAGCGGATGACATCAGGGAGCGTCTTTATCTAGAATTATGATTAGAAAAGTGGACGACATCAGGGAGCGTCTTTATCTAGATTTATGATTGGAAAAGTGGACGACATGCGGGAGCGTCTTTATCTACATTTATGGTTAGAAAAGTGGACGACATCAGGGAGCGTCTCTACCTAGATTTATGATTGGAAAAGTGGACAACGTCAGGGAGCGTCTCTTTCAAGATTTACGATTAAAAAAGTGGACGACATCAGATAGTGTCATTATCTAGCTTAACGATTAGAAAAGTGGACGACATCATGGGTCGTCTTTGTCCAGATTTTCGATTAGAAAGGTGGACGACCGACGAGAGCGTCTTTATCTAGATTTATGATTAGAAAAGTGGACGACATCAGGGAGCGTCTTTATCAAAATTTACGTTTAGAAAAGTGGACGACATGCGGGTGCGTCTTTATCTAGATTTATGATTAGAAAAGTGGACGACTTCAGGGAGCGTCTTTATCAAGATTTACGATGAGAATAGTGGACGACATCAGATAGCGTCATTACCTAGCTTAACGATTAGAAAAGTTGACGACATCAGGGAGCGTCTTTGTCCACATTTACGACTAAAACGGTGGACGACATGCGGGAGCGTCTTTATCTAGATTTATTATTAGAAAAGTGGACTACATCAGGGAGCGTCAATATCAAGATTTACGATTAGAAAAGTGGACGGCATCAGAGGGCGTCTGTATCTAAATTTATGATTAGAAAAGTGGACGATGTCAGGGAGCGTCTCTATCAAGATTTATTATTAGAAAAGTGGACGACATCAGGGAGAGTCTTTATCTAGATTTATGATTAGAAAAGTGGACGACTTCAGGGAGCGTCTTTATCTAGATTTATGATTAGAAAAGTGGACGACTTCAGAAAGCGTCTTTATCTAGATTTACGATTAGAAACGTGGACGACTTCAGGGAGCGTCTTTATCACAATTTACGATTAGAAAAGTGGACGACTTCAGAAAGCGTCTTTATCTAGATTTACGATTAGAAACGTGGACGACTTCAGGGAGCGTCTTTATCACAATTTACGATTAGAAAAGTGGACGACTTCAGGGAGCGTCTTTATCTAGATTTACGATTAGAAACGTGGACGACTTCAGGGAGCGTCTTTATCACAATTTACGATTAGAGAAGTGGACGACATCAGAGGGCGTCTGTATCTAGATTTATGATTAGAAAAGTTGACGACATCAGGGAGCGTCTTTATCTAGATTTATGATTAGAATAGTGGACGACATCAGGTAGCGTCTTTGTCCAGATTTACGATTAGAAAGGTGGACAACATATGGGAGCGTCTTTATCTAGATTTATGATTAGAAAAGTGGACGACATGAGGGAGCGTCTTATTCAAGATTTACCATTAGGAAGTGGACGACATGCGGGAGCGTCTTTATCTAGATTTACGATTAGAAAAGTGGACGACATGCGGGAGCGTCTTTATCTAGATTTACGATTAGAAAAGTGGACGACATCAGGGAGCGTCTTTATCTAAATTTATGATTAGAACAGTGGACGACATACGGGAGCGTCTTTATCTAGATTTACGATTAGAAAAGTGGACGACATCAGGGAGCGTCTTTGTCCAGATTTACGATTAGAAAAGTGGACGACATCAGATAGCGTCATTATCTAGCTTAACGATTACAAAGGTGGACGACATCAGGGAGCGTCTTTGTCCAGATTTACGATTAGAAAGGTGGACAATATGCTGGTGCGTCTTTATCTAGATTTATGATTAGATAAGTGGACGACATCAGGAAGCGTCTTTATCAAGATTTACGATTAGAGAAGTGGATGACATCATCGAGCGTCTTTATCTAGATTTATGATTAGAACAGTGGACGACATACGGGAGCGTCTTTATCTAGATTTATGATTAGAAAAGTGGACGACATCAGGGAGCGTCTTTATCTAGATATATCATTAGAAAAGTGGACGACATCAGGGAGCATCTTTGTCCAGATTTACGATTAGAAAGGTGGACAACATATGGGAGCGTCTTTATTTAGATTTATGATTAGAAAAGTGGACGACAGGAGGGAGCGTCTTATTCAAGATTTACCATTAGAAAGTGGACGACATGCGGGAGCGTCTTTATCTAGATTTACGATTAGAAAAGTGGACGACATCAGGGAGCGTCTGTGTCAAGATTTACGATTAGAAAAGTGGACGACATCAGATAGCGTCATTATCTAGCTTAACGATTACAAAGGTGGACGACATCAGGGAGCGTCTTTGTCCAGATTTACGATTAGAAAGGTGGACGACATGCTGGTGCGTCTTTATCTAGATTTATGATTAGATAATTGGACGACATCAGGAAGCGTCTTTATCAAGATTTACGATTAGAGAAGTGGATGACATCATCGAGCGTCTTTATCTAGATTTATAATTAGAACAGTGGACGACATACGGGAGCGTCTTTATCTAGATTTATGATTAGAAAAGTGGACGACATCAGGGAGCGTCTTTATCTAGATATATGATTAGAAAAGTGGACGACATCAGGGAGCGTCTTTGTCCAGATTTACGATTAGAAAGGTGGACAACATTTGGGAGCGTCTTTATTTAGATTTATGATTACAAAAGTGGACGACATGCGAGAGCGTCTTTATCTAGATTTATGATTTAAAAAGCGGATGACATCAGGGAGCGTCTTTATCTAGATTTATGATTAGAAAAGTGGACGACATGCGGGAGCGTCTTTGTTTAGATTTATGATTTAAAAAGCGGATGACATCATCGAGCGTCTTTATCCAGATTTATGATTAGAAAAGTGGACGACATGCGGGAGCGTCTTTATCTAGATTTATGATTAGAAAAGTGGACAACATATGGGAGCGTCTTTATTTAGACTTATGATTAGAAAAGTGGACGACATGAGGGAGCGTCTTATTCAAGATTTACCATTAGAAAGTGGACGACATGCGGGAGCGTCTTTGTCCTGATTTGCGATTAGAAAGGTGGACGACATGCGGGTGCGTCTTTATCTAGATTTATGATTAGAAAAGTGGACGACATCAGGAAGCGTCTTTATCAAGATTTACGATTAGAGAAGTGGATGACATCATCGAGCGTCTTTACCTAGATTTATTATTAGAACAGTGGACGACATACGGGAGCGTCTTTATCAAGATTTACGATTAGAAAAGTGGACGACATCAGGGAGCGTCTTTATCAAGATTTACGATTAGAAAAGTGGACGACATCAGATAGCGTCATTATCTAGCTTAACGATTAGAAAGGTGGACGACATCAGGGAGCGTCTTTGTCCAGATTTACGATTAGAAAAGTGGACGACATGCGTGTGCGTCTTTATCTAGATTTATGATTAGATAAGTGGACGACATCAGGAAGCGTCTTTATCAAGATTTACGATTAGAGAAGTGGATGACATCATCGAGCGTCTTTATCTAGATTTATGATTAGAACAGTGGACGACATACAGGAGCGGCTTTATCTAGATTTATGATTAGAAAAGTGGACGACATCAGGGAGCGTCTTTATCTAGATATATCATTAGAAAAGTGGACGACATCAGGGAGCGTCTTTGTCCAGATTTACGATTAGAAAGGTGGACAACATATGGGAGCGTCTTTATTTAGATTTATGATTAGAAAAGTGGACGACAGGAGGGAGCGTCTTATTCAAGATTTACCATTAGAAAGTGGACGACATGCGGGAGCGTCTTTATCTAGATTTACGATTAGAAAAGTGGACGACATGCGGGAGCGTCTTTATCTAGATTTACGATTAGAAAAGTGGACGACATCAGGGAGCGTCTTTATCTAGATTTACGATTAGAAAAGTGGACGACATCAGGGAGCGTCTCTACCTAGATTTATGATTGGAAAAGTGGACAACGTCAGGGAGCGTCTTTATCAAGATTTACGATTAAAAAAGTGGACGACATCAGATAGTGTCATTATCTAGCTTAACGATTAGAAAAGTGGACGACATCATGGGTCGTCTTTGTCCTGATTTTCGATTAGAAAGGTGGACGACCGACGGGAGCGTCTTTATCTAGATTTATGATTAGAAAAGTGGACGACATCAGGGAGCGTCTTTATCAAGATTTACGTTTAGAAAAGTGGACGACATGCGGGTGCGTCTTTATCTAGATTTATGATTAGAAAAGTGGACGACATCAGGGAGCGTCTTTATCAAGATTTATTATTAGAAAAGTGGACGACATCAGAGAGAGTCTTTATCTAGATATATGATTAGAAAAGTGGACGACATCAGGGAGCGTCTTTATCAAGATTTACGATGAGAATAGTGGACGACATCAGATAGCGTCATTATCTAGCTTAACGATTAGAAATGTGGACGACATCAGGGAGCGTCTTTATCAAGATTTACGATTAGAAAAGTGGACGACATGCGGGAACGCCTTTGTCTAGATTTACGATTAGAAAAGTGGACGACTTCAGGGAGCGTCTTTATCAAGATTTACGATGAGAATAGTGGACGACATCAGATAGCGTCATTACCTAGCTTAACGATTAGAAAAGTTGACGACATCAGGGTGTGTCTTTGTCCACATTTACGACTAAAACGGTGGACGACATGCGGGAGCGTCTTTATCTAGATTTATGATTAGAAAAGATGACTACATCAGGGAGCGTCAATATCAAGATTTACGATTAGAAAAGCGGACGGCATCAGAGGGCGTCTGTATCTAAATTTATGATTAGAAAAGTGGACGATGTCAGGGAGCGTCTCTATCAAGATTTATTATTAGAAAAGTGGACGACATCAGGGAGAGTCTTTATCTAGATTTATGATTAGAAAAGTGGACGACTTCAGGGAGCGTCTTTATCTAGATTTATGATTAGAAAAGTGGACGACTTCAGAAAGCGTCTTTATCTAGATTTACGATTAGAAACGTGGACGACTTCAGGGAGCGTCTTTATCACAATTTACGATTAGAAAAGTGGACGACATGCGGAAGCGCCTTTATCTAGATTTATGATTAGAAAAGTGGACGACATGCGGGAGCGTCTTTATCTAGATTTATGATTAGAACAGTGGACGACATCAGGGAGTGTCTTTGTCAAGATTTCCGATTAGAAAAGTGGACGACATCAGGGAGCGTCTTTATCAAGATTTACGATTATAATAGTGGACGACATCAGATAGCGTCATTATCTAGCTTAACGATTAGAAAGGTGGACGACATGCGGCAGCGTCTTTATCTAGATTTATGATTAGAAAAGTGGACGACATCAGATAGCGTCATTATCTAGCTTAACGATTAGAAAAGTGGACGACATCAGGGAGCGTCTTTGTCCAGATTTACGATTAGAAAAGTGGACGACATGCGGGAGCGTCTTTATCTAGGTTTATGATTAGAAAAGTGGACGACATGCGGGAGCGTCTTTATCTAGATTTATGATTTGAAAAGCGGATGACATCAGGGATCGTCTTTATCTAGATTTATGATTAGAAAAGCGGATGACATCAGGGAGCGTCTTTATCAAGATTTACGATTATAATAGTGGACGACATCAGATAGCGTCATTATCTAGCTTAACGATTAGAAAGGTGGACGACATGCGGCAGCGTCTTTATCTAGATTTATGATTAGAAAAGTAGACGACATCAGATAGCGTCATTATCTAGCTTAACGATTAGAAAAGTGGACGACATCAGGGAGCGTCTTTATCTAGATTTATGATTAGAAAAGTGGACGACATACGGGTGCGTCTTTATCTAGATTTATGATTAGAAAAGCGGATGACATCAGGGAGCGTCTTTATCTAGAATTATGATTAGAAAAGTGGACGACATCAGGGAGCGTCTTTTTCTAGATTTATGATTGGAAAAGTGGACGACATGCGGGAGCGTCTTTATCTAGATTTTATGGTTAGAAAAGTGGACGACATCAGGGAGCGTCTCTACCTAGATTTATGATTGGAAAAGTGGACAACGTCAGGGAGCGTCATTATCTAGTTTAACGATTAGAAAGGTGGACGACATGCGGCAGCGTCTTTATCTAGATTTATGATTAGAAAAGTAGACGACATCAGATAGCGTCATTATCTAGCTTAACGATTAGAAAAGTGGACGACATCAGGGAGCGTCTTTGTCCAGATTTACGATTAGAAAAGTGGACGACATGCTTGAGCGTCTTTATCTAGATTTATGATTAGAAAAGTGGACGACATACGGGTGCGTCTTTATCTAGATTTATGATTAGAAAAGCGGATGACATCAGGGAGCGTCTTTATCTAGAATTATGATTAGAAAAGTGGACGACATCAGGGAGCGTCTTTATCTAGATTTATGATTGGAAAAGTGGACGACATGCGGGAGCGTCTTTATCTACATTTATGGTTAGAAAAGTGGACGACATCAGGGAGCGTCTCTACCTAGATTTATGATTGGAAAAGTGGACAACGTCAGGGAGCGTCTCTTTCAAGATTTACGATTAAAAAAGTGGACGACATCAGATAGTGTCATTATCTAGCTTAACGATTAGAAAAGTGGACGACATCATGGGTCGTCTTTGTCCAGATTTTCGATTAGAAAGGTGGACGACCGACGGGAGCGTCTTTATCTAGATTTATGATTAGAAAAGTGGACGACATCAGGGAGCGTCTTTATCAAAATTTACGTTTAGAAAAGTGGACGACATGCGGGTGCGTCTTTATCTAGATTTATGATTAGAAAAGTGGACGACTTCAGGGAGCGTCTTTATCAAGATTTACGATGAGAATAGTGGACGACATCAGATAGCGTCATTACCTAGCTTAACGATTAGAAAAGTTGACGACATCAGGGAGCGTCTTTGTCCACATTTACGACTAAAACGGTGGACGACATGCGGGAGCGTCTTTATCTAGATTTATGATTAGAAAAGTGGACTACATCAGGGAGCGTCAATATCAAGATTTACGATTAGAAAAGTGGACGGCATCAGAGGGCGTCTGTATCTAAATTTATGATTAGAAAAGTGGACGATGTCAGGGAGCGTCTCTATCAAGATTTATTATTAGAAAAGTGGACGACATCAGGGAGAGTCTTTATCTAGATTTATGATTAGAAAAGTGGACGACTTCAGGGAGCGTCTTTATCTAGATTTTTGATTAGAAAAGTGGACGACTTCAGAAAGCGTCTTTATCTAGATTTACGATTAGAAACGTGGACGACTTCAGGGAGCGTCTTTATCACAATTTACGATTAGAAAAGTGGACGACTTCAGGGAGCGTCTTTATCTAGATTTACGATTAGAAACGTGGACGACTTCAGGGAGCGTCTTTATCACAATTTACGATTAGAGAAGTGGACGACATCAGAGGGCGTCTGTATCTAGATTTATGATTAGAAAAGTTGACGACATCAGGGAGCGTCTTTATCTAGATTTATGATTAGAATAGTGGACGACATCAGGTAGCGTCTTTGTCCAGATTTACGATTAGAAAGGTGGACAACATATGGGAGCGTCTTTATCTAGATTTATGATTAGAAAAGTGGACGACATGAGGGAGCGTCTTATTCAAGATTTACCATTAGGAAGTGGACGACATGCGGGAGCGTCTTTATCTAGATTTACGATTAGAAAAGTGGACGACATGCGGGAGCGTCTTTATCTAGATTTACGATTAGAAAAGTGGACGACATCAGGGAGCGTCTTTATCTAGATTTACGATTAGAAAAGTGGACGACATCAGGTAGCGTCTTTGTCAAGATTTACGATTAGAGAAGTGAATGACATCATCGAGCGTCTTTATCTAAATTTATGATTAGAACAGTGGACGACATACGGGAGCGTCTTTATCTAGATTTACGATTAGAAAAGTGGACGACATCAGGGAGCGTCTTTGTCCAGATTTACGATTAGAAAAGTGGACGACATCAGATAGCGTCATTATCTAGCTTAACGATAACAAAGGTGGACGACATCAGGGAGCGTCTTTGTCCAGATTTACGATTAGAAAGGTGGACAATATGCTGGTGCGTCTTTATCTAGATTTATGATTAGATAAGTGGACGACATCAGGAAGCGTCTTTATCAAGATTTACGATTAGAGAAGTGGATGACATCATCGAGCGTCTTTATCTAGATTTATGATTAGAACAGTGGACGACATACGGGAGCGTCTTTATCTAGATTTATGATTAGAAAAGTGGACGACATCAGGGAGCGTCTTTATCTAGATATATCATTAGAAAAGTGGACGACATCAGGGAGCGTCTTTGTCCAGATTTACGATTAGAAAGGTGGACAACATATGGGAGCGTCTTTATTTAGATTTATGATTAGAAAAGTGGACGACAGGAGGGAGCGTCTTATTCAAGATTTACCATTAGAAAGTGGACGACATGCGGGAGCGTCTTTATCTAGATTTACGATTAGAAAAGTGGACGACATCAGGGAGCGTCTGTGTCAAGATTTACGATTAGAAAAGTGGACGACATCAGATAGAGTCATTATCTAGCTTAACGATTACAAAGGTGGACGACATCAGGGAGCGTCTTTGTCCAGATTTTCGATTAGAAAGGTGGACGACATGCTGGTGCGTCTTTATCTAGATTTATGATTAGATAAGTGGACGACATCAGGAAGCGTCTTTATCAAGATTTACGATTAGAGAAGTGGATGACATCATCGAGCGTCTTTATCTAGATTTATGATTAGAACAGTGGACGACATACGGGAGCGTCTTTATCTAGATTTATGATTAGAAAAGTGGACGACATCAGGGAGCGTCTTTATCTAGATATATGATTAGAAAAGTGGACGACATCAGGGAGCGTCTTTGTCCAGATTTACGATTAGAATGGTGGACAACATTTGGGAGCGTCTTTATTTAGATTTATGATTACAAAAGTGGACGACATGCGAGAGCGTCTTTATCTAGATTTATGATTTAAAAAGCGGATGACATCAGGGAGCGTCTTTATCTAGATTTATGATTAGAAAAGTGGACGACATGCGGGAGCGTCTTTGTTTAGATTTATGATTTAAAAAGCGGATGACATCATCGAGCGTCTTTATCCAGATTTATGATTAGAAAAGTGGACGACATGCGGGAGCGTCTTTATCTAGATTTATGATTAGAAAAGTGGACAACATATGGGAGCGTCTTTATTTAGACTTATGATTAGAAAAGTGGACGACATGAGGGAGCGTCTTATTCAAGATTTACCATTAGAAAGTGGACGACATGCGGGAGCGTCTTTGTCCTGATTTGCGATTAGAAAGGTGGACGACATGCGGGTGCGTCTTTATCTAGATTTATGATTAGAAAAGTGGACGACATCAGGAAGCGTCTTTATCAAGATTTACGATTAGAGAAGTGGATGACATCATCGAGCGTCTTTACCTAGATTTATTATTAGAACAGTGGACGACATACGGGAGCGTCTTTATCAAGATTTACGATTAGAAAAGTGGACGACATCAGGGAGCGTCTTTATCAAGATTTACGATTAGAAAAGTGGACGACATCAGATAGCGTCATTATCTAGCTTAACGATTAGAAAGGTGGACGACATCAGGGAGCGTCTTTGTCCAGATTTACGATTAGAAAAGTGGACGACATGCGTGTGCGTCTTTATCTAGATTTATGATTAGATAAGTGGACGACATCAGGAAGCGTCTTTATCAAGATTTACGATTAGAGAAGTGGATGACATCATCGAGCGTCTTTATCTAGATTTATGATTAGAACAGTGGACGACATACGGGAGCGTCTTTATCTAGATTTATGATTAGAAAAGTGGACGACATCAGGGAGCGTCTTTATCTAGATATATCATTAGAAAAGTGGACGACATCAGGGAGCGTCTTTGTCCAGATTTACGATTAGAAAGGTGGACAACATATGGGAGCGTCTTTATTTAGATTTATGATTAGAAAAGTGGACGACAGGAGGGAGCGTCTTATTCAAGATTTACCATTAGAAAGTGGACGACATGCGGGAGCGTCTTTATCTAGATTTACGATTAGAAAAGTGGACGACATGCGGGAGCGTCTTTATCTAGATTTACGATTAGAAAAGTGGACGACATCAGGGAGCGTCTTTATCTAGATTTACGATTAGAAAAGTGGACGACATCAGGGAGCGTCTCTACCTAGATTTATGATTGGAAAAGTGGACAACGTCAGGGAGCGTCTTTATCAAGATTTACGATTAAAAAAGTGGACGACATCAGATAGTGTCATTATCTAGCTTAACGATTAGAAAAGTGGACGACATCATGGGTCGTCTTTGTCCTGATTTTCGATTAGAAAGGTGGACGACCGACGGGAGCGTCTTTATCTAGATTTATGACTAGAAAAGTGGACGACATCAGGGAGCGTCTTTATCAAGATTTACGTTTAGAAAAGTGGACGACATGAGGGTGCGTCTTTATCTAGATTTATGATTAGAAGAGTGGACGACATCAGGGAGCGTCTTTATCAAGATTTATTATTAGAAAAGTGGACGACATCAGAGAGAGTCTTTATCTAGATATATGATTAGAAAAGTGGACGACATCAGGGAGCGTCTTTATCAAGATTTACGATGAGAATAGTGGACGACATCAGATAGCGTCATTATCTAGCTTAACGATTAGAAATGTGGACGACATCAGGGAGCGTCTTTATCAAGATTTACGATTAGAAAAGTGGACGACATGCGGGAACGCCTTTGTCTAGATTTACGATTAGAAAAGTGGACGACTTCAGGGAGCGTCTTTATCAAGATTTACGATGAGAATAGTGGACGACATCAGATAGCGTCATTACCTAGCTTAACGATTAGAAAAGTTGACGACATCAGGGAGTGTCTTTGTCCACATTTACGACTAAAACGGTGGACGACATGCGGGAGCGTCTTTATCTAGATTTATGATTAGAAAAGATGACTACATCAGGGAGCGTCAATATCAAGATTTACGATTAGAAAAGCGGACGGCATCAGAGGGCGTCTGTATCTAAATTTATGATTAGAAAAGTGGACGATGTCAGGGAGCGTCTCTATCAAGATTTATTATTAGAAAAGTGGACGACATCAGGGAGAGTCTTTATCTAGATTTATGATTAGAAAAGTGGACGACTTCAGGGAGCGTCTTTATCTAAATTTATGATTACAAAAGTGGACTACTTCAGGGAGCGTCTTTATCTAGATTTACGATTAGAAACGTGGACGACTTCAGGGAGCGTCTTTATCACAATTTACGATTAGAGAAGTGGACGACTTCAGGGAACGTCTTTATCTAGATTTATGATTAGAAAAGTGGACGACTTCAGGGAGCGTCTTTATCTAGATTTGCGATTAGAAACGTGGACGACTTCAGGGAGCGTCTTTATCACAATTTACGATTAGAGAAGTGGACGACATCAGAGGGCGTCTGTATCTAGATTTATGATTAGAAAAGTTGACGACATCAGGGAGCGTCTTTATCTATATTTACGATTAGAAACGTGGACGACTTCAGGGAGCGTCTTTATCACAATTTACGATCAGAGAAGTGGACGACATCAGAGGGCGTCTGTATCTAGATTTATGATTAGAAAAGTGGACGACATGAGGGAGCGTCTTATTCAAGATTTACCATTAGGAAGTGGACGACATGCGGGAGCGTCTTTATCTAGATTTACGATTAGAAAAGTGGACGACATGCGGGAGCGTCTTTGTCAAGATTTACGATTAGAAAAGTGGACGACATCAGATAGCGTCTTTGTCCAGATTTACGATTAGAAAGGTGGACGACATGCTGGTGCGTCTTTATCTAGATTTACGATTAGATTAGTGGACGACATCAGGAAGCGTCTTTATCAAGATTTACGATTAGAGAAGTGGATGACATCATCGAGCGTCTTTATCTAGATTTATGATTACAACAGTGGACGACATACGGGAGCGTCTGTATCTAGATTTATGATTAGAAAAGTGGACGACATCAGGAAGCGTCTTTATCAAGATTTACGATTAGAGAAGTGGATGACATCATCGAGCGTCTTTACCTAGATTTATGATTAGAACAGTGGACGACATACGGGAGCGTCTTTATCTAGATTTATGATTAGAAAAGTGGACGACATCAGGGAGCGTCTTTATCTAGATATATGATTAGAAAAGTGGACGACATCAGGGAGCGTCTTTGTCCAGATTTACGATTAGAAAGGTGGACAACATATGGGAGCGTCTTTATTTAGATTTATGATTAGAAAAGTGGACGACATGAGGGAGCGTCTTATTTAAGATTTACCATTAGAAAGTGGACGACATGCGGGAGCGTCTTTATCTAGATTTACGATTAGAAAAGTGGACGACATGCGGGAGCGTCTTTGTCCAGATTTACGATTAGAAAGGTGGACAACATATGGGAGCGTCTTTATTTAGATTTATGATTACAAAAGTGGACGACATGCGAGAGCGTCTTTATCTAGATTTATGATTTAAAAAGCGGATGACATCAGGGAGCGTCTTTATCTAGATTTGTGATTAGAAAAGTGGACGACATCAGGGAGCGTCTTTATCTAGATTTATGATTAGAAAAGTGGACGACATGCGGGAGCGTCTTTGTCTAGATTTATGATTTGAAAAGCGGATGACATCATCGAGCGTCTTTATCCAGATTTATGATTAGAAAAGTGGACGACATGCGGGAGCGTCTTCATCAAGATTTACGATTAGAGAAGTGGATGACATCATCGAGCGTCTTTATCTAGATTTATGATTAGAACAGTGGACGACATACGGGAGCGTCTTTATCTAGATTTATGATTAGAAAAGTGGACGACATCAGGAAGCGTCTTTATCAAGATTTACGATTAGAGAAGTGGATGACATCATCGAGCGTCTTTATCTAGATTTATGATTACAACAGTGGACGACATACGGGAGCGTCTTTATCTAGATTTATGATTAGAAAAGTGGACGACATCAGGAAGCGTCTTTATCAAGATTTACGATTAGAGAAGTGGATCACATCATCGAGCGTCTTTACCTAGATTTATGATTAGAACAGTGGACGACATACGGGAGCGTCTTTATCTAGATTTATGATTAGAAAAGTGGACGACATCAGGGAGCGTCTTTATCTAGATATATGATTAGAAAAGTGGACGACATCAGGGAGCGTCTTTGTCCAGATTTACGATTAGAAAGGTGGACAACATATGGGAGCGTCTTTATTTAGATTTATGATTAGAAAAGTGGACGACATGAGGGAGCGTCTTAAGATTTACCATTAGAAAGTGGACGACATGCGGGAGCGTCTTTATCTAGATTTACGATTAGAAAAGTGGACGACATGCGGGAGCGTCTTTGTCCAGATTTACGATTAGAAAGGTGGACAACATATGGGAGCGTCTTTATTTAGATTTATGATTACAAAATGGACGACATGCGAGAGCGTCTTTATCTAGATTTATGATTTAAAAAGCGGATGACATCAGGGAGCGTCTTTATCTAGATTTGTGATTAGAAAAGTGGACGACATCAGGGAGCGTCTTTATCTAGATTTATGATTAGAAAAGTGGACGACATGCGGGAGCGTCTTTGTCTAGATTTATGATTTGAAAAGCGGATGACATCATCGAGCGCCTTTATCCAGATTTATGATTTGAAAAGCGGATGACTTCCGGGAGCGTCTTTATCTAGATTTATGATTAGAAAAGCGGATGACATCAGGGAGCGTCTTTATCAAGATTTACGATTATAATAGTGGACGACATCAGATAGCGTCATTATCTAGTTTAACGATTAGAAAGGTGGACGACATGCGGCAGCGTCTTTATCTAGATTTATGATTAGAAAAGTAGACGACATCAGATAGCGTCATTATCTAGCTTAACGATTAGAAAAGTGGACGACATCAGGGAGCGTCTTTGTCCAGATTTACGATTAGAAAAGTGGACGACATGCGGGAGCGTCTTTATCTAGATTTATGATTAGAAAAGTGGACGACATACGGGTGCGTCTTTATCTAGATTTATGATTAGAAAAGCGGATGACATCAGGGAGCGTCTTTATCTAGAATTATGATTAGAAAAGTGGACGACATCAGGGAGCGTCTTTATCTAGATTTATGATTGGAAAAGTGGACGACATGCGGGAGCGTCTTTATCTAGATTTATGGTTAGAAAAGTGGACGACATCAGGGAGCGTCTCTACCTAGATTTATGATTGGAAAAGTGGACAACGTCAGGGAGCGTCTTTATCAAGATTTACGATTAAAAAAGTGGACGACATCAGATAGTGTCATTATCTAGCTTAACGATTAGAAAAGTGGACGACATCATGGGTCGTCTTTGTCCAGATTTTCGATTAGAAAGGTGGACGACCGACGGGAGCGTCTTTATCTAGATTTATGACTAGAAAAGTGGACGACATCAGGGAGCGTCTTTATCAAGATTTACGTTTAGAAAAGTGGACGACATGCGGGTGCGTCTTTTTCTAGATTTATGATTAGAAAAGTGGACGACATCAGGGAGCGTCTTTATCAAGATTTATTATTAGAAAAGTGGACGACATCAGAGAGAGTCTTTATCTAGATATATGATTAGAAAAGTGGACGACATCAGGGAGCGTCTTTATCAAGATTTACGATGAGAATAGTGGACGACATCAGATGGCGTCATTATCTAGCTTAACGATTAGAAATGTGGACGACATCAGGGAGCGTCTTTATCAAGATTTACGATTAGAAAAGTGGACGACATGCGGGAACGCCTTTGTCTAGATTTACGATTAGAAAAGTGGACGACTTCAGGGAGCGTCTTTATCAAGATTTACGATGAGAATAGTGGACGACATCAGATAGCGTCATTACCTAGCTTAACGATTAGAAAAGTTGACGACATCAGGGAGCGTCTTTGTCCACATTTACGACTAAAACGGTGGACGACATGCGGGAGCGTCTTTATCTAGATTTATGATTAGAAAAGTGGACTACATCAGGGAGCGTCAATATCAAAATTTACGATTAGAAACGTGGACGGCATCAGAGGGCGTCTGTATCTAAATTTATGATTAGAAAAGTGGACGATGTCAGGGAGCGTCTCTATCAAGATTTATTATTAGAAAAGTGGACGACATCAGGGAGAGTCTTTATCTAGATTTATGATTAGAAAAGTGGACGACTTCAGGGAGCGTCTTTATCTAAATTTATGATTACAAAAGTGGACGACTTCAGGGAGCGTCTTTATCTAGATTTACGATTAGAAAAGTGGACGACTTCAGGGAGCGTCTTCATCTAAATTTATGATTACAAAAGTGGACGACTTCAGGGAGCGTCTTTATCTAGATTTACGATTAGAAACGTGAACGACTTCAGGGAGCGTCTTTATCACAATTTACGATTAGAGAAGTGGACGACTTGAGGGAGCGTCTTTATCTAGATTTATGATTATAAAAGTGGACGACTTCAGGGAGCGTCTTTATCTAGATTTACGATTAGAAACGTGGACGACTTCAGGGAGCGTCTTTATCACAATTTACGATTAGAGAAGTGCACGACATCAGAGGGCGTCTGTATCTAGATTTATGATTAGAAAAGTTGACGACATCAGGAAGCGTCTTTATCTAGATTTACGATTAGAAACGTGGACGACTTCAGGGAGCGTCTTTATCACAATTTACGATTAGAGAAGTGGACGACATCAGAGGGCGTCTGTATCTAGATTTATGATTAGAAATGTGGACGACATGAGGGAGCGTCTTATTCAAGATTTACCATTAGGAAGTGGACGACATGCGGGAGCGTCTTTATCTAGATTTACGATTAGAAAAGTGGACGACATGCGGGAGCGTCTTTATCTAGATTTACGATTAGAAAAGTGGACGACATCAGGGAGCGTCTTTGTCAAGATTTACGATTAGAAAAGTGGACGACATCAGATAGCGTCTTTGTCCAGATTTACGATTAGAAAGGTGGACGACATGCTGGTGCGTCTTTATCTAGATTTATGATTAGATAAGTGGACGACATCAGGAAGCGTCTTTATCAAGATTTACGATTAGAGAAGTGGATGACATCATCGAGCGTCTTTATCTAGATTTATGATTAGAACAGTGGACGACATACGGGAGCGTCTTTATCTAGATTTATGATTAGAAAAGTGGACGACATCAGGGAGCGTCTTTATCTAGATATATGATTAGAAAAGTGGACGACATCAGGGAGCGTCTTTGTCCAGATTTACGATTAGAAAAGTGGACGGCATCAGAGGGCGTCTGTATCTAAATTTATGATTAGAAAAGTGGACGATGTCAGGGAGCGTCTCTATCAAGATTTATTATTAGAAAAGTGGACGACATCAGGGAGAGTCTTTATCTGGATTTATGATTAGAAAAGTGGACGACTTCAGGGAGCGTCTTTATCTAAATTTATGATTACAAAAGTGGACGACTTCAGGGAGCGTCTTTATCTAAATTTACGATTAGAAAAGTGGACGACTTCAGGGAGCGTCTTCATCTAAATTTATGATTACAAAAGTGGACGACTTCAGGGAGCGTCTTTATCTAGATTTACGATTAGAAACGTGAACGACTTCAGGGAGCGTCTTTATCACAATTTACGATTAGAGAAGTGGACGACTTGAGGGAGCGTCTTTATCTAGATTTATGATTATAAAAGTGGACGACTTCAGGGAGCGTCTTTATCTAGATTTACGATTAGAAACGTGGACGACTTCAGGGAGCGTCTTTATCACAATTTACGATTAGAGAAGTGCACGACATCAGAGGGCGTCTGTATCTAGATTTATGATTAGAAAAGTTGACGACATCAGGGAGCGTCTTTATCTAGATTTACGATTAGAAACGTGGACGACTTCAGGGAGCGTCTTTATCACAATTTACGACTAGAGAAGTGGACGACATCAGAGGGCGTCTGTATCTAGATTTATGATTAGAAATGTGGACGACATGAGGGAGCGTCTTATTCAAGATTTACCATTAGGAAGTGGACGACATGCGGGAGCGTCTTTATCTAGATTTACGATTAGAAAAGTGGACGACATGCGGGAGCGTCTTTATCTAGATTTACGATTAGAAAAGTGGACGACATCAGGGAGCGTCTTTGTCAAGATTTACGATTAGAAAAGTGGACGACATCAGATAGCGTCTTTGTCCAGATTTACGATTAGAAAGGTGGACGACATGCTGGTGCGTCTTTATCTAGATTTATGATTAGATAAGTGGAGGACATCAGGAAGCGTCTTTATCAAGATTTACGATTAGAGAAGTGGATGACATCATCGAGCGTCTTTATCTAGATTTATGATTAGAACAGTGGACGACATACGGGAGCGTCTTTATCTAGATTTATGATTAGAAAAGTGGACGACATCAGGGAGCGTCTTTATCTAGATATATGATTAGAAAAGTGGACGACATCAGGGAGCGTCTTTGTCCAGATTTACGATTAGAAAGGTGGACAACATATGGGAGCGTCTTTATTTAGATTTATGATTAGAAAAGTGGACGACATGAGGGAGCGTCTTATTAAAGATTTACCATTAGAAAGTGGACGACATGCGGGAGCGTCTTTATCTAGATTTACGATTAGAAAAGTGGACGACATGCGGGAGCGTCTTTATCTAGATTTACGATTAGAAAAGTGGACGACATCAGGGAGCGTCTTTGTCAAGATTTACGATTAGAAAAGTGGACGACATCAGATAGCGTCATTATCTAGCTTAACGATTACAAAAGTGGACGACATCAGGGAGCGTCTTTGTCCAGATTTACGATTAGAAAGGTGGACGACATGCTGGTGCGTCTTTATCTAGATTTATGATTAGATAAGTGGACGACATCAGGAAGCGTCTTTATCAAGATTTACGATTAGAAAAGTGGACGACATGCGGGAACGCCTTTGTCTAGATTTACGATTAGAAAAGTGGACGACTTCAGGGAGCGTCTTTATCAAGATTTACGATGAGAATAGTGGACGACCTCAGGGAGCGTCTTTATCTAGATTTATGATTAGAAAAGTGGACGACTTCAGGGAGCGTCTTTATCTAGATTTACGATTAGAAACGTGGACGACTTCAGGGAGCGTCTTTATCACAATTTACGATTAGAGAAGTGGACGACATCAGAGGGCGTCTGTATCTAGATTTATGATTAGAAATGTGGACGACATGAGGGAGCGTATTATTCAAGATTTACCATTAGAAAGTGGACGACATGCGGGAGCGTCTTTATCTAGATTTACGATTAGAAAAGTGGACGACATGCGGGAGCGTCTTTATCTAGATTTACGATTAGAAAAGTGGACGACATCAGGGAGCGTCTTTGTCAAGATTTACGATTAGAAAAGTGGACGACATCAGATGGCGTCTTTGTCCAGATTTACGATTAGAAAGGTGGACGACATGCTGGTGCGTCTTTATCTAGATTTATGATTAGATAAGTGGACGACATCAGGAAGCGTCTTTATCAAGATTTACGATAAGAGAAGTGGATGACATCATCGAGCGTGTTTATCTAGATTTATGATTAGATAAGTGGACGACTTCAGGGAGCGTCTTTATCTAGATTTATGATTAGAAAAGTGGACGACATGCGGGAGCGTCTTTGTCTAGATTTATGATTAGAAAAGCGGATGACATCATCGAGCGTCTTTATCTAGATTTATGATTAGAAAAGTGGACGACATGCGGGAGCGTCTCTATTAAGATTTACGATTAGAAAAGTGGACGACATGCGGGAGCGCCTTTATCTAGATTTATGATTTGAAAAGCGGATGACATCAGAGAGCGTCTTTATCTAGATTTATGATTAGAAAAGCGGATGACATCAGGGAGCGTCTTTATCAAGATTTACGATTATAATAGTGGACGTCATCAGATAGCGTCATTATCTAGTTTAACGATTAGAAAGGTGGACGACATGCGGCAGCGTCTTTATCTAGATTTATGATTAGAAAAGTAGACGACATCAGATAGCGTCATTATCTAGCTTAACGATTAGAAAAGTGGACGACATCAGGGAGCGTCTTTGTCCAGATTTACGATTAGAAAAGTGGACGACATGCGGGAGGGTCTTTATCTAGATTTATGATTAGAAAAGTGGACGACATACGGGTGCGTCTTTATCTAGATTTATGATTAGAAAAGCGGATGACATCAGAGAGCGTCTTTATCTAGCTTAACGATTAGAAAAGTGGACGACATCAGGGAGCGTCTTTATCTAGATTTATGATTAGAAAAGTGGACGACATACGGGAGCGTCTTTATCTAGATTTATGATTAGAAAAGTGGACGACATCAGGGAGCGTCTTTATCTAGATATATGATTAGAAAAGTGGACGACATACGGGTGCGTCTTTATCTAGATTTATTATTAGAAAAGCGGATGACATCAGGGAGCGTCTTTATCTAGTTTAACGATTAGAAAGGTGGACGACATGCGGCAGCGTCTTTATCTAGATTTATGATTAGAAAAGTAGACGACATCAGATAGCGTCATTATCTAGCTTAACGATTAGAAAAGTGGACGACATCAGGGAGCGTCTTTGTCCAGATTTACGATTAGAAAAGTGGACGACATGCGGGAGCGTCTTTATCTAGATTTATGATTAGAAAAGTGGACGACATCAGGAAGCGTCTTTATCAAGATTTACGATTAGAGAAGTGGATGAAATCATCGAGCGTCTTTATCTAGATTTATGATTACAACAGTGGACGACATACGGGAGCGTCTGTATCTAGATTTATGATTAGAAAAGTGGACGACATCAGGAAGCGTCTTTATCAAGATTTACGATTAGACAAGTGGATGACCTCATCGAGCGTCTTTACCTAGTATTATGATTAGAACAGTGGACGACATACGGGAGCGTCTTTATCTAGATTTATGATTAGAAAAGTGGACGACATCAGGGAGCGTCTTTATCTAGATATATGATTAGAAAAGTGGACGACATCAGGGAGCGTCTTTGTCCAGATTTACGATTAGAAAGGTGGACAACATATGGGAGCGTCTTTATTTAGATTTATGATTAGAAAAGTGGACGACATGAGGGAGCGTCTTATTTAAGATTTACCATTAGAAAGTGGACGACATGCGGGAGCGTCTTTATCTAGATTTACGATTAGAAAAGTGGACGACATGCGGGAGCGTCTTTGTCCAGATTTACGATTAGAAAGGTGGACAACATATGGGAGCGTCTTTATTTAGATTTATGATTACAAAAGTGGACGACATGCGAGAGCGTCTTTATCTAGATTTATGATTTAAAAAGCGGATGACATCAGGGAGCGTCTTTATCTAGATTTGTGATTAGAAAAGTGGACGACATCAGGGAGCGTCTTTATCTAGATTTATGATTAGAAAAGTGGACGACATGAGGGAGCGTCTTTGTCTAGATTTATGATTTGAAAAGCGGATGACATCATCGAGCGTCTTTATCCAGATTTATGATTAGAAAAGTGGACGACATGCGGGAGCGTCGTTATCAAGATTTACGATTAGAGAAGTGGATGACATCATCGAGCGTCTTTATCTAGATTTATGATTAGAACAGTGGACGACATACGGGAGCGTCTTTATCTAGATTTATGATTAGAAAAGTGGACGACATCAGGAAGCGTCTTTATCAAGATTTACGATTAGAGAAGTGGATGACATCATCGAGCGTCTTTATCTAGATTTATGATTACAACAGTGGACGACATACGGGAGCGTCTTTATCTAGATTTATGATTAGAAAAGTGGACGACATCAGGAAGCGTCTTTATCAAGATTTACGATTAGAGAAGTGGATGACATCATCGAGCGTCTTTACCTAGATTTATGATTAGAACAGTGGACGACATACGGGAGCGTCTTTTTCTAGATTTATGATTAGAAAAGTGGACGACATCAGGGAGCGTCTTTATCTAGATATATGATTAGAAAAGTGGACGACATCAGGGAGCGTCTTTGTCCAGATTTACGATTAGAAAGGTGGACAACATATGGGAGCGTCTTTATTTAGATTTATGATTAGAAAAGTGGACGACATGAGGGAGCGTCTTAAGATTTACCATTAGAAAGTGGACGACATGCGGGAGCGTCTTTATCTAGATTTACGATTAGAAAAGTGGACGACATGCGGGAGCGTCTTTGTCCAGATTTACGATTAGAAAGGTGGACAACATATGGGAGCGTCTTTATTTAGATTTATGATTACAAAAGTGGACGACATGCGAGAGCGTCTTTATCTAGATTTATGATTTAAAAAGCGGATGACATCAGGGAGCGTCTTTATCTAGATTTGTGATTAGAAAAGTGGACGACATCAGGGAGCGTCTTTATCTAGATTTATGATTAGAAAAGTGGACGACATGCGGGAGCGTCTTTGTCTAGATTTATGATTTGAAAAGCGGATGACATCATCGAGCGTCTTTATCCAGATTTATGATTAGAAAAGTGGACGACATGCGGGAGCGTCTTTATCTAGATTTATGGTTAGAAAAGTGGACGACATGCGGGAGCGTCTCTATTAAGATTTACGGTTAGAAAAGTGGACGACATGCGGGAGCGCCTTTATCTAGATTTATGATTTGAAAAGCGGATGACTTCAGGGAGCGTCTTTATCTAGATTTATGATTAGAAAAGCGGATGACATCAGGGAGCGTCTTTATCAAGATTTACGATTATAATAGTGGACGACATCAGATAGCGTCATTATCTAGTTTAACGATTAGAAAGGTGGACGACATGCGGCAGCGTCTTTATCTAGATTTATGATTAGAAAAGTAGACGACATCAGATAGCGTCATTATCTAGCTTAACGATTAGAAAAGTGGACGACATCAGGGAGCGTCTTTGTCCAGATTTACGATTAGAAAAGTGGACGACATGCGGGAGCGTCTTTATCTAGATTTATGATTAGAAAAGTGGACGACATACGGGTGCGTCTTTATCTAGATTTATGATTAGAAAAGCGGATGTCATCAGGGAGCGTCTTTATCTAGAATTATGATTAGAAAAGTGGACGACATCAGGGAGCGTCTTTATCTAGATTTATGATTGGAAAAGTGGACGACATGCGGGAGCGTCTTTATCTAGATTTATGGTTAGAAAAGTGGACGACATCAGGGAGCGTCTCTACCTAGATTTATGATTGGAAAAGTGGACAACGTCAGGGAGCGTCTTTATCAAGATTTACGATTAAAAAAGTGTACGACATCAGATAGTGTCATTATCTAGCTTAACGATTAGAAAAGTGGACGACATCATGGGTCGTCTTTGTCCAGATTTTCGATTAGAAAGGTGGACGACCGACGGGAGCGTCTTTATCTAGATTTATGACTAGAAAAGTGGACGACATCAGGGAGCGTCTTTATCAAGATTTACGTTTAGAAAAGTGGACGACATGCGGGTGCGTCTTTTTCTAGATTTATGATTAGAAAAGTGGACGACATCAGGGAGCGTCTTTATCAAGATTTATTATTAGAAAAGTGGACGACATCAGAGAGAGTCTTTATCTAGATATATGATTAGAAAAGTGGACGACATCAGGGAGCGTCTTTATCAAGATTTACGATGAGAATAGTGGACGACATCAGATGGCGTCATTATCTAGCTTAACGATTAGAAATGTGGACGACATCAGGGAGCGTCTTTATCAAGATTTACGATTAGAAAAGTGGACGACATGCGGGAACGCCTTTGTCTAGATTTACGATTAGAAAAGTGGACGACTTCAGGGAGCGTCTTTATCAAGATTTACGATGAGAATAGTGGACGACATCAGATAGCGTCATTACCTAGCTTAACGATTAGAAAAGTTGACGACATCAGGGAGCGTCTTTGTCCACATTTACGACTAAAACGGTGGACGACATGCGGGAGCGTCTTTATCTAGATTTATGATTAGAAAAGTGGACTACATCAGGGAGCGTCAATATCAAGATTTACGATTAGAAAAGTGGACGGCATCAGAGGGCGTCTGTATCTAAATTTATGATTAGAAAAGTGGACGATGTCAGGGAGCGTCTCTATCAAGATTTATTATTAGAAAAGTGGACGACATCAGGGAGAGTCTTTATCTGGATTTATGATTAGAAAAGTGGACGACTTCAGGGAGCGTCTTTATCTAAATTTATGATTACAAAAGTGGACGACTTCAGGGAGCGTCTTTATCTAAATTTACGATTAGAAAAGTGGACGACTTCAGGGAGCGTCTTCATCTAAATTTATGATTACAAAAGTGGACGACTTCAGGGAGCGTCTTTATCTAGATTTACGATTAGAAACGTGAACGACTTCAGGGAGCGCCTTTTCCACAATTTACGATTAGAGAAGTGGACGACTTGAGGGAGCGTCTTTATCTAGATTTATGATTATAAAAGTGGACGACTTCAGGGAGCGTCTTTATCTAGATTTACGATTAGAAACGTGGACGACTTCAGGGAGCGTCTTTATCACAATTTACGATTAGAGAAGTGCACGACATCAGAGGGCGTCTGTATCTAGATTTATGATTAGAAAAGTTGACGACATCAGGGAGCGTCTTTATCTAGATTTACGATTAGAAACGTGGACGACTTCAGGGAGCGTCTTTATCACAATTTACGACTAGAGAAGTGGACGACATCAGAGGGCGTCTGTATCTAGATTTATGATTAGAAATGTGGACGACATGAGGGAGCGTCTTATTCAAGATTTACCATTAGGAAGTGGACGACATGCGGGAGCGTCTTTATCTAGATTTACGATTAGAAAAGTGGACGACATGCGGGAGCGTCTTTATCTAGATTTACGATTAGAAAAGTGGACGACATCAGGGAGCGTCTTTGTCAAGATTTACGATTAGAAAAGTGGACGACATCAGATAGCGTCTTTGTCCAGATTTACGATTAGAAAGGTGGACGACATGCTGGTGCGTCTTTATCTAGATTTATGATTAGATAAGTGGAGGACATCAGGAAGCGTCTTTATCAAGATTTACGATTAGAGAAGTGGATGACATCATCGAGCGTCTTTATCTAGATTTATGATTAGAACAGTGGACGACATACGGGAGCGTCTTTATCTAGATTTATGATTAGAAAAGTGGACGACATCAGGGAGCGTCTTTATCTAGATATATGATTAGAAAAGTGGACGACATCAGGGAGCGTCTTTGTCCAGATTTACGATTAGAAAGGTGGACAACATATGGGAGCGTCTTTATTTAGATTTATGATTAGAAAAGTGGACGACATGAGGGAGCGTCTTATTAAAGATTTACCATTAGAAAGTGGACGACATGCGGGAGCGTCTTTATCTAGATTTACGATTAGAAAAGTGGACGACATGCGGGAGCGTCTTTATCTAGATTTACGATTAGAAAAGTGGACGACATCAGGGAGCGTCTTTGTCAAGATTTACGATTAGAAAAGTGGACGACATCAGATAGCGTCATTATCTAGCTTAACGATTACAAAGGTGGACGACATCAGGGAGCGTCTTTGTCCAGATTTACGATTAGAAAGGTGGACGACATGCTGGTGCGTCTTTATCTAGATTTATGATTAGATAAGTGGACGACATCAGGAAGCGTCTTTATCAAGATTTACGATTAGAAAAGTGGACGACATGCGGGAACGCCTTTGTCTAGATTTACGATTAGAAAAGTGGACGACTTCAGGGAGCGTCTTTATCAAGATTTACGACGAGAATAGTGGACGACCTCAGGGAGCGTCTTTATCTAGATTTATGATTAGAAAAGTGGACGACTTCAGGGAGCGTCTTTATCTAGATTTACGATTAGAAACTTGGACGACTTCAGGGAGCGTCTTTATCACAATTTACGATTAGAGAAGTGGACGACATCAGAGGGCGTCTGTATCTAGATTTATGATTAGAAAAGCGGATGACATCAGGGAGCGTCTTTATCAAGATTTACGATTATAATAGTGGACGACATCAGATAGCGTCATTATCTAGTTTAACGATTAGAAAGGTGGACGACATGCGGCAGCGTCTTTATCTAGATTTATGATTAGAAAAGTAGACGACATCAGATAGCGTCATTATCTAGCTTAACGATTAGAAAAGTGGACGACATCAGGGAGCGTCTTTGTCCAGATTTACGATTAGAAAAGTGGACGACATGCGGGAGCGTCTTTATCTAGATTTATGATTAGAAAAGTGGACGACATACGGGTGCGTCTTTATCTAGATTTATGATTAGAAAAGCGGATGACATCAGGGAGCGTCTTTATCTAGCTTAACGATTAGAAAAGTGGACGACATCAGGGAGCGTCTTTATCTAGATTTATGATTAGAAAAGTGGACGACATACTGGAGCGTCTTTATCTAGATTTATGATTAGAAAAGTGGACGACATCAGGGAGCGTCTTTATCTTGATATATGATTAGAAAAGTGGACGACATACGGGTGCGTCTTTATCTAGATTTATGATTAGAAAAGCGGATGACATCAGGGAGCGTCTTTATCTAGTTTAACGATTAGAAAGGTGGACGACATGCGGCAGCGTCTTTATCTAGATTTATGATTAGAAAAGTAGACGACATCAGATAGCGTCATTATCTAGCTTAACGATTAGAAAAGTGGACGACATCAGGGAGCGTCTTTGTCCAGATTTACGATTAGAAAAGTGGACGACATGCGGGAGCGTCTTTATCTAGATTTATGATTAGAAAAGTGGACGACATCAGGGAGCGTCTTTATCTAGATTTATGATTGGAAAAGTGGACGACATGCGGGAGCGTCTTTATCTAGATTTATGACTAGAAAAGTGGACGACATCAGGGAGCGTCTTTATCAAGATTTACGTTTAGAAAAGTGGACGACATGCGGGTGCGTCTTTTTCTAGATTTATGATTAGAAAAGTGGACGACATCAGGGAGCGTCTTTATCAAGATTTATTATTAGAAAAGTGGACGACATCAGAGAGAGTCTTTATCTAGATATATGATTAGAAAAGTGGACGACATCAGGGAGCGTCTTTATCAAGATTTACGATGAGAATAGTGGACGACATCAGATGGCGTCATTATCTAGCTTAACGATTAGAAATGTGGACGACATCAGGGAGCGTCTTTATCAAGATTTACGATTAGAAAAGTGGACGACATGCGGGAACGCCTTTGTCTAGATTTACGATTAGAAAAGTGGACGACTTCAGGGAGCGTCTTTATCAAGATTTACGATGAGAATAGTGGACGACATCAGATAGCGTCATTACCTAGCTTAACGATTAGAAAAGTTGACGACATCAGGGAGCGTCTTTGTCCACATTTACGACTAAAACGGTGGACGACATGCGGGAGCGTCTTTATCTAGATTTATGATTAGAAAAGTGGACTACATCAGGGAGCGTCAATATCAAGATTTACGATTAGAAAAGTGGACGGCATCAGAGGGCGTCTGTATCTAAATTTATGATTAGAAAAGTGGACGATGTCAGGGAGCGTCTCTATCAAGATTTATTATTAGAAAAGTGGACGACATCAGGGAGAGTCTTTATCTGGATTTATGATTAGAAAAGTGGACGACTTCAGGGAGCGTCTTTATCTAAATTTATGATTACAAAAGTGGACGACTTCAGGGAGCGTCTTTATCTAAATTTACGATTAGAAAAGTGGACGACTTCAGGGAGCGTCTT
Organism: Bimastos eiseni; assembly: GCA_959347315.1. Taxonomy (NCBI): domain Eukaryota; kingdom Metazoa; phylum Annelida; class Clitellata; order Crassiclitellata; family Lumbricidae; genus Bimastos; species Bimastos eiseni. The sequence continues at coordinate 39,273,790 of OY365807.1, read as the reverse complement.
CATCTAAATTTATGATTACAAAAGTGGACGACTTCAGGGAGCGTCTTTATCTAGATTTACGATTAGAAACGTGAACGACTTCAGGGAGCGCCTTTTCCACAATTTACGATTAGAGAAGTGGACGACTTGAGGGAGCGTCTTTATCTAGATTTATGATTATAAAAGTGGACGACTTCAGGGAGCGTCTTTATCTAGATTTACGATTAGAAACGTGGACGACTTCAGGGAGCGTCTTTATCACAATTTACGATTAGAGAAGTGCACGACATCAGAGGGCGTCTGTATCTAGATTTATGATTAGAAAAGTTGACGACATCAGGGAGCGTCTTTATCTAGATTTACGATTAGAAACGTGGACGACTTCAGGGAGCGTCTTTATCACAATTTACGACTAGAGAAGTGGACGACATCAGAGGGCGTCTGTATCTAGATTTATGATTAGAAATGTGGACGACATGAGGGAGCGTCTTATTCAAGATTTACCATTAGGAAGTGGACGACATGCGGGAGCGTCTTTATCTAGATTTACGATTAGAAAAGTGGACGACATGCGGGAGCGTCTTTATCTAGATTTACGATTAGAAAAGTGGACGACATCAGGGAGCGTCTTTGTCAAGATTTACGATTAGAAAAGTGGACGACATCAGATAGCGTCTTTGTCCAGATTTACGATTAGAAAGGTGGACGACATGCTGGTGCGTCTTTATCTAGATTTATGATTAGATAAGTGGAGGACATCAGGAAGCGTCTTTATCAAGATTTACGATTAGAGAAGTGGATGACATCATCGAGCGTCTTTATCTAGATTTATGATTAGAACAGTGGACGACATACGGGAGCGTCTTTATCTAGATTTATGATTAGAAAAGTGGACGACATCAGGGAGCGTCTTTATCTAGATTTATGATTAGAAAAGTGGACGACATCAGGGAGCGTCTTTGTCCAGATTTACGATTAGAAAGGTGGACAACATATGGGAGCGTCTTTATTTAGATTTATGATTAGAAAAGTGGACGACATGAGGGAGCGTCTTATTAAAGATTTACCATTAGAAAGTGGACGACATGCGGGAGCGTCTTTATCTAGATTTACGATTAGAAAAGTGGACGACATGCGGGAGCGTCTTTATCTAGATTTACGATTAGAAAAGTGGACGACATCAGGGAGCGTCTTTGTCAAGATTTACGATTAGAAAAGTGGACGACATCAGATAGCGTCATTATCTAGCTTAACGATTACAAAGGTGGACGACATCAGGGAGCGTCTTTGTCCAGATTTACGATTAGAAAGGTGGACGACATGCTGGTGCGTCTTTATCTAGATTTATGATTAGATAAGTGGACGACATCAGGAAGCGTCTTTATCAAGATTTACGATTAGAAAAGTGGACGACATGCGGGAACGCCTTTGTCTAGATTTACGATTAGAAAAGTGGACGACTTCAGGGAGCGTCTTTATCAAGATTTACGATGAGAATAGTGGACGACCTCAGGGAGCGTCTTTATCTAGATTTATGATTAGAAAAGTGGACGACTTCAGGGAGCGTCTTTATCTAGATTTACGATTAGAAACTTGGACGACTTCAGGGAGCGTCTTTATCACAATTTACGATTAGAGAAGTGGACGACATCAGAGGGCGTCTGTATCTAGATTTATGATTAGAAAAGCGGATGACATCAGGGAGCGTCTTTATCAAGATTTACGATTATAATAGTGGACGACATCAGATAGCGTCATTATCTAGTTTAACGATTAGAAAGGTGGACGACATGCGGCAGCGTCTTTATCTAGATTTATGATTAGAAAAGTAGACGACATCAGATAGCGTCATTATCTAGCTTAACGATTAGAAAAGTGGACGACATCAGGGAGCGTCTTTGTCCAGATTTACGATTAGAAAAGTGGACGACATGCGGGAGCGTCTTTATCTAGATTTATGATTAGAAAAGTGGACGACATACGGGTGCGTCTTTATCTAGATTTATGATTAGAAAAGCGGATGACATCAGGGAGCGTCTTTATCTAGCTTAACGATTAGAAAAGTGGACGACATCAGGGAGCGTCTTTATCTAGATTTATGATTAGAAAAGTGGACGACATACTGGAGCGTCTTTATCTAGATTTATGATTAGAAAAGTGGACGACATCAGGGAGCGTCTTTATCTTGATATATGATTAGAAAAGTGGACGACATACGGGTGCGTCTTTATCTAGATTTATGATTAGAAAAGCGGATGACATCAGGGAGCGTCTTTATCTAGTTTAACGATTAGAAAGGTGGACGACATGCGGCAGCGTCTTTATCTAGATTTATGATTAGAAAAGTAGACGACATCAGATAGCGTCATTATCTAGCTTAACGATTAGAAAAGTGGACGACATCAGGGAGCGTCTTTGTCCAGATTTACGATTAGAAAAGTGGACGACATGCGGGAGCGTCTTTATCTAGATTTATGATTAGAAAAGTGGACGACATCAGGGAGCGTCTTTATCTAGATTTATGATTGGAAAAGTGGACGACATGCGGGAGCGTCTTTATCTAGATTTATGGTTAGAAAAGTGGACGACATCAGGGAGCGTCTCTACTTAGATTTATGATTGGAAAAGTGGACAACGTCAGGGAGCGTCTTTATCAAGATTTACGATTAAAAAAGTGGACGACATCAGATAGTGTCATTATCTAGCTTAACGATTAGAAAAGTGGACGACATCATGGGTCGTCTTTGTCCAGATTTTCGATTAGAAAGGTGGACGACCGACGGGAGCGTCTTTATCTACATTTATGATTAGAAAAGTGGACGACATCAGGGAGCGTCTTTATCAAGATTTACGATGAGAATAGTGGACGACATGCGGGAACGCCTTTGTCTAGATTTACGATTAGAAAAGTGGACTACTTCAGGGAGCGTCTTTATCAAGATTTACGATGAGAATAGTGGACGACATCAGATAGCGTCATTACCTAGCTTAACGATTAGAAAAGTTGACGACATCAGGGAGCGTCTTTGTCCACATTTACGACTAAAACGGTGGACGACATGCGGGAGCGTCTTTATCTAGATTTATGATTAGAAAAGTGGACTACATCAGGGAGCGTCAATATCAAGATTTATTATTAGAAAAGTGGACGACATCAGGGAGAGTCTTTATCTCGATTTATGATTAGAAAAGTGGACGACTTCAGGGAGCGTCTTTATCTAAATTTATGATTACAAAAGTGGACGACTTCAGGTAGCGTCTTTATCTAGATTTACGATTAGAAAAGTGGACGACTTCAGGGTGCGTCTTTATCTAAATTTATGATTACAAAAGTGGACGACTTCAGGGAGCGTCTTTATCTAGATTTACGATTAGAAACGTGGACGACTTCAGGGAGCGTCTTTATCACAATTTACGATTAGAGAAGTGGACGACTTGAGGGAGCGTCTTTATCTAGATTTATGATTAGAAAAGTGGACGACTTCAGGGAGCGTCTTTATCTAGATTTACGATTAGAAACGTGGACGATTTCAGGGAGCGTCTTTATCACAATTTACGATTAGAGAAGTGGACGACATCAGAGGGCGTCTGTATCTAGATTCATGATTAGAAAAGTTGACGACATCAGGGAGCGTCTTTATCTAGATTTACGATTAGAAACGTGGACGACTTCAGGGAGCGTCTTTATCACAATTTACGATTAGAGAAGTGGACGACATCAGAGGGCGTCTGCATCTAGATTTATGATTAGAAATGTGGACGACATGAGGGAGCGTCTTATTCAAGATTTACCATTAGGAAGTGGACGACATGCGGGAGCGTCTTTATCTAGATTTACGATTAGAAAAGTGGACGACATGCGGGAGCGTCTTTATCTAGATTTACGATTAGAAAAGTGGACGACATCAGGGAGCGTCTTTGTCAAGATTTACGATTAGAAAAGTGGACGACATCAGATAGCGTCTTTGTCCAGATTTACGATTAGAAAGGTGGACGATATGCTGGTGCGTCTTTATTTATATTTATGATTAGATAAGTGTACGACATCAGGAAGCGTCTTTATCAAGATTTACGATTAGAGAAGTGGATGACATCATCGAGCGTCTTTATCTAGATTTATGATTAGAACAGTGGACGACATACGGGAGCGTCTTTATCTAGATTTATGATTAGAAAAGTGGACGACATCAGGAAGCGTCTTTATCAAGATTTACGATTAGAGAAGTGGATGACATCATCGAGCGTCTTTACCTAGATTTATGATTAGAACAGTGGACGACATACGGGAGCGTCTTTATCTAGATTTATGATTAGAAAAGTGGACGACATCAGGGAGCGTCTTTATCTGGATATATGATTAGAAAAGTGGACGACATCAGGGAGCGTCTTTGTCCAGATTTACGATTAGAAAGGTGGACAACATATGGGAGCGTCTTTATTTAGATTTATGATTAGAAAGGTGGACGACATGAGGGAGCGTCTTATTCAAGATTTATTATTAGAAAAGTGGACGACATCAGGGAGCGTCTTCATCAAGGTTTACGATGAGAATAGTGGACGACATCAGATAGCGTCATTATCTAGCTTAACGATTAGAAATGTGGACGACATCAGGGAGCGTCTTTATCAAGATCTACGATTAGAAAAGTGGACGACATGCGGGAACGCCTTTGTCTAGATTTACGATTAGAAAAGTGGACGACTTCAGGGAGCGTCTTTATCAAGATTTACGATGAGAATAGTGGACGACATCAGATAGCGTCATTACCTAGCTTTACGATTAGAAAAGTTGACGACATCAGGGAGCGTCTTTGTCCACATTTACGACTAAAACGGTGGACGACATGCGGGAGCGTCTTTATCTAGATTTATGATTAGAAAAGTGGACTAAATCAGGGAGCGTCAATATCAAGATTTACGATTAGAAAAGTGGACGACATGCGGGAGCGTCTTTATCTAGATTTACGATTAGAAAAGTGGACGACATCAGGGAGCGTCTTTGTCAAGATTTACGATTAGAAAGGTGGACGACATGCTGGTGCGTCTTTATCTAGATTTATGATTAGATAAGTGGACGACATCAGGAAGCGTCTTTATCAAGATTTACGATTAGAGAAGTGGATGACACCATCGAGCGTCTTTATCTAGATTTATGATTAGAACAGTGGACGACATACGGGAGCGTCTTTATCTAGATTTATGATTAGAAAAGTGGACGACATCAGGAAGCGTCTTTATCAAGATTTACGATTAGAGAAGTGGATGACATCATCGAGCGTCTTTACCTAGATTTATGATTAGAACAGTGGACGACATACGGGAGCGTCTTTATCTAGATTTATGATTAGAAAAGTGGACGACATCAGGAAGCGTCTTTATCAAGATTTACGATTAGAGAAGTGGATGACATCATCGAGCGTCTTTACCTAGATATATGATTAGAAAAGTGGACGACATCAGGGAGCGTCTTTGTCCAGATTTACGATTAGAAAGGTGGACAACATATGGGAGCGTCTTTATTTAGATTTATGATTAGAAAAGTGGACGACATGAGGGAGCGTCTTATTCAAGATTTACCATTAGAAAGTGGACGACATGCGGGAGCGTCTTTATCTAGATTTACGATTAGAAAAGTGGACGACATGCGGGAGCGTCTTTATCTAGATTTACGATTAGAAAAGTGGACGACATCAGGGAGCGTCTTTGTCAAGATTTACGATTAGAAAAGTGGACGACATCAGATAGCGTCATTATCTAGCTTAACGATTACATAGGTGGACGACATCAGGGAGCGTCTTTGTCCAGATTTACGATTAGAAAGGTGGACGACATGCTGGTGCGTCTTTATCTAGATTTGTGATTAGATAAGTGGACGAAATCAGGAAGCGTCTTTATCAAGATTTACGATTAGAAAAGTGGACGACATGCGGGAACGCCTTTGTCTAGATTTACGATTAGAACAGTGGACGACTTCAGGGAGCGTCTTTATCAAGATTTACGATGAGAATAGTGGACGACTTCAGGGAGCGTCTTTATCTAGATTTATGATTAGAAAAGTGGACGACTTCAGGGAGCGTCTTTATCTAGATTTACGATTAGAAACGTGGACGACTTCAGGGAGCGTCTTTATCACAATTTACGATTAGAGAAGTGGACGACATCAGAGGGCGTCTGTATCTAGATTTATGATTAGAAATGTGGACGACATGAGGGAGCGTCTTATTCAAGATTTACCATTAGGAAGTGGACGACATGCGGGAGCGTCTTTATCTAGATTTACGATTAGAAAAGTGGACGACATGCGGGAGCGTCTTTATCTAGATTTACGATTAGAAAAGTGGACTACATCAGGGAGCGTCTTTGTCAAGATTTACGATTAGAAAAGTGGACGACATCAGATAGCGTCATTATCTAGCTTAACGATTACAAAGGTGGACGACATCAGGGAGCGTCTTTGTCCAGATTTACGATTAGAAATGTGGACGACATGCTGGTGCGTCTTTATCTAGATTTATGATTAGATTAGTGGACGACATCAGGAAGCGTCTTTATCAAGATTTACGATTGGAAAAGTGGACGACATGCGGGAACGCCTTTGTCTAGATTTACGATTAGAAAAGTGGACGACTTCAGGGAGCGTCTTTATCAAGATTTACGATGAGAATAGTGGACGACTTCAGGGAGCGTCTTTATCTAGATTTATGATTAGAAAAGTGGATGACTTCAGGGAGCGTCTTTATCTAGATTTACGATTAGAAACGTGGACGACTTCTGGGAGCGTCTTTATCACAATTTACGATTAGAGAAGTGGACGACATCAGAGGGCGTCTGTATCTAGATTTATGATTAGAAATGTGGACGACATGAGGGAGCGTCTTATTCAAGATTTACCATTAGAAAGTGGACGACATGCGGGAGCGTCTTTATCTAGATTTACGATTAGAAAAGTGGACGACATGCGGGAGCGTCTTTATCTAGATTTACGATTAGAAAAGTGGACGACATCAGGGATCGTCTTTGTCAAGATTTACGATTAGAAAAGTGGACGACATCAGATAGCGTCTTTGTCCAGATTTACGATTAGAAAGGTGGACGACATGCTGGTGCGTCTTTATCTAGATTTATGACTAGATAAGTGGACGACATCAGGAAGCGTCTTTATCAAGATTTACGATTAGAGAAGTGGATGACATCATCGAGCGTCTTTATCTAGATTTATGATTAGAACAGTGGACGACATACGGGAGCGTCTTTATCTAGATTTATGATTAGAAAAGTGGACGACATCAGGAAGCGTCTTTATCAAGATTTACGATTAGAGAAGTGGATGACATCATCGAGCGTTTTTACCTAGATTTATGATTAGAACAGTGGACGACATACGGGAGCGTCTTTATCTAGATTTATGATTAGAAACGTGGACGACATGAGGGAGCGTCTTATTCAAGATTTACCATTAGAAAGTGGACGACATGCGGGAGCGTCTTTATCTAGATTTACGATTAGAAAAGTGGACGACATCAGGGAGCGTCTTTGTCAAGATTTACGATTAGAAAAGTGGACGACATCAGATAGCGTCATTATCTGGCTTAGCGATTACAAAGGTGGACGACATCAGGGAGCGTCTTTGTCCAGATTTACGATTAGAAAAATGGACGACATGCTGGTGCGTCTTTATCTAGATTTATGATTAGATAAGTAGACGACATCAGGAAGCGTCTTTATCAAGATTTACGATTAGAAAAGTGGACGACATGCGGGAACGCCTTTGTCTAGATTTACGATTAGAAAAGTGGACGACTTCAGGGAGCGTCTTTATCAAGATTTACGATGAGAATAGTGGACGACATCAGATAGCGTCATTACCTAGCTTAACGATTAGAAAAGTTGACGACATGCGGGAGCGTCTTTATCTAGATTTACGATTAGAAAAGTGGACGACATCAGGGAGCGTCTTTGTCAAGATTTACGATTAGAAAAGTGGACGACATCAGATAGCGTCTTTGTCCAAATTTACGATTAGAAAGGTGGACGACATGCTGGTGCGTCTTTATCTAGATTTATGATTAGATAAGTGGACGACATCAGGAAGCGTCTTTATCAAGATTTACGATTAGAGAAGTGGACGACATCAGGGAGAGTATTTATCTAGATTTATGATTAGAAAAGTGGACGACTTCAGGGAGCGTCTTTATCTAAATTTATGATTACAAAAGTAGACTACTTCAGGGTGCGTCTTTATCTAGATTTACGATTAGAAACGTGGACGACTTCAGGGAGCGTCTTTATCACAATTTACGATTAGAGAAGTGGACGACTTCAGGGAACGTCTTTATCTAGATTTATGATTAGAAATGTGGACGACATGAGGGAGCGTCTTATTCAAGATTTACCATTAGGAAGTGGACGACATGCGGGAGCGTCTTTATCTAGATTTACGATTAGAAAAGTGGACGACATGCGGGAGCGTCTTTATCTAGATTTACGATTAGAAAAGTGGACGATATCAGGGAGCGTCTTTATCACAATTTACGATTAGAGAAGTGGACGACATCAGAGGGCGTCTGTATCTAGATTTATGATTTGAAATGTGGACGACATGAGGGAGCGTCTTATTCAAGATTTACCATTAGGAAGTGGACGACATGCGGGAGCGTCTTTATCTAGATTTATGATTAGATAAGTGGACGACATCAGGAAGCGTCTTTATCAAGATTTACGATTGGAAAAGTGGACGACATGCGGGAACGCCTTTGTCTAGATTTACGATTAGAAAAGTGGACGACTTCAGGGAGCGTCTTTATCAAGATTTACGATGAGAATAGTGGACGACTTCAGGGAGCGTCTTTATCTAGATTTATGATTAGAAAAGTGGATGACTTCAGGGAGCGTCTTTATCTAGATTTACGATTAGAAACGTGGACGACTTCTGGGAGCGTCTTTATCACAATTTACGATTAGAGAAGTGGACGACATCAGAGGGCGTCTGTATCTAGATTTATGATTAGAAATGTGGACGACATGAGGGAGCGTCTTATTCAAGATTTACCATTAGAAAGTGGACGACATGCGGGAGCGTCTTTATCTAGATTTACGATTAGAAAAGTGGACGACATGCGGGAGCGTCTTTATCTAGATTTACGATTAGAAAAGTGGACGACATCAGGGATCGTCTTTGTCAAGATTTACGATTAGAAAAGTGGACGACATCAGATAGCGTCTTTGTCCAGATTTACGATTAGAAAGGTGGACGACATGCTGGTGCGTCTTTATCTAGATTTATGATTAGATAAGTGGACGACATCAGGAAGCGTCTTTATCAAGATTTACGATTAGAGAAGTGGATGACATCATCGAGCGTCTTTATCTAGATTTATGATTAGAACAGTGGACGACATACGGGAGCGTCTTTATCTAGATTTATGATTAGATAAGTGGACGACATCAGGAAGCGTCTTTATCAAGATTTACGATTAGAGAAGTGGATGACATCATCGAGCGTCTTTACCTAGATATATGATTAGAAAAGTGGACGACATCAGGGAGCGTCTTTGTCCAGATTTACGATTAGAAAGGTGGACAACATATGGGAGCGTGTTTATTTAGATTTATGATTAGAAAAGTGGACGACATGAGGGAGCGTCTTATTCAAGATTTACCATTAGAAAGTGGACGACATGCGGGAGCGTCTTTATCTAGATTTACGATTAGAAAAGTGGACGACATGCGGGAGCGTCTTTATCTAGATTTACGATTAGAAAAGTGGACGACATCAGGGAGCGTCTTTGTCAAGATTTACGATTAGAAAAGTGGACGACATCAGATAGCGTCATTATCTAGCTTAACGATTACAAAGGTGGACGACATCAGGGAGCGTCTTTGTCCAGATTTACGATTAGAAAGGTGGACGACATGCTTGTGCGTCTTTATCTAGATTTGTGATTAGATAAGTGGACGACATCAGGAAGCGTCTTTATCAAGATTTACGATTAGAAAAGTGGACGACATGCGGGAACGCCTTTGTCTAGATTTACGATTAGAAAAGTGGACGACTTCAGGGAGCGTCTTTATCAAGATTTACGATGAGAATAGTGGACGACTTCAGGGAGCGTCTTTATCTAGATTTATGATTAGAAAAGTGGACGACTTCAGGGAGCGTCTTTATCTAGATTTACGATTAGAAACGTGGACGACTTCAGGGAGCGTCTTTATCACAATTTACGATTAGAGAAGTGGACGACATCAGAGGGCGTCTGTATCTAGATTTATGATTAGAAATGTGGACGACATGAGGGAGCGTCTTATTCAAGATTTACCATTAGGAAGTGGACGACATGCGGGAGCGTCTTTATCTAGATTTACGATTAGAAAAGTGGACGACATGCGGGAGCGTCTTTATCTAGATTTACGATTAGAAAAGTGGACGACATCAGGGAGCGTCTTTGTCAAGATTTACGATTAGAAAAGTGGACGACATCAGATAGCGTCATTATCTAGCTTAACGATTACAAAGGTGGACGACATCAGGGAGCGTCTTTGTCCAGATTTACGATTAGAAATGTGGACGACATGCTGGTGCGTCTTTATCTAGATTTATGATTAGATTAGTGGACGACATCAGGAAGCGTCTTTATCAAGATTTACGATTGGAAAAGTGGACGACATGCGGGAACGCCTTTGTCTAGATTTACGATTAGAAAAGTGGACGACTTCAGGGAGCGTCTTTATCAAGATTTACGATGAGAATAGTGGACGACTTCAGGGAGCGTCTTTATCTAGATTTATGATTAGAAAAGTGGATGACTTCAGGGAGCGTCTTTATCTAGATTTACGATTAGAAACGTGGACGACTTCTGGGAGCGTCTTTATCACAATTTACGATTAGAGAAGTGGACGACATCAGAGGGCGTCTGTATCTAGATTTATGATTAGAAATGTGGACGACATGAGGGAGCGTCTTATTCAAGATTTACCATTAGGAAGTGGACGACATGCGGGAGCGTCTTTATCTAGATTTACGATTAGAAAAGTGGACGACATGCGGGAGCGTCTTTATCTAGATTTACGATTAGAAAAGTGGACGACATCAGGGAGCGTCTTTATCACAATTTACGATTAGAGAAGTGGACGACATCAGAGGGCGTCTGTATCTAGATTTATGATTTGAAATGTGGACGACATGAGGGAGCGTCTTATTCAAGATTTACCATTAGGAAGTGGACGACATGAGGGAGCGTCTTTATCTAGATTTATGATTAGATAAGTGGACGACATCAGGAAGCGTCTTTATCAAGATTTACGATTGGAAAAGTGGACGACATGCGGGAACGCCTTTGTCTAGATTTACGATTAGAAAAGTGGACGACTTCAGGGAGCATCTTTATCAAGATTTACGATGAGAATAGTGGACGACTTCAGGGAGCGTCTTTATCTAGATTTATGATTAGAAAAGTGGATGACTTCAGGGAGCGTCTTTATCTAGATTTACGATTAGAAACGTGGACGACTTCTGGGAGCGTCTTTATCACAATTTACGATTAGAGAAGTGGACGACATCAGAGGGCGTCTGTATCTAGATTTATGATTAGAAATGTGGACGACATGAGGGAGCGTCTTATTCAAGATTTACCATTAGAAAGTGGACGACATGCGGGAGCGTCTTTATCTAGATTTACGATTAGAAAAGTGGACGACATGCGGGAGCGTCTTTATCTAGATTTACGATTAGAAAAGTGGACGACATCAGAGATCGTCTTTGTCAAGATTTACGATTAGAAAAGTGGACGACATCAGATAGCGTCTTTGTCCAGATTTACGATTAGAAAGGTGGACGACATGCTGGTGCGTCTTTATCTAGATTTATGATTAGATAAGTGGACGACATCAGGAAGCGTCTTTATCAAGATTTACGATTAGAGAAGTGGATGACATCATCGAGCGTCTTTATCTAGATTTATGATTAGAACAGTGGACGACATACGGGAGCGTCTTTATCTAGATTTATGATTAGATAAGTGGACGACATCAGGAAGCGTCTTTATCAAGATTTACGATTAGAGAAGTGGATGACATCATCGAGCGTCTTTACCTAGATATATGATTAGAAAAGTGGACGACATCAGGGAGCGTCTTTGTCCAGATTTACGATTAGAAAGGTGGACAACATATGGGAGCGTCTTTATTTAGATTTATGATTAGAAAAGTGGACGACATGAGGGAGCGTCTTATTCAAGATTTACCATTAGAAAGTGGACGACATGCGGGAGCGTCTTTATCTAGATTTACGATTAGAAAAGTGGACGACATGCGGGAGCGTCTTTATCTAGATTTACGATTAGAAAAGTGGACGACATCAGGGAGCGTCTTTGTCAAGATTTACGATTAGAAAAGTGGACGACATCAGATAGCGTCATTATCTAGCTTAACGATTACAAAGGTGGACGACATCAGGGAGCGTCTTTGTCCAGATTTACGATTAGAAAGGTGGACGACATGCTGGTGCGTCTTTATCTAGATTTATGATTAGATAAGTAGACGACATCAGGAAGCGTCTTTATCAAGATTTACGATTAGAAAAGTGGACGACATGCGGGAACGCCTTTGTCTAGATTTACGATTAGAAAAGTGGACGACTTCAGGGAGCGTCTTTATCAAGATTTACGATGAGAATAGTGGACGACATCAGATAGCGTCATTACCTAGCTTAACGATTAGAAAAGTTGACGACATGCGGGAGCGTCTTTATCTAGATTTACGATTAGAAAAGTGGACGACATCAGGGAGCGTCTTTGTCAAGATTTACGATTAGAAAAGTGGACGACATCAGATAGCGTCTTTGTCCAAATTTACGATTAGAAAGGTGGACGACATGCTGGTGCGTCTTTATCTAGATTTATGATTAGATAAGTGGACGACATCAGGAAGCGTCTTTATCAAGATTTACGATTAGAGAAGTGGACGACATCAGGGAGAGTATTTATCTAGATTTATGATTAGAAAAGTGGACGACTTCAGGGAGCGTCTTTATCTAAATTTATGATTACAAAAGTAGACTACTTCAGGGTGCGTCTTTATCTAGATTTACGATTAGAAACGTGGACGACTTCAGGGAGCGTCTTTATCACAATTTACGATTAGAGAAGTGGACGACTTCAGGGAACGTCTTTATCTAGATTTATGATTAGAAATGTGGACGACATGAGGGAGCGTCTTATTCAAGATTTACCATTAGGAAGTGGACGACATGCGGGAGCGTCTTTATCTAGATTTACGATTAGAAAAGTGGACGACATGCGGGAGCGTCTTTATCTAGATTTACGATTAGAAAAGTGGACGACATCAGGGAGCGTCTTTATCACAATTTACGATTAGAGAAGTGGACGACATCAGAGGGCGTCTGTATCTAGATTTATGATTTGAAATGTGGACGACATGAGGGAGCGTCTTATTCAAGATTTACCATTAGGAAGTGGACGACATGCGGGAGCGTCTTTATCTAGATTTATGATTAGATAAGTGGACGACATCAGGAAGCGTCTTTATCAAGATTTACGATTGGAAAAGTGGACGACATGCGGGAACGCCTTTGTCTAGATTTACGATTAGAAAAGTGGACGACTTCAGGGAGCGTCTTTATCAAGATTTACGATGAGAATAGTGGACGACTTCAGGGAGCGTCTTTATCTAGATTTATGATTAGAAAAGTGGATGACTTCAGGGAGCGTCTTTATCTAGATTTACGATTAGAAACGTGGACGACTTCTGGGAGCGTCTTTATCACAATTTACGATTAGAGAAGTGGACGACATCAGAGGGCGTCTGTATCTAGATTTATGATTAGAAATGTGGACGACATGAGGGAGCGTCTTATTCAAGATTTACCATTAGAAAGTGGACGACATGCGGGAGCGTCTTTATCTAGATTTACGATTAGAAAAGTGGACGACATGCGGGAGCGTCTTTATCTAGATTTACGATTAGAAAAGTGGACGACATCAGGGATCGTCTTTGTCAAGATTTACGATTAGAAAAGTGGACGACATCAGATAGCGTCTTTGTCCAGATTTACGATTAGAAAGGTGGACGACATGCTGGTGCGTCTTTATCTAGATTTATGATTAGATAAGTGGACGACATCAGGAAGCGTCCTTATCAAGATTTACGATTAGAGAAGTGGATGACATCATCGAGCGTCTTTATCTAGATTTATGATTAGAACAGTGGACGACATACGGGAGCGTCTTTATCTAGATTTATGATTAGATAAGTGGACGACATCAGGAAGCGTCTTTATCAAGATTTACGATTAGAGAAGTGGATGACATCATCGAGCGTCTTTACCTAGATATATGATTAGAAAAGTGGACGACATCAGGGAGCGTCTTTGTCCAGATTTACGATTAGAAAGGTGGACAACATATGGGAGCGTCTTTATTTAGATTTATGATTAGAAAAGTGGACGACATGAGGGAGCGTCTTATTCAAGATTTACCATTAGAAAGTGGACGACATGCGGGAGCGTCTTTATCTAGATTTACGATTAGAAAAGTGGACGACATGCGGGAGCGTCTTTATCTAGATTTACGATTAGAAAAGTGGACGACATCAGGGAGCGTCTTTGTCAAGATTTACGATTAGAAAAGTGGACGACATCAGATAGCGTCATTATCTAGCTTAACGATTACAAAGGTGGACGACATCAGGGAGCGTCTTTGTCCAGATTTACGATTAGAAAGGTGGACGACATGCTTGTGCGTCTTTATCTAGATTTGTGATTAGATAAGTGGACGACATCAGGAAGCGTCTTTATCAAGATTTACGATTAGAAAAGTGGACGACTTCAGGGAGCGTCTTTATCAAGATTTACGATGAGAATAGTGGACGACTTCAGGGAGCGTCTTTATCTAGATTTATGATTAGAAAAGTGGACGACTTCAGGGAGCGTCTTTATCTAGATTTACGATTAGAAACGTGGACGACTTCAGGGAGCGTCTTTATCACAATTTACGATTAGAGAAGTGGACGACATCAGAGGGCGTCTGTATCTAGATTTATGATTAGAAATGTGGACGACATGAGGGAGCGTCTTATTCAAGATTTACCATTAGGAAGTGGACGACATGCGGGAGCGTCTTTATCTAGATTTACGATTAGAAAAGTGGACGACATGCGGGAGCGTCTTTATCTAGATTTACGATTAGAAAAGTGGACGACATCAGGGAGCGTCTTTGTCAAGATTTACGATTAGAAAAGTGGACGACATCAGATAGCGTCATTATCTAGCTTAACGATTACAAAGGTGGACGACATCAGGGAGCGTCTTTGTCCAGATTTACGATTAGAAATGTGGACGACATGCTGGTGCGTCTTTATCTAGATTTATGATTAGATTAGTGGACGACATCAGGAAGCGTCTTTATCAAGATTTACGATTGGAAAAGTGGACGACATGCGGGAACGCCTTTGTCTAGATTTACGATTAGAAAAGTGGACGACTTCAGGGAGCGTCTTTATCAAGATTTAAGATGAGAATAGTGGACGACTTCAGGGAGCGTCTTTATCTAGATTTATGATTAGAAAAGTGGATGACTTCAGGGAGCGTCTTTATCTAGATTTACGATTAGAAACGTGGACGACTTCTGGGAGCGTCTTTATCACAATTTACGATTAGAGAAGTGGACGACATCAGAGGGCGTCTGTATCTAGATTTATGATTAGAAATGTGGACGACATGAGGGAGCGTCTTATTCAAGATTTACCATTAGAAAGTGGACGACATGCGGGAGCGTCTTTATCTAGATTTACGATTAGAAAAGTGGACGACATGCGGGAGCGTCTTTATCTAGATTTACGATTAGAAAAGTGGACGACATCAGGGATCGTCTTTGTCAAGATTTACGATTAGAAAAGTGGACGACATCAGATAGCGTCTTTGTCCAGATTTACGATTAGAAAGGTGGACGACATGCTGGTGCGTCTTTATCTAGATTTATGATTAGATAAGTGGACGACATCAGGAAGCGTCTTTATCAAGATTTACGATTAGAGAAGTGGATGACATCATCGAGCGTCTTTATCTAGATTTATGATTAGAACAGTGGACGACATACGGGAGCGTCTTTATCTAGATTTATGATTAGATAAGTGGACGACATCAGGAAGCGTCTTTATCAAGATTTACGATTAGAGAAGTGGATGACATCATCGAGCGTCTTTACCTAGATATATGATTAGAAAAGTGGACGACATCAGGGAGCGTCTTTGTCCAGATTTACGATTAGAAAGGTGGACAACATATGGGAGCGTCTTTATTTAGATTTATGATTAGAAAAGTGGACGACATGAGGGAGCGTCTTATTCAAGATTTACCATTAGAAAGTGGACGACATGCGGGAGCGTCTTTATCTAGATTTACGATTAGAAAAGTGGACGACATGCGGGAGCGTCTTTATCTAGATTTACGATTAGAAAAGTGGACGACATCAGGGAGCGTCTTTGTCAAGATTTACGATTAGAAAAGTGGACGACATCAGATAGCGTCATTATCTAGCTTAACGATTACAAAGGTGGACGACATCAGGGAGCGTCTTTGTCCAGATTTACGATTAGAAAGGTGGACGACATGCTTGTGCGTCTTTATCTAGATTTGTGATTAGATAAGTGGACGACATCAGGAAGCGTCTTTATCAAGATTTACGATTAGAAAAGTGGACGACATGCGGGAACGCCTTTGTCTAGATTTACGATTAGAAAAGTGGACGACTTCAGGGAGCGTCTTTATCAAGATTTACGATGAGAATAGTGGACGACTTCAGGGAGCGTCTTTATCTAGATTTATGATTAGAAAAGTGGACGACTTCAGGGAGCGTCTTTATCTAGATTTACGATTAGAAACGTGGACGACTTCAGGGAGCGTCTTTATCACAATTTACGATTAGAGAAGTGGACGACATCAGAGGGCGTCTGTATCTAGATTTATGATTAGAAATGTGGACGACATGAGGGAGCGTCTTATTCAAGATTTACCATTAGGAAGTGGACGACATGCGGGAGCGTCTTTATCTAGATTTACGATTAGAAAAGTGGACGACATGCGGGAGCGTCTTTATCTAGATTTACGATTAGAAAAGTGGACGACATCAGGGAGCGTCTTTGTCAAGATTTACGATTAGAAAAGTGGACGACATCAGATAGCGTCATTATCTAGCTTAACGATTACAAAGGTGGACGACATCAGGGAGCGTCTTTGTCCAGATTTACGATTAGAAATGTGGACGACATGCTGGTGCGTCTTTATCTAGATTTATGATTAGGTTAGTGGACGACATCAGGAAGCGTCTTTATCAAGATTTACGATTGGAAAAGTGGACGACATGCGGGAACGCCTTTGTCTAGATTTACGATTAGAAAAGTGGACGACTTCAGGGAGCGTCTTTATCAAGATTTACGATGAGAATAGTGGACGACTTCAGGGAGCGTCTTTATCTAGATTTATGATTAGAAAAGTGGACGACTTCAGGGAGCGTCTTTATCTAGATTTACGATTAGAAACGTGGACGACTTCAGGGAGCGTCTTTACCACAATTTACGATTAGAGAAGTGGACGACATCAGAGGGCGTCTGTATCTAGATTTATGATTAGAAATGTGGACGACATGAGGGAGCGTCTTATTCAAGATTTACCATTAGGAAGTGGACGACATGCGGGAGCGTCTTTATCTAGATTTACGATTAGAAAAGTGGACGACATGCGGGAGCGTCTTTATCTAGATTTACGATTAGAAAAGTGGACGACATCAGGGAGCGTCTTTGTCAAGATTTACGATTAGAAAAGTGGACGACATCAGATAGCGTCATTATCTAGCTTAACGATTACAAAGGTGGACGACATCAGGGAGCGTCTTTGTCCAGATTTACGATTAGAAATGTGGACGACATGCTGGTGCGTCTTTATCTAGATTTATGATTAGATAAGTGGACGACATCAGGAAGCGTCTTTATCAAGATTTACGATTGGAAAAGTGGACGACATGCGGGAACGCCTTTGTCTAGATTTACGATTAGAAAAGTGGACGACTTCAGGGAGCGTCTTTATCAAGATTTACGATGAGAATAGTGGACGACTTCAGGGAGCGTCTTTATCTAGATTTACGATTAGAAACTTGGACGACTTCTGGGAGCGTCTTTATCACAATTTACGATTAGAGAAGTGGACGACATCAGAGGGCGTCTGTATCTAGATTTATGATTAGAAATGTGGACGACATGAGGGAGCGTCTTATTCAAGATTTACCATTAGAAAGTGGACGACATGCGGGAGCGTCTTTATCTGGATTTACGATTAGAAAAGTGGACGACATGCGGGAGCGTCTTTATCTAGATTTACGATTAGAAAAGTGGACGACATCAGGGATCGTCTTTGTCAAGATTTACGATTAGAAAAGTGGACGACATCAGATAGCGTCTTTGTCCAGATTTACGATTAGAAAGGTGGACGACATGCTGGTGCGTCTTTATCTAGATTTATGACTAGATAAGTGGACGACATCAGGAAGCGTCTTTATCAAGATTTACGATTAGAGAAGTGGATGACATCATCGAGCGTCTTTATCTAGATTTATGATTAGAACAGTGGACGACATACGGGAGCGTCTTTATCTAGATTTATGATTAGAAAAGTGGACGACATCAGGAAGCGTCTTTATCAAGATTTACGATTAGAGAAGTGGATGACATCATCGAGCGTTTTTACCTAGATTTATGATTAGAACAGTGGACGACATACGGGAGCGTCTTTATCTAGATTTATGATTAGAAACGTGGACGACATGAGGGAGCGTCTTATTCAAGATTTACCATTAGAAAGTGGACGACATGCGGGAGCGTCTTTATCTAGATTTACGATTAGAAAAGTGGACGACATCAGGGAGCGTCTTTGTCAAGATTTACGATTAGAAAAGTGGACGACATCAGATAGCGTCATTATCTAGCTTAGCGATTACAAAGGTGGACGACATCAGGGAGCGTCTTTGTCCAGATTTACGATTAGAAAGGTGGACGACATGCTGGTGCGTCTTTATCTAGATTTATGATTAGATAAGTAGACGACATCAGGAAGCGTCTTTATCAAGATTTACGATTAGAAAAGTGGACGACATGCGGGAACGCCTTTGTCTAGATTTACGATTAGAAAAGTGGACGACTTCAGGGAGCGTCTTTATCAAGATTTACGATGAGAATAGTGGACGACATCAGATAGCGTCATTACCTAGCTTAACGATTAGAAAAGTTGACGACATGCGGGAGCGTCTTTATCTAGATTTACGATTAGAAAAGTGGACGACATCAGGGAGCGTCTTTGTCAAGATTTACGATTAGAAAAGTGGACGACATCAGATAGCGTCTTTGTCCAAATTTACGATTAGAAAGGTGGACGACATGCTGGTGCGTCTTTATCTAGATTTATGATTAGATAAGTGGACGACATCAGGAAGCGTCTTTATCAAGATTTACGATTAGAGAAGTGGACGACATCAGGGAGAGTATTTATCTAGATTTATGATTAGAAAAGTGGACGACTTCAGGGAGCGTCTTTATCTAAATTTATGATTACAAAAGTAGACTACTTCAGGGTGCGTCTTTATCTAGATTTACGATTAGAAACGTGGACGACTTCAGGGAGCGTCTTTATCACAATTTACGATTAGAGAAGTGGACGACTTCAGGGAACGTCTTTATCTAGATTTATGATTAGAAAAGTGGACGACTTCAGGGAGCGTCTTTGTCTAGATTTACGATTAGAGAAGTGGACGACATCAGAGGGCGTCTGTATCTAGATTTATGATTAGAAAAGTTGACGACATCAGGGAGCGTCTTTATCACAATTTACGATTAGAGAAGTGGACGACATCAGAGGGCGTCTGTATCTAGATTTATGATTTGAAATGTGGACGACATGAGGGAGCGTCTTATTCAAGATTTACCATTAGGAAGTGGACGACATGCGGGAGCGTCTTTATCTAGATTTACGATTAGAAAAGTGGACGACATGCGGGAGCGTCTTTATCTAGATTTACGATTAGAAAAGTGGACGACATCAGGGAGCGTCTTTGTCAAGATTTACGATTAGAAAAGTGGACGACATCAGATAGCGTCTTTGTCCAGATTTACGATTAGAAAGGTGGACGACATGCTGGTGCGTCTTTATCTAGATTTATGATTAGATAAGTGGACGACATCAGGAAGCGTCTTTATCAAGATTTACGATTAGAGAAGTGGATGACATCATCGAGCGTCTTTATCTAGATTTATGATTAGAACAGTGGACGACATACGGGAGCGTCTTTATCTAGATTTATGATTAGATAAGTGGACGACATCAGGAAGCGTCTTTATCAAGATTTACGATTAGAGAAGTGGATGACATCATCGAGCGTCTTTACCTAGATATATGATTAGAAAAGTGGACGACATCAGGGAGCGTCTTTGTCCAGATTTACGATTAGAAAGGTGGACAACATATGGGAGCGTCTTTATTTAGATTTATGATTAGAAAAGTGGACGACATGAGGGAGCGTCTTATTCAAGATTTACCATTAGAAAGTGGACGACATGCGGGAGCGTCTTTATCTAGATTTACGATTAGAAAAGTGGACGACATGCGGGAGCGTCTTTATCTAGATTTACGATTAGAAAAGTGGACGACATCAGGGAGCGTCTTTGTCAAGATTTACGATTAGAAAAGTGGACGACATCAGATAGCGTCATTATCTAGCTTAACGATTACAAAGGTGGACGATATCAGGGAGCGTCTTTGTCCAGATTTACGATTAGAAAGGTGGACGACATGCTTGTGCGTCTTTATCTAGATTTGTGATTAGATAAGTGGACGACATCAGGAAGCGTCTTTATCAAGATTTACGATTAGAAAAGTGGACGACATGCGGGAACGCCTTTGTCTAGATTTACGATTAGAAAAGTGGACGACTTCAGGGAGCGTCTTTATCAAGATTTACGATGAGAATAGTGGACGACTTCAGGGAGCGTCTTTATCTAGATTTATGATTAGAAAAGTGGACGACTTCAGGGAGCGTCTTTATCTAGATTTACGATTAGAAACGTGGACGACTTCAGGGAGCGTCTTTATCACAATTTACGATTAGAGAAGTGGACGACATCAGAGGGCGTCTGTATCTAGATTTATGATTAGAAATGTGGACGACATGAGGGAGCGTCTTATTCAAGATTTACCATTAGGAAGTGGACGACATGCGGGAGCGTCTTTATCTAGATTTACGATTAGAAAAGTGGACGACATGCGGGAGCGTCTTTATCTAGATTTACGATTAGAAAAGTGGACGACATCAGGGAGCGTCTTTGTCAAGATTTACGATTAGAAAAGTGGACGACATCAGATAGCGTCATTATCTAGCTTAACGATTACAAAGGTGGACGACATCAGGGAGCGTCTTTGTCCAGATTTACGATTAGAAATGTGGACGACATGCTGGTGCGTCTTTATCTAGATTTATGATTAGATTAGTGGACGACATCAGGAAGCGTCTTTATCAAGATTTACGATTGGAAAAGTGGACGACATGCGGGAACGCCTTTGTCTAGATTTACGATTAGAAAAGTGGACGACTTCAGGGAGCGTCTTTATCAAGATTTACGATGAGAATAGTGGACGACTTCAGGGAGCGTCTTTATCTAGATTTATGATTAGAAAAGTGGATGACTTCAGGGAGCGTCTTTATCTAGATTTACGATTAGAAACGTGGACGACTTCTGGGAGCGTCTTTATCACAATTTACGATTAGAGAAGTGGACGACATCAGAGGGCGTCTGTATCTAGATTTATGATTAGAAATGTGGACGACATGAGGGAGCGTCTTATTCAAGATTTACCATTTGAAAGTGGACGACATGCGGGAGCGTCTTTATCTAGATTTACGATTAGAAAAGTGGACGACATGCGGGAGCGTCTTTATCTAGATTTACGATTAGAAAAGTGGACGACATCAGTGATCGTCTTTGTCAAGATTTACGATTAGAAAAGTGGACGACATCAGATAGCGTCTTTGTTCAGATTTACGATTAGAAAGGTGGACGACATGTTGGTGCGTCTTTATCTAGATTTATGACTAGATAAGTGGACGACATCAGGAAGCGTCTTTATCAAGATTTACGATTAGAGAAGTGGATGACATCATCGAGCGTCTTTATCTAGATTTATGATTAGAACAGTGGACGACATACGGGAGCGTCTTTATCTAGATTTATGATTAGAAAAGTGGACGACATCAGGAAGCGTCTTTATCAAGATTTACGATTAGAGAAGTGGATGACATCATCGAGCGTTTTTACCTAGATTTATGATTAGAACAGTGGACGACATACGGGAGCGTCTTTATCTAGATTTATGATTAGAAACGTGGACGACATGAGGGAGCGTCTTATTCAAGATTTACCATTAGAAAGTGGACGACATGCGGGAGCGTCTTTATCTAGATTTACGATTAGAAAAGTGGACGACATCAGGGAGCGTCTTTGTCAAGATTTACGATTAGAAAAGTGGACGACATCAGATAGCGTCATTATCTAGCTTAACGATTACAAAGGTGGACGACATCAGGGAGCGTCTTTGTCCAGATTTACGATTAGAAAGGTGGACGACATGCTGGTGCGTCTTTATCTAGATTTATGATTAGATAAGTAGACGACATCAGGAAGCGTCTTTATCAAGATTTACGATTAGAAAAGTGGACGACATGCGGGAACGCCTTTGTCTAGATTTACGATTAGAAAAGTGGACGACTTCAGGGAGCGTCTTTATCAAGATTTACGATGAGAATAGTGGACGACATCAGATAGCGTCATTACCTAGCTTAACGATTAGAAAAGTTGACGACATGCGGGAGCGTCTTTATCTAGATTTACGATTAGAAAAGTGGACGACATCAGGGAGCGTCTTTGTCAAGATTTACGATTAGAAAAGTGGACGACATCAGATAGCGTCTTTTTCCAAATTTACGATTAGAAAGGTGGACGACATGCTGGTGCGTCTTTATCTAGATTTATGATTAGATAAGTGGACGACATCAGGAAGCGTCTTTATCAAGATTTACGATTAGAGAAGTGGACGACATCAGGGAGAGTATTTATCTAGATTTATGATTAGAAAAGTGGACGACTTCAGGGAGCGTCTTTATCTAAATTTATGATTACAAAAGTAGACTACTTCAGGGTGCGTCTTTATCTAGATTTACGATTAGAAACGTGGACGACTTCAGGGAGCGTCTTTATCACAATTTACGATTAGAGAAGTGGACGACTTCAGGGAACGTCTTTATCTAGATTTATGATTAGAAAAGTGGACGACTTCAGGGAGCGTCTTTGTCTAGATTTACGATTAGAAACGTGGACGACTTCAGGGAGCGTCTTTATCACAATTTACGATTAGAGAAGTGGACGACATCAGAGGGCGTCTGTATCTAGATTTATGATTAGAAAAGTTGACGACATCAGGGAGCGTCTTTATCTAGATTTACGATTAGAAACGTGGACGACTTCAGGGAGCATCTTTATCACAATTTACGATTAGAGAAGTGGACGACATCAGAGGGCGTCTGTATCTAGATTTATGATTAGAAAAGTGGACGACATGAGGGAGCGTCTTATTCAAGATTTACCATTAGGAAGTGGACGACATGCGGGAGCGTCTTTATCTAGATTTACGATTAGAAAAATGGACGACATGCGGGAGCGTCTTTATCTAGATTTACGATTAGAAAGTGGACGACATCAGGGAGCGTCTTTGTCAAGATTTACGATTAGAAAAGTGGACGACATCAGATAGCGTCTTTGTCCAGATTTACGATTAGAAAGGTGGACGACATGCTGGTGCGTCTTTGTCCAGATTTACGATTAGAAAGGTGGACAACATATGGGAGCGTCTTTATTTAGATTTATGATTACAAAAGTGGACGACATGCGAGAGCGTCTTTATCTAAATTATTGATTTAAAAAGCGGATGACATCAGGGAGCGTCTTTATCTAGATTTGTGATTAGAAAAGTGGACGACATGCGGGAGCGTCTTTGTCCAGATTTACGATTAGAAAGGTGGACAACATATGGGAGCGTCTTTATTTAGATTTATGATTACAAAAGTGGACGACATGCGAGAGCGTCTTTATCTAAATTATTGATTTAAAAAGCGGATGACATCAGGGAGCGTCTTTATCTAGATTTGTGATTAGAAAAGTGGACGACATCAGGGAGCGTCTTTATCTAGATTTATGATTAGAAAAGTGGACGACATGCGGGAGCGTCTTTGTCTAGATTTATGATTTGAAAAGCGGATGACATCATCGAGCGTCTTTATCCAGATTTATGATTAGAAAAGTGGACGACATGCGGGAGCGTCTTTATCTAGATTTATGGGTAGAAATGTGGACGACATGCGGGAGCGTCTCTATTAAGATTTACGATTAGAAAAGTGGACGACATGCGGGAGCGTCTTTATCTAGATTTATGATTAGAAAAGTTGACGACATCAGGGAGCGTCTTTATCTAGATTTACGATTAGAAACGTGGACGACTTCAGGGAGCGTCTTTATCACAATTGACGATCAGAGAAGTGGACGACATCAGATGGCGTCTGTATCTAGATTTATGATTAGAAAAGTGTACGACATGAGGGAGCGTCTTATTCAAGATTTACCATTAGGAAGTGGACGACATGCGGGAGCGTCTTTATCTAGATTTACGATTAGAAAAGTGGACGACATGCGGGAGCGTCTTTGTCAAGATTTACGATTAGAAAAGTGGACGACATCAGATAGCGTCTTTGTCCAGATTTACGATTAGAAAGGTGGACGACATGCTGGTGCGTCTTTATCTAGATTTATGATTAGATAAGTGGACGACATCAGGAAGCGTCTTTATCAAGATTTACGATTAGAGAAGTGGATGACATCATCGAGCGTCTTTATCTAGATTTATGATTAGAACAGTGGACGACATACGGGAGCGTCTTTATCTAGATTTATGATTAGAAAAGTGGACGACATCAGGAAGCGTCTTTATCAAGATTTACGATTAGAGAAGTGGATGACATCATCGAGCGTCTTTACCTAGATTTATGATTAGAACAGTGGACGACATACGGGAGCGTCTTTATCTAGATTTATGATTAGAAAAGTGGACGACATCAGGGAGCGTCTTTATCTAGATATATGATTAGAAAAGTGGACGACATCAGGGAGCGTCTTTGTCCAGATTTACGATTAGAAAGGTGGACAACATATGGGAGCGTCTTTATTTAGATTTATGATTAGAAAAGTGGACGACATGAGGGAGCGTCTTATTCAAGATTTACCATTAGAAAGTGGACGACATGCGGGAGCGTCTTTATCTAGATTTACGATTAGAAAAGTGGACGACATGCGGGAGCGTCTTTGTCCAGATTTACGATTAGAAAGGTGGATGACATCATCGAGCGTATTTATCCAGATTTATGATTAGAAAAGTGGACGACATGCGAGATCGTCTTTATCTAGATTTATGATTTAAAAAGCGAATGACATCAGGGAGCGTCTTTATCTAGATTTGTGATTAGAAAAGTGGACGACATCAGGGAGCGTCTTTATCTAGATTTATGATTAGAAAAGTGGACGACATGCGGGAGCGTCCTTGTCTAGATTTATGATTTGAAAAGCGGATGACATCATCGAGCGTATTTATCCAGATTTATGATTAGAAAAGTGGACGACATGCGGGAGCGTCTTTATCTAGATTTATGATTAGAAATGTGGACGACATGCGGGAGCGTCTCTATTAAGATTTACGATTAGAAAAGTGGACGACATGCGGGAGCGCCTTTATCTAGATTTATGATTTGAAAAGCGGATGACATCAGGGAGCGTCTTTATCTAGATTTATGATTAGAAAAGCGGATGACATCATGGAGCGTCTTTATCAAGATTTACGATTATAATAGTGGACGACATCAGATAGCGTCATTATCTAGTTTAACGATTAGAAAGGTGGACGACATGCGGCAGCGTCTTTATCTAGATTTATGATTAGAAAAGTAGACGACATCAGATAGCGTCATTATCTAGCTTAACGATTAGAAAAGTGGACGACATCAGGGAGCGTCTTTGTCCAGATTTACGATTAGAAAAGTGGACGACATGCGGGAGCGTCTTTATCTAGATTTATGATTAGAAAAGTGGACGACATACGGGTGCGTCTTTATCTAGATTTATGATTAGAAAAGCGGATGACATCAGGGAGCGTCTTTATCTAGAATTATGATTAGAAAAGTGGACGACATCAGGGAGCGTCTTTATCTAGATTTATGATTGGAAAAGTGGACGACATGCGGGAGCGTCTTTATCTAGATTTATGGTTAGAAAAGTGGACGACATCAGGGAGCGTCTCTACCTAGATTTATGATTGGAAAAGTGGACAACGTCAGGGAGCGTCTTTATCAAGATTTACGATTAAAAAAGTGGACGACATCAGATAGTGTCATTATCTAGCTTAACGATTAGAAAAGTGGACGACATCATGGGTCGTCTTTGTCCTGATTTTCGATTAGAAAGGTGGACGACCGACGGGAGCGTCTTTATCTAGATTTATGATTAGAAAAGTGGACGACATCAGGGAGCGTCTTTATCAAGATTTACGTTTAGAAAAGTGGACGACATGCGGGTGCGTCTTTTTCTAGATTTATGATTAGAAAAGTGGACGACATCAGGGAGCGTCTTTATCAAGATTTATTATTAGAAAAGTGGACGACATCAGAGAGAGTCTTTATCTAGATATATGATTAGAAAAGTGGACTACATCAGGGAGCGTCTTTATCAAGATTTACGATGAGAATAGTGGACGACATCAGAGAGCGTCATTATCTAGCTTAACGATTAGAAATATGGACGACATCAGTGAGCGTCTTTATCAAGATTTACGATTAGAAAAGTGGACGGCATCAGAGGGCGTCTGTATCTAAATTTATGATTAGAAAAGTGGACGATGTCAGGGAGCGTCTCCATCAAGATTTATTATTAGAAAAGTGGACGACATCAGGGAGAGTCTTTATCTAGATTTATGATTAGAAAAGTGGACGACTTCAGGGAGCGTCTTTATCTAAATTTATGATTACAAAAGTGGACTATTTAAGGGAGCGTCTTTATCTAGATTTGCGATTAGAAACGTGGACGACTTCAGGGAGCGTCTTTATCACAATTTACGATTAGAGAAGTGGACGACTTCAGGGAACGTCTTTATCTAGATTTGCGATTAGAAACGTGGACGACTTCAGGGAGCGTCCTTATCACAATTTTCGATTAGAGAAGTGGACGACATCAGAGGGCGTCTGTATCTAGATTTATGATTAGAAAAGTTGACGACATCAGGGAGCGTCTTTATCTAGATTTACGATTAGAAACGTGGACGACTTCAGGGAGCGTTTTTATCACAATTTACGATCAGAGAAGTGGACGACATCAGAGGGCGTCTGTATCTAGATTTATGATTAGAAAAGTGGACGACATGAGGGAGCGTCTTATTCAAGATTTACCATTAGGAAGTGGACGACATGCGGGAGCGTCTTTATCTAGATTTACGATTAGAAAAGTGGACGACATGCGGGAGCGTCTTTGTCAAGATTTACGATTAGAAAAGTGGACGACATCAGATAGCGTCTTTGTCCAGATTTACGATTAGAAAGGTGGACGACATGCTGGTGCGTCTTTATCTAGATTTATGATTAGATAAGTGGACGACATCAGGAAGCGTCTTTATCAAGATTTACGATTAGAGAAGTGGATGACATCATCGAGCGTCTTTATCTAGATTTATGATTAGAACAGTGGACGACATACGGTAGCGTCTTTATCAAGATTTATGATTAGAAAAGTGGACGACATCAGGAAGCGTCTTTATCAAGATTTACGATTAGAGAAGTGGATGACATCATCGAGCGTCTTTACCTAGATTTATGATTAGAACAGTGGACGACATACGGGAGCGTCTTTATCTAGATTTATGATTAGAAAAGTGGACGACATCAGGGAGCTTCTTTATCTAGATATATGATTAGAAAAGTGGACGACATCAGGGAGCGTCTTTGTCCAGATTTACGATTAGAAAGGTGGACAACATATGGGAGCGTCTTTATTTAGATTTATGATTAGAAAAGTGGACGACATGAGGGAGCGGCATATTCAAGATTTACCATTAGAAAGTGGACGACATGCGGGAGCGTCTTTATCTAGATTTACGATTAGAAAAGTGGACGACATGCGGGAGCGTCTTTATCTAGATTTGCGATTAGAAAAAGTGGACGACATCAGGGAGCGTCTTTGTCCAGATTTACGATTAGAAAGGTGGACGACATGCTGGTGCGTCTTTATCTAGATTTATGATTAGATAAGTGGACGACATCAGGAAGCGTCTTTATCAAGATTTACGATTAGAAAAGTGGACGACATGCGGGAACGCCTTTGTCTAGATTTACGATTAGAAAAGTGGACGACTTCAGGGAGCGTCAATATCAAGATTTACGATGAGAATAGTGGACGACTTCAGGGAGCGTCTTTATCTAGATTTATGATTAGAAAAGTGGACGACTTCAGGCAGCGTCTTTATCTAGATTTACGATTAGAAACGTGAACGACTTCAGGGAGAGTCTTTATCACAATTTACGATTAGAGAAGTGGACGACATCAGAGGGCGTCTGTATCTAGATTTATGATTAGAAATGTGGACGACATGAGGGAGCGTCTTATTCAAGATTTACCATTAGGAAGTGGACGACATGCGGGAGCGTCTTTATCTAGATTTACGATTAGAAAAGTGGACGACATGCGAGAGCGTCTTTATCTAGATTTACGATTAGAAAAGTGGACGACATCAGGGAGCGTCTTTGTCAAGATTTACGATTAGAAAAGTGGACGACATCAGATAGCGTCTTTGTCCAGATTTACGATTAGAAAGTTGGACGACATGCTGGTGCGTCTTTATCTAGATTTATGATTAGATAAGTGGACGACATCAGGAAGCGTCTTTATCAAGACTTACGATTAGAGAAGTGGATGACATCATCGAGCGTCTTTATCTAGATTTATGATTAGAACAGTGGACGACGTACGGGAGCGTCTTTATCTAGATTTATGATTAGAAAAGTGGACGACATGAGGGAGCGTCTTATTCAAGATTTACCATTAGAAAGTGGACGACATGCGGGAGCGTCTTTATCTAGATTTACGATTAGAAAAGTGGACGACATGCGGGAGCGTCTTTATCTAGATTTGCGATTAGAAAAGTGGACGACATCAGGGAGCGTCTTTGTCAAGATTTACGATTAGAGAAGTGGATGACATCATCGAGCGTCTTTATCTAGATTTATGATTAGAACAGTGGACGACATACGGGAGCGTCTTTATCTAGATTTATGATTAGAAAAGTGGACGACATCAGGGAGCGTCTTTATCTAGATATATCATTAGAAAAGTGGACGACATCAGGGAGCGTCTTTGTCCAGATTTACGATTAGAAAAGTGGACGACATCAGATAGCGTCATTATCTAGCTTAACGATTACAAAGGTGGACGACATCAGGGAGCGTCTTTGTCCAGATTTACGATTAGAAAGGTGGACGACATGCTGGTGCGTCTTTATTTAGATTTATGATTAGATAAGTGGACGACATCAGGAAGCGTCTTTATCAAGATTTACGATTAGAGAAGTGGATGACATCATCGAGCGTCTTTATCTAGATTTATGATTAGAACAGTGGACGACATACGGGAGCGTCTTTATCTAGATTTATGATTAGAAAAGTGGACGACATCAGGGAGCGTCTTTATCTAGATATATCATTAGAAAAGTGGACGACATCAGGGAGCGTCTTTGTCCAGATTTGCGATTAGAAAGGTGGACAACATATGGGAGCGTCTTTATTTAGATTTATAATTAGAAAAGTGGACGACAGGAGGGAGCGTCTTATTCAAGATTTACCATTAGAAAGTGGACGACATGCGGGAGCGTCTTTATCTAGATTTACGATTAGAAAAGTGGACGACATGCTGGAGCGTCTTTATCTAGATTTACGATTAGAAAAGTGGACGACATCAGGGAGCGTCTTTGTCAAGATTTACGATTAGAAAAGTGGACGACATCAGATAGCGTCATTATCTAGCTTAACGATTACAAAGGTGGACGACATCAGGGAGCGTCTTTGTCCAGATTTACGATTAGAAAGGTGGACGACATGCTGGTGCGTCTTTATCTAGATTTATGATTAGATAAGTGGACGACATCAGGAAGCGTCTTTATCAAGATTTACGATTAGAGAAGTGGATGACATCATCGAGCGTCTTTATCTAGATTTATGATTAGAACAGTGGACGACATGCGGGAGCGTCTTTATCTAGATTTATGATTAGAAAAGTGGACGACATCAGGAAGCGTCTTTATCAAGATTTACGATTAGAGAAGTGGATGACATCATCTAGCGTCTTTACCTAGATTTATGATTCGAACAGTGGACGACATACGGGAGCGTCTTTATCTAGATTTATGATTAGAAAAGTGGGCGACATCAGGTAGCGTCTTTATCTAGATATATGATTAGAAAAGTGGACGACATCAGGGAGCGTCTTTGTCCAGATTTACGATTAGAAAGGTGGACAACATTTGGGAGCGTCTTTATTTAGATTTATGATTACAAAAGTGGACGACATGCGAGAGCGTCTTTATCTAGATTTATGATTTAAAAAGCGGATGACATCAGGGAGCGTCTTTATCTAGATTTGTGATTAGAAAAGTGGACGACATCAGGGAGCGTCTTTATCTAGATTTGTGATTTGAAAAGTGGACGACAGGCGGGAGCGTCTTTGTCTAGATTTATGATTTAAAAAGCGGATGACATCATCGAGCGTCTTTATCCAGATTTATGATTAGAAAAGTGGACGACATGCGGGAGCGTCTTTATCTAGATTTATGATTAGAAAAGTGGACGACATGCGGGAGCGTCTCTATTAAGATTTACGATTAGAAAAGTGGACGACATGCGGGAGCGCCTTTATCTAGATTTATGATTTGAAAAGCGGATGACATCAGGGAGCGTCTTTATCTAGATTTATGATTATAATAGTGGACGACATCAGATAGCGTCATTATCTAGTTTAACGATTAGAAAGGCGGACGACATGCGGCAGCGTCTTAATCTAGATTTATGATTAGAAAAGTAGACGACAACAGATAGCGTCATTATCTAGCTTAACGATTAGAAAAGTGGACGACATCAGGGAGCGTCTTTGTCCAGATTTACGATTAGAAAAGTGGACGACATGCGGGAGCGTCTTTATCTAGATTTATGATTAGAAAAGTGGACGACATACGGGTGCGTCTTTATCTAGATTTATGATTAGAAATGCGGATGACATCAGGGAGCGTCTTTATCTAGAATTATGATTAGAAAAGTGGACGACATCAGGGAGCGTCTTTATCTAGATTTATGATTGGAAAAGAGGACGACATGCGGGAGCGTCTTTATCTAGATTTATGGTTAGAAAAGTGGACGACATCAGGGAGCGTCTCTACCTAGATTTATGATTGGAAAAGTGGACAACGTCAGGGAGCGTCTTTATCAAGATTTACGATTAAAAAAGTGGACGACATCAGATAGTGTCATTATCTAGCTTAACGATTAGAAAAGTGGACGACATCATGGGTCGTCTTTGTCCTGATTTTCGATTAGAAATGTGGACGACCGACGGGAGCGTCTTTATCTAGATTTATGATTAGAAAAGTGGACGACATCAGGGAGCGTCTTTATCAAGATTTACGTTTAGAAAAGTGGACGACATGCGGATGCGTCTTTATCTAGATTTATGATTAGAAAAGTGGACGACATCAGGGAGCGTCTTTATCAAGATTTATTATTAGAAAAGTGGACGACATCAGAGAGAGTCTTTATCTAGATATATGATTAGAAAAGTGGACGACATCAGGGAGCGTCTTTATCAAGTTTTACGATGAGAATAGTGGACGACATCAGATAGCGTCATTATCTAGCTTAACGATTAGAAATGTGGACGACATCAGGGAGCGTCTTTATCAAGATTTACGATTAGAAAAGTGGACGACATGCGGGAACGCCTTTGTCTAGATTTACGATTAGAAAAGTGGACGACTTCAGGGAGCGTCTTTATCAAGATTTACGATGAGAATAGTGGACGACATCAGAGGGCGTCTGTATCTAAATTTATGATTAGAAAAGTGGACGATGTCAGGGAGCGTCTCTATCAAGATTTATTTTTAGAAAAGTGGACGACATCAGGGAGAGTCTTTATCTAGATTTATGATTAGAAAAGTGGACGACTTCAGGGAGCGTCTTTATCAAGATTTACGATGAGAATAGTGGACGACATCAGAGGGCGTCTGTATCTAAATTTATGATTAGAAAAGTGGACGATGTCAGGGAGCGTCTCTATCAAGATTTATTATTAGAAAAGTGGACGACATCAGGGAGAGTCTTTATCTAGATTTATGATTAGAAAAGTGGACGACTTCAGGGAGCGTCTGTATCTAAATTTATGATTACAAAAGTGGACTACTTCAGGGAGCGTCTTTATCTAGATTTACGATTCGAAACGTGGACGACTTCAGGGAGCGTCTTTATCACAATTTACGATTAGAGAAGTGGACGACTTCAGGGAACGTCTTTATCTAGATTTATGATTAGAAAAGTGGACGACTTCAGGGAGCGTCTTTATCTAGATTTGCGATTAGAAACGTGGACGACTTCAGGGAGCGTCTTTATCACAATTTACGATTAGAGAAGTGGACGACATCAGATGGCGTCTGTATCTAGATTTATGATTAGAAAAGTGGACGACATGCGGGAGCGTCTTTATCTAGATTTATGATTAGAAAAGTGGACGACATACGGGTGCGTCTTTATCTAGATTTATGATTAGAAAAGCGGATGACATCAGGGAGCGTCTTTATCTAGAATTATGATTAGAAAAGTGGACGACATCAGGGAGTGTCTTTATCTAGATTTATGATTGGAAAAGAGTACGACATGCGGGAGCGTCTTTATCTAGATTTATGGTTAGAAAAGTGGACGACATCAGGGAGCGTCTCTACCTAGATTTATGATTGGAAAAGTGGACAACGTCAGGGAGCGTCTTTATCAAGATTTACGATTAAAAAAGTGGACGACATCAGATAGTGTCATTATCTAGCTTAACGATTAGAAAAGTGGACGACATCATGGGTCGTCTTTGTCCTGATTTTCGATTAGAAAGGTGGACGACCGACGGGAGCGTCTTTATCTAGATTTATGATTAGAAAAGTGGACGACATCAGGGAGCGTCTTTATCAAGATTTACGTTTAGAAAAGTGGACGACATGCGGGTGCGTCTTTATCTAGATTTATGATTAGAAAAGTGGACGACATCAGGGAGCGTCTTTATCAAGATTTATTATTAGAAAAGTGGACGACATCAGAGAGAGTCTTTATCTAGATATATGATTAGAAAAGTGGACGACATCAGGGAGCGTCTTTATCAAGTTTTACGATGAGAATAGTGGACGACATCAGATAGCGTCATTATCTAGCTTAACGATTAGAAATGTGGACGACATCAGGGAGCGTCTTTATCAAGATTTACGATTAGAAAAGTGGACGACATGCGGGAACGCCTTTGTCTAGATTTACGATTAGAAAAGTGGACGACTTCAGGGAGCGTCTTTATCAAGATTTACGATGAGAATAGTGGACGACATCAGAGGGCGTCTGTATCTAAATTTATGATTAGAAAAGTGGACGATGTCAGGGAGCGTCTCTATCAAGATTTATTATTAGAAAAGTGGACGACATCAGAAAGAGTCTTTATCTAGATTTATGATTAGAAAAGTGGACGACTTCAGGGAGCGTCTTTATCAAGATTTACGATGAGAATAGTGGACGACATCAGAGGGCGTCTGTATCTAAATTTATGATTAGAAAAGTGGACGATGTCAGGGAGCGTCTCTATCAAGATTTATTATTAGAAAAGTGGACGACATCAGGGAGAGTCTTTATCTAGATTTATGATTAGAAAAGTGGACGACTTCAGGGAGCGTCTGTATCTAAATTTATGATTACAAAAGTGGACTACTTCAGGGAGCGTCTTTATCTAGATTTACGATTCGAAACGTGGACGACTTCAGGGAGCGTCTTTATCACAATTTACGATTAGAGAAGTGGACGACTTCAGGGAACGTCTTTATCTAGATTTATGATTAGAAAAGTGGACGACTTCAGGGAGCGTCTTTATCTAGATTTGCGATTAGAAACGTGGACGACTTCAGGGAGCGTCTTTATCACAATTTACGATTAGAGAAGTGGACGACATCAGATGGCGTCTGTATCTAGATTTATGATTAGAAAAGTTGACGACATCAGGGAGCGTCTTTATCTAGATTTACGATTAGAAACGTGGACGACTTCAGGGAGCGTCTTTATCACAATTTACGATCAGAGAAGTGGACGACATCAGAGGGCGTCTGTATCTAGATTTATGATTAGAAAAGTGGACGACATGAGGGAGCGTCTTATTCAAGATTTACCATTAGGAAGTGGACGACATGCGGGAGCGTCTTTATCTAGATTTACGATTAGAAAAGTGGACGACATGCGGGAGCGTCTTTGTCAAGATTTACGATTAGAAAAGTGGACGACATCAGATAGCGTCTTTGTCCAGATTTACGATTAGAAAGGTGGACGACATGCTGGTGCGTCTTTATCTAGATTTATGATTAGATAAGTGGACGACATCAGGAAGCGTCTTTATCAAGATTTACGATTAGAGAAGTGGATGACATCATCGAGCGTCTTTATCTAGATTTATGATTAGAACAGTGGACGACATACGGGAGCGTCTTTATCTAGATTTATGATTAGAAAAGTGGACGACATCAGGAAGCGTCTTTATCAAGATTTACGATTAGAGAAGTGGATGACATCATCGAGCGTCTTTACCTAGATTTATGATTAGAACAGTGGACGACATACGGGAGCGTCTTTATCTAGATTTATGATTAGAAAAGTGGACGACATCAGGGAGCGTCTTTATCTAGATATATGATTAGAAAAGTGGACGACATCAGGGAGCGTCTTTGTCCAGATTTACGATTAGAAAGGTGGACAACATATGGGAGCGTCTTTATTTAGATTTATGATTAGAAAAGTGGACGACATGAGCGAGCGTCTTATTTAAGATTTACCATTAGAAAGTGGACGACATGCGGGAGCGTCTTTATCTAGATTTACGATTAGAAAAGTGGACGACATGCGGGAGCGTCTTTGTCCAGATTTACGATTAGAAAGGTGGACAACATATGGGAGCGTCTTTATTTAGATTTATGATTACAAAAGTGGACGACATGCGAGAGCGTCTTTATCTAGATTTATGATTTAAAAAGCGGATGACATCAGGGAGCGTCTTTATCTAGATTTGTGATTAGAAAAGTGGACGACATCAGGGAGCGTCTTTATCTAGATTTATGATTAGAAAAGTGGACGACATGCGGGAGCGTCTTTGTCTAGATTTATGATTTGAAAAGCGGATGACATCATCGAGCGTCTTTATCCAGATTTATGATTCGAAAAGTGGACGACATGCGGGAGCGTCTTTATCTAGATTTTTGATTAGAAAAGTGGACGACATGCGCGAGCGTCTCTATTAAGATTTACGATTAGAAAAGTGGACGACATGCGGGAGCGCCTTTATCTAGATTTATGATTTGAAAAGCGGATGACATCAGGGAGCGTCTTTATCTAGATTTATGATTAGATAAGCGGATGACATCAGGGAGCGTCTTTATCAAGATTTACGATTATAATAGTGGACGACATCAGATAGCGTCATTATCTAGTTTAACGATTAGAAAGGTGGACGACATGCGGCAGCGTCTTTATCTAGATTTATGATTAGAAAAGTAGACGACATCAGATAGCGTCATTATCTAGCTTAACGATTAGAAAAGTGGACGACATCAGGGAGCGTCTTTGTCCAGATTTACGATTAGAAAAGTGGACGACATGCGGGAGCGTCTTTATCTAGATTTATGATTAGAAAAGTGGACGACATACGGGTGCGTCTTTATCTAGATTTATGATTAGAAAAGCGGATGACATCAGGTAGCGTCTTTATCTAGAATTATGATTAGAAAAGTGTACGACATCAGGGAGCGTCTTTATCTAGATTTATGATTGGAAAAGTGGACGACATGCGGGAGCGTCTTTATCTAGATTTATGGTTAGAAAGGGGACGACATCAGGGAGCGTCTCTACCTAGATTTATGATTGGAAAAGTGGACAACGTCAGGGAGCGTCTTTAACAAGATTTACGATTAGAAAAGTGGACGATATCAGATAGCGTCATTATCTAGCTTAACGATTACAAAGGTGGACGACATCAGGGAGCGTCTTTGTCCAGATTTACGATTAGAAAAGTGGACGACATGCTGGTGCGTCTTTATCTAGATTTATGATTAGATAAGTGGACGACATCAGGAAGCGTCTTTATCAAGATTTACGATTAGAGAAGTGGATGACATCATCGAGCGTCTTTATCTAGATTTATGATTAGAACAGTGGACGACATACGGGAGCGTCTTTATCTAGATTTATGATTAGAAAAGTGGACGACATCAGGAAGCGTCTTTATCAAGATTTACGATTAGAGAAGTGGATGACATCATCGAGCGTCTTTACCTAGATTTATGATTAGAACAGTGGACGACATACGGGAGCGTCTTTATCTAGATTTATGATTAGAAAAGTGGACGACATCAGGGAGCGTCTTTATCTAGATATATGATTAGAAAAGTGGACGACATCAGGAAGCGTCTTTGTCCAGATTTACGATTAGAAAGGTGGACAACATATGGGAGCGTCTTTATTTAGATTTATGATTAGAAAAGTGGACGACATGAGGGAGCCTCTTATTCAAGATTTACCATTAGAAAGTGGACGACATGCGGGAGCGTCTTTATCTAGATTTACGATTAGAAAAGTGGACTACATGCGGGAGCGTCTTTATCTAGATTTACGATTAGAAAAGTGGACGACATCAGGGAGCGTCTTTGTCAAGATTTACGATTAGAAAAGTGGACGACATCAGATAGCGTCATTATCTAGCTTAACGATTACAAAGGTGGACGACATCAGGGAGCGTCTTTGTCCAGAATTACGATTAGAAAGGTGGACGACATGCTGGTGCGTCTTTATCTAGATTTATGATTAGATAAGTGGACGACATCAGGAAGCGTCTTTATCAAGAATTACGATTAGAAAAGTGGACGACATGCGGGAACGCCTTTGTCTAGATTTACGATTAGAAAAGTGGACGACTTCAGGGAGCGTCTTTATCAAGATTTACGATGAGAATAGTGGACGACTTCAGGGAGCGTCTTTATCTAGATTTATGATTAGAAAAGTGGACGACTTCAGGGAGCGTCTTTATCTAGATTTACGATTAGAAACGTGGACGACTTCAGGGAGCGTCTTTATCACAATTTACGATTAGAGAAGTGCACGACATCAGAGGGCGTCTGTATCTAGATTTATGATTAGAAAAGTTGACGACATCAGGGAGCGTCTTTATCTAGATTTACGATTAGAAACGTGGACGACTTCAGGGATCGTCTTTATCACAATTTACGATTAGAGAAGTGGACGACATCAGAGGGCGTCTGTATCTAGATTTATGATTAGAAATGTGGACGACATGAGGGAGCGTCTTATTCAAGATTTACCATTAGGAAGTGGACGACATGCGGGAGCGTCTTTATCTAGATTTACGATTAGAAAAGTGGACGACATGCGGGAGCGTCTTTATCTAGATTTACGATTAGAAAAGTGGACGACATCAGGGAGCGTCTTTGTCAAGATTTACGATTAGAAAAGTGGACGACATCAGATAGCGTCTTTGTCCAGATTTACGATTAGAAAGGTGGACGACATGCTGGTGCGTCTCTATCTAGATTTATGATTAGATAAGTGGACGATATCAGGAAGCGTCTTTATCAAGATTTACGATTAGAGATGTGGATGACATCATCGAGCGTCTTTTTCTAGATTTATGATTAGAACAGTGGACGACATACGGGAGCGTCTTTATCTAGATTTATGATTAGAAAAGTGGACGACATCAGGAAGCGTCTTTATCAAGATTTACGATTAGAGAAGTGGATGACATCATCGAGCGTCTTTACCTAGATTTATGATTAGAACAGTGGACGACATACGGGAGCGTCTTTATCTAGATTTATGATTAGAAAAGTGGACGACATCAGGGAGCGTCTTTATCTAGATATATCATTAGAAAAGTGGACGACATCAGGGAGCGTCTTTGTCCAGATTTACGATTAGAAAGGTGGACAACAAATGGGAGCATCTTTATTTAGATTTATGATTAGAAAAGTGGACGACATGAGGGAGCGTCTTATTCAAGATTTACCATTAGAAAGTGGACGACATGCGGGAGCGTCTTTATCTAGATTTACGATTAGAAAAGTGGACGACATGCGGGAGCGTCTTTATCTAGATTTACGATTAGAAAAGTGGACGACATCAGGGAGCGTCTTTGTCAAGATTTACGATTAGAAAAGTGGACGACATCAGATAGCGTCATTATCTAGCTTAACGATTACAAAGGTGGACGACATCAGGGAGCGTCTTTGTCCAGATTTACGATTAGAAAAGTGGACGACATGCTGGTGCGTCTTTATCTAGATTTATGATTAGATAAGTAGACGACATCAGGAAGCGTCTTTATCAAGATTTACGATCAGAAAAGTGGACGACATGCGGGAACGCCTTTGTCTAGATTTACGATTAGAAAAGTGGACGACTTCAGGGAGCGTCTTTATCAAGATTTACGATGAGAATAGTGGACGACATCAGATAGCGTCATTACTTTGCTTAACGATTAGAAAAGTTGACGACATGCGGGAGCGTCTTTATCTAGATTTACGATTAGAATAGTGGACGACATCAGATAGCGTCTTATTCAAGATTTACGATTAGAAAGGTGGACGACATGCTGGTGCATCTTTATCTAGATTTATGATTAGATAAGTGGACGACATCAGGAAGCGTCTTTATCAAGATTTACGATTAGAGAAGTGGACGACATCAGGGAGAGTATTTAGCTCGATTTATGATTAGAAAAGTGGACGACTTCAGGGAGCGTCTTTATCACAATTTACGATTAGAGAAGTGGACGACTTCAGGGAGCGTCTTTATCTAGATTTACGATTAGAAACGTGGACGACTTCAGGGAGCGTCTTTATCACAATTTACGATTAGAGAAGTGGACGACTTCAGGGAACGTCTTTATCTAGATTTATGATTAGAAAAGTGGACGACTTCTGGGAGCGTCTTTATCTAGATTTACGATTAGAAACGTGGACGACTTCAGGGAGCGTCTTTATCACAATTTACGATTAGAGAAGTGGACGACATCAGAGGGCGGCTGTATCTAGATTTATGATTAGAAAAGTTGACGACATCAGGGAGCGTCTTTATCTAGATTTACGATTAGAAACGTGGACGACTTCAGGGAGCATCTTTATCACAATTTACGATTAGAGAAGTGGACGACATCAGAGGGCGTCTGTATCTAGATTTATGATTAGAAAAGTGGACGACATGAGGGAGCGTCTTATTCAAGATTTACCATTTGGAAGTGGACGACATGCGGGAGCGTCTTTATCTAGATTTACGATTAGAAAAGTGGACGACATGCGGGAGCGTCTTTATCTAGATTTACGATTAGAAA
The DNA here is from genome assembly GCA_959347315.1 of Bimastos eiseni. NCBI lineage: Eukaryota > Metazoa > Annelida > Clitellata > Crassiclitellata > Lumbricidae > Bimastos > Bimastos eiseni. Next base: position 39,233,959 of record OY365807.1, on the reverse strand, counting down.
AGTGGACGACATCAGGGAGCGTCTTTGTCAAGATTTACGATTAGAAACGTGGACGACATCAGATAGCGTCTTTGTCCAGATTTACGATTAGAAAGGTGGACGACATGCTGGTGCGTCTTAATCTAGATTTATGTTTAGATAAGTGGACGACATCAGGAAGCGTCTTTATCAAGATTTACGATTAGAGAAGTGGATGACATCATCGAGCGTCTTTACCTAGATTTATGATTAGAACAGTGGACGACATACGGGAGCGTCATTATCTAGATTTATGATTAGAAAAGTGGACGACATCAGGGAGCGTCTTTATCTAGATATATGATTAGAAAAGTGGACGACATCAGGGAGCGACTTCGTCCAGATTTACGATTAGAAAGGTGGACAACATATGGGAGCGTCTTTATTTAGATTTATGATTAGAAAAGTGGACGACATGAGGGAGCGTCTTATTCAAGATTTACCATTAGAAAGTGGACGACATGCGGGAGCGTCTTTGTCAAGATTTACGATTAGAAAAGTGGACGACATCAGATAGCGTCATTATCTAGCTTAACGAATACAAAGGTGGACGACATCAGGGAGCGTCTTTGTCCAGATTTACGATTAGAAAGGTGGACGACATGCTGGTGCGTCTTTATCTAAATTTATGATTAGATAAGTAGACGACATCAGGAAGCGTCTTTATCAAGATTTACGATTAGAAAAGTGGACGACATGCGGGAACGCCTTTGTCTAGATTTACGATTAGAAAAGTGGACGACTTCAGGGAGCGTCTTTATCAAGATTTACGATGAGAATAGTGGACGACATCAGATAGCGTCATTACTTTGCTTAACGATTAGAAAAGTTGACGACATGCGGGAGCGTCTTTATCTAGATTTACGATTAGAAAAGTGGACGACATCAGATAGCGTCTTATTCAAGATTTACGATTAGAAAGGTGGACGACATGCTGGTGCGTCTTTATCTAGATTTATGATTAGATAAGTGGACGACATCAGGAAGCGTCTTTATCAAGATTTACGATTAGAGAAGTGGACGACATCAGGGAGAGTATTTAGCTCGATTTATGATTAGAAAAGTGGACGACTTCATGGAGCGTCTTTATCTAAATTTATGATTACAAAAGTGGACTACTTCAGGGAGCGTCTTTATCTAGATTTACGATTAGAAACGTGGACGACTTCAGGGAGCGTCTTTATCACAATTTACGATTAGAGAAGTGGACGACTTCAGGGAACGTCTTTATCTAGATTTATGATTAGAAAAGTGGACGACTTCAGGGAGCGTCTTTATCTAGATTTACGATTAGAAACGTGGACGACTTCAGGTAGCGTCTTTGTCCAGATTTACGATTAGAAAGGTGGACAACATATGGGAGCGTCTTTATTTAGATTTATGATTAGAAAAGTGGACGACATGAGGGAGCGTCTTATTAAAGATTTACCATTAGAAAGTGGACGACATGCGGGAGCGTCTTTATCTAGATTTACGATTAGAAAAGTGGACGACATGCGGGAGCGTCTTTATCTAGATTTACGATTAGAAAAGTGGACGACATCAGGGAGCGTCTTTGTCAAGATTTACGATTAGAAAACTGGACGACATCAGATAGCGTCATTATCTAGCTTAACGATTACAAAGGTGGACGACATCAGGGAGCGTCTTTGTCCAGATTTACGATTAGAAAGGTGGACGACATGCTGGTGCGTCTTTATCTAGATTTATGATTAGATAAGTGGACGACATCAGGAAGCGTCTTTATCAAGATTTACGATTAGAAAAGTGGACGACATGCGGGAACGCCTTTGTCTAGATTTACGATTACAAAAGTGGACGACTTCAGGGAGCGTCTTTATCAAGATTTACGATGAGAATAGTGGACGACCTCAGGGAGCGTCTTTATCTAGATTTATGATTAGAAAAGTGGACGACATGAGGGAGCGTCTTATTCAAGATTTACCATTAGGAAGTGGACGACATGCGGGAGCGTCTTTATCTAGATTTACGATTAGAAAAGTGGACGACATGCGGGAGCGTCTTTATCTAGATTTACGATTAGAAAAGTGGACGACATCAGGGAGCGTCTTTGTCAAGATTTACGATTAGAAAAGTGGACGACATCAGATAGCGTCTTTGTCCAGATTTACGATTAGAAAGGTGGACGACATGCTGGTGCGTCTTCATCTAGATTTATGATTAGATAAGTGGACGACATCAGGAAGCGTCTTTATCAAGATTTACGATTAGAGAAGTGGATGACATCATCGAGCGTCTTTATCTAGATTTATGATTAGAACAGTGGACGACATACGGGAGCGTCTTTATCTAGATTTATGATTAGAAAAGTGGACGACATCAGGAAGCGTCTTTATCAAGATTTACGATTAGAGAAGTGGATGACATCATCGAGCGTCTTTACCTAGATTTATGATTAGAACAGTGGACGACATACGGGAGCGTCTTTATCTAGATTTATGATTAGAAAAGTGGACGACATCAGGGAGCGTCTTTATCTAGATATATGTTTAGAAAAGTGGACGACATCAGGGAGCGTCTTCGTCCAGATTTACGATTAGAAAGGTGGACAACATATGGGAGCGTCTTTATTTAGATTTATGATTAGAAAAGTGGACGACATGAGGGAGCGTCTTATTCAAGATTTACCATTAGAAAGTGGACGACATGCGGGAGCGTCTTTGTCAAGATTTACGATTAGAAAAGTGGACGACATCAGATAGCGTCATTATCTAGCTTAACGATTACAAAGGTGGACGACATCTGGGAGCGTCTTTGTCCAGATTTACGATTAGAAAGGTGGACGACATGCTGGTGCGTCTTTATCTAGATTTATGATTAGATAAGTGGACGACATCAGGAAGCGTCTTTATCAAGATTTACGATAAGAGAAGTGGATGACATCATCGAGCGTCTTTATCTAGATTTATGATTAGAACAGTGGACGACATGCGGGAGCGTCTTTATCTAGATTTATGATTAGAAAAGTGGACGACATCAGGAAGCGTCTTTATCAAGATTTACGATTAGAGAAGTGGATGACATCATCGAGCGTATTTACCTAGATTTATGATTAGAACAGTGGACGACATACGGGAGCGTCTTTATCTAGATTTATGATTAGAAAAGTGTACGACATCAGGGAGCGTCTTTATCTAGATATATGATTAGAAATGTGGACGACATCAGGGAGCGTCTTTGTCCAGATTTACGATTAGAAAGGTGGACAACATATGGGAGCGTCTTTATCTAGATTTATGATTAGAAAAGTGGCCGACATCAGGAAGCGTCTTTATCAAGATTTACGATTAGAGAAGTGGATGACATCATCGAGCGTCTTTACCTAGATTTATGATTAAACCAGTGGACGACATACGGGAGCGTCTTTATCTAGATTTATGATTAGAAAAGTGGACGACATCAGGGAACGTCTTTATCTAGATACATGATTAGAAAAGTGGACGACATCAGGGAGCGTCTTTGTCCAGATTTACGATTAGAAAGGTGGACAACATGTGGGAGCGTCTTTATTTAGATTTTTGATTAGAAAAGTGGACGACATCAGGGAGCGTCTTATTCAAGATTTACCATTAGAAAGTGGACGACATGCGGGAGCGTCTTTATCTAGATTTACGATTAGAAAAGTGGACGACATGCTGGAGCGTCTTTATCTAGATTTACGATTAGAAAAGTGGACGACATCAGGGAGCGTCTTTGTCAAGATTTACGATTAGAAAGGTGGACGACATGCTGGTGCGTCTTTATCTAGATTTATGATTAGATAAGTGGACGACATCAGGAAGCGTCTTTATCAAGATTTACGATTAGAGAAGTGGATGACACCATCGAGCGTCTTTATCTAGATTTATGATTAGAACAGTGGACGACATACGGGAGCGTCTTTATCTAGATTTATGATTAGAAAAGTGGACGACATCAGGAAGCGTCTTTATCAAGATTTACGATTAGAGAAGTGGATGACATCATCGAGCGTCTTTACCTAGATTTATGATTAGAACAGTGGACGACATACGGGAGCGTCTTTATCTTGATTTATGATTAGAAAAGTGGACGACATCAGGGAGCGTCTTTATCTAGATATATGATTAGAAAAGTGGACGACATCAGGGAGCGTCTTTGTCCAGATTTACGATTAGAAAGGTGGACAACATATGGGAGCGTCTTTATTTAGATTTATGATTAGAAAGGTGGACGACATGAGAGAGCGTCCTATTCAAAATTTATTATTAGAAAAGTGGACGACATCAGGGAGCGTCTTTATCAAGGTTTACGATGAGAATAGTGGACGACATCAGAGAGCGTCATTACCTGGCTTTACGATTCGAAAAGTTGACGACATCAGGGAGCGTCTTTGTCCACATTTACGACTAAAACGGTGGACGACATGCGGGAGCGTCTTTATCTAGATTTACGATTAGAAAAGTGGACGACATGCGGGAGCGTCTTTGTCAAGATTTACTATTAGAAAAGTGGACGACATCAGATAGCGTCTTTGTCCAGATTTACGATTAGAAAGGTGGACGATATGCTGGTGCGTCTTTATTTATATTTATGATTAGATAAGTGGACGACATCAGGAAGCGTCTTTATCAAGATTTACGATTAGAGAAGTGGATGACATCATCGAGCGTCTTTATCTAGATTTATGATTAGAACAGTGGACGACATACGGGAGCGTCTTTATCTAGATTTATGATTAGAAAAGTGGACGACATCAGGAAGCGTCTTTATCAAGATTTACGATTAGAGAAGTGGATGACATCATCGAGCGTCTTTACCTAGATTTATGATTAGAACAGTGGACGACATACGGGAGCGTCTTTATCTAGATTTATGATTAGAAAAGTGGACGACATCAGGGAGCGTCTTTATCTGGATATATGATTAGAAAAGTGGACGACATCAGGGAGCGTCTTTGTCCAGATTTACGATTAGAAAGGTGGACAACATATGGGAGCGTCTTTATTTAGATTTATGATTAGAAAGGTGGACGACATGAGGGAGCGTCTTATTCAAGATTTATTATTAGAAAAGTGGACGACATCAGGGAGCGTCTTTATCAAGGTTTACGATGAGAATAGTGGACGACATCAGATAGCGTCATTATCTAGCTTAACGATTAGAAATGTGGACGACATCAGGGAGCGTCTTTATCAAGATCTACGATTAGAAAAGTGGACGACATGCGGGAACGCCTTTGTCTAGATTTACGATTAGAAAAGTGGACGACTTCAGGGAGCGTCTTTATCAAGATTTACGATGAGAATAGTGGACGACATCAGATAGCGTCATTACCTAGCTTTACGATTAGAAAAGTTGACGACATCAGGGAGCGTCTTTGTCCACATTTACGACTAAAACGGTGGACGACATGCGGGAGCGTCTTTATCTAGATTTATGATTAGAAAAGTGGACTAAATCAGGGAGCGTCAATATCAAGATTTACGATTAGAAAAGTGGACGACATGCGGGAGCGTCTTTATCTAGATTTACGATTAGAAAAGTGGACGACATCAGGGAGCGTCTTTGTCAAGATTTACGATTAGAAAGGTGGACGACATGCTGGTGCGTCTTTATCTAGATTTATGATTAGATAAGTGGACGACATCAGGGAGCGTCTTTATCAAGATTTACGATTAGAGAAGTGGATGACACCATCGAGCGTCTTTATCTAGATTTATGATTAGAACAGTGGACGACATACGGGAGCGTCTTTATCTAGATTTATGATTAGAAAAGTGGACGACATCAGGAAGCGTCTTTATCAAGATTTACGATTAGAGAAGTGGATGACATCATCGAGCGTCTTTACCTAGATTTATGATTAGAACAGTGGACGACATACGGGAGCGTCTTTATCTAGATTTATGATTAGAAAAGTGGACGACATCAGGGGGCGTCTTTATCTAGATATATGATTAGAAAAGTGGACGACATCAGGGAGCGTCTTTGTCCAGATTTACGATTAGAAAGGTGGACAACATATGGGAGCGTCTTTATTTAGATTTATGATTAGAAAGGTGGACGACATGAGAGAGCGTCTTATTCAAAATTTATTATTAGAAAAGTGGACGACATCAGGGAGCGTCTTTATCAAGGTTTACGATGAGAATAGTGGACGACATCAGAGAGCGTCATTACCTGGCTTTACGATTCGAAAAGTTGACGACATCAGGGAGCGTCTTTGTCCACATTTACGACTAAAACGGTGGACGACATGCGGGAGCGTCTTTATCTAGATTTACGATTAGAAAAGTGGACGACATGCGGGAGCGTCTTTGTCAAGATTTACTATTAGAAAAGTGGACGACATCAGATAGCGTCTTTGTCCAGATTTACGATTAGAAAGGTGGACGATATGCTGGTGCGTCTTTATCTATATTTATGATTAGATAAGTGGACGACATCAGGAAGCGTCTTTATCAAGATTTACGATTAGAGAAGTGGATGACATCATCGAGCGTCTTTATCTAGATTTATGATTAGAACAGTGGATGACATACGGGAGCGTCTTTATCTAGATTTATGATTAGAAAAGTGGACGACATCAGGAAGCGTCTTTATCAAGATTTACGATTAGAGAAGTGGATGACATCATCGAGCGTCTTTACCTAGATTTATGATTAGAACAGTGGACGACATACGGGAGCGTCTTTATCTAGATTTATGATTAGAAAAGTGGACGACATCAGGGAGCGTCTTTATCTAGATATATGATTAGAAAAGTGGACGACATCAGGGAGCGTCTTTGTCCAGATTTACGATTAGAAAGGTGGACAACATATGGGAGCGTCTTTATTTAGATTTATGATTAGAAAGGTGGACGACATGAGGGAGCGTCTTATTCAAGATTTATTATTAGAAAAGTGGACGACATCAGGGAGCGTCTTTATCAAGGTTTACGATGAGAATAGTGGACGACATCAGATAGCGTCATTATCTAGCTTAACGATTAGAAATGTGGACGACATCAGGGAGCGTCTTTATCAAGATCTACGATTAGAAAAGTGGACGACATGCGGGAACGCCTTTGTCTAGATTTACGATTAGAAAAGTGGACGACTTCAGGGAGCGTCTTTATCAAGATTTACGATGAGAATAGTGGACGACATCAGATAGCGTCATTACCTAGCTTTACGATTAGAAAAGTTGACGACATCAGGGAGCGTCTTTGTCCACATTTACGACTAAAACTGTGGACGACATGCGTGAGCGTCTTTATCTAGATTTATGATTAGAAAAGTGGACTAAATCAGGGAGCGTCAATATCAAGATTTACGATTAGAAAAGTGGACGGCATCAGAGGGCGTCTGTATCTAAATTTATGATTAGAAAAGTGGACGATGTCAGGGAGCGTCTCTATCAAGATTTATTATTAGAAAAGTGGATGACATCAGGGAGAGTCTTTATCTAGATTTATGATTAGAAAAGTGGACGACTTCAGGGAGCGTCTTTATCTAAATTTATGATTACAAAAGTGGACGACTTCAGGGAGCGTCTTTATCTAGATTTACGATTAGAAACGTGGACGACTTCAGGGAGCGTCTTTATCACAATTTACGATTAGAGAAGTGGACGACTTCAGGGAGCGTCTTTATCTAGATTTATGATTAGAAAAGTGGACGACTTCAGGGAGCGTCTTTATCTAGAATTACGATTAGAAACGTGGACGACTTCAGGGAGCGTCTTTATCACAATTTACGATTAGAGAAGTGGACGACATCAGAGGGCGTCTGTATCTAGATTTATGATTAGAAAAGTTGACGACATCAGGGAGCGTCTTTATCTAGATTTACAATTAGAAACGTGGACGACTTCAGGGAGCGTCTTTATCACAATTTACGATTAGAGAAGTGGACGACATCAGAGGGCGTCTGTATCTAGATTTATGATTAGAAAAGTGGACGACATGGGGGAGCGTCTTATTCAAGATTTACCATTGGGAAGTGGACGACATGCGGGAGCGTCTTTATCTAGATTTACGACTAGAAAAGTGGACGACATGCGGGAGCGTCTTTATCTAGATTTACGATTAGAAAAGTGGACGACATCAGGGAGCGTCTTTGTCAAGATTTACGATTAGAAAAGTGGACGACATCAGATAGCGTCTTTGTCCAGATTTACGATTAGAAAGGTGGACGACATGCTGGTGCGTCTTTATCTAGATTTATGATTAGATAAGTGGACGACATCAGGAAGCGTCTTTATCAAGATTTACGATTAGAGAAGTGGATGACATCATCGAGCGTCTTTATCTAGATTTATGATTAGAACAGTGGACGACATACGGGAGCGTCTGTATCTAGATTTATGATTAGAAAAGTGGACGACATCAGGAAGCGTCTTTATCAAGATTTACGATTAGAGAAGTGGATGACATCATCGAGCGTCTTTACCTAGATTTATGATTAGAACAGTGGACGACATACGGGAGCGTCTTTATCTAGATTTATGATTAGAAAAGTGGACGACATCAGGGAGCGTCTTTATCTAGATATATGATTAGAAAAGTGGACGACATCAGGGAGCGTCTTTGTCCAGATTTACGATTAGAAAGGTGGACAACATATGGGAGCGTCTTTATTTAGATTTATGATTAGAAAGGTGGACGACATGAGGGAGCGTTTTATTCAAGATTTATTATTAGAAAAGTGGACGACATCAGGGAGCGTCTTTATCAAGGTTTACGATGAGAATAGTGGACGACATCAGATAGCGTCATTATCTAGCTTAACGATTAGAAATGTGGACGACATCAGGGAGCGTCTTTATCAAGATTTACGATTAGAAAAGTGGACGACATGCGGGAACGCCTTTGTCTAGATTTACGATTAGAAAAGTGGACGACTTCAGGGAGCGTCTTTATCAAGATTTACGATGAGAATAGTGGACGACATCAGATAGCGTCATTACCTAGCTTTACGATTAGAAAAGTTGACGACATCAGGGTGCGTCTTTGTCCACATTTACGACTAAAACGGTGGACGACATGCGGGAGCGTCTTTATCTAGATTTATGATTAGAAAAGTGGACTAAATCAGGGAGCGTCAATATCAAGATTTACGATTAGAAAAGTGGACGGCATCAGAGGGCGTCTGTATCTAAATTTATGATTAGAAAAGTGGACGATGTCAGGGAGCGTCTCTATCAAGATTTATTATTAGAAAAGTGGATGACATCAGGGAGAGTCTTTATCTAGATTTATGATTAGAAAAGTGGACGACTTCAGGGAGCGTCTTTATCTAAATTTATGATTACAAAAGTGGACGACTTCAGGGAGCGTCTTTATCTAGATTTACGATTAGAAACGTGGACGACTTCAGGGAGCGTCTTTATCACAATTTACGATTAGAGAAGTGGACGACTTCAGGGAGCGTCTTTATCTAGATTTATGATTAGAAAAGTGGACGACATCAGGGAGCGTCTTTATCTAGAATTACGATTAGAAACGTGGACGACTTCAGGGAGCGTCTTTATCACAATTTACGATTAGAGAAGTGGACGACATCAGAGGGCGTCTGTATCTAGATTTATGATTAGAAAAGTTGACGACATCAGGGAGCGTCTTTATCTAGATTTACGATTAGAAACGTGGACGACTTCAGGGAGCGTCTTTATCACAATTTACGATTAGAGAAGTGGACGACATCAGAGGGCGTCTGTATCTAGATTTATGATTAGAAAAGTGGACGACATGCGGGAGCGTCTTTATCTAGATTTACGACTAGAAAAGTGGACGACATGCGGGAGCGTCTTTATCTAGATTTACGATTAGAAAAGTGGACGACATCAGGGAGCGTCTTTGTCAAGATTTACGATTAGAAAAGTGGACGACATCAGATAGCGTCTTTGTCCAGATTTACGATTAGAAAGGTGGACGACATGCTGGTGCGTCTTTATCTAGATTTATGATTAGATAAGTGGACGACATCAGGAAGCGTCTTTATCAAGATTTACGATTAGAGAAGTGGATGACATCATCGAGCGTCTTTATCTAGATTTATGATTAGAACAGTGGACGACATACGGGAGCGTCTTTATCTAGATTTATGATTAGAAAAGTGGACGACATCAGGAAGCGTCTTTATCAAGATTTACGATTAGAGAAGTGGATGACATCATCGAGCGTCTTTACCTAGATTTATGATTAGAACAGTGGACGACATACGGGAGCGTCTTTATCTAGATTTATGATTAGAAAAGTGGACGACATCAGGGAGCGTCTTTATCTAGATATATGATTAGAAATGTGGACGACATCAGGGAGCGTCTTTGCCCAGATTTACGATTAGAAAGGTGGACAACATGTGGGAGCGTCTTTATTTAGATTTTTGATTAGAAAAGTGGACGACATGAGGGAGCGTCTTATTCAAGATTTACCATTAGAAAGTGGACGACATGCGGGAGCGTCTTTATCTAGATTTACGATTAGAAAAGTGGACGACATGCGGGAGCGTCTTTATCTAGATTTACGATTAGAAAAGTGGACGACATCAGGGAGCGTCTTTGTCAAGATTTACGATTAGAAAAGTGGACGACATCAGATAGCGTCATTATCTAGCTTAACGATTACAAAGGTGGACGACATCAGGGAGCGTCTTTGTCCAGATTTACGATTAGAAAGGTGGACGACATGCTGGTGCGTCTTTATCTAGATTTATGATTAGATAAGTGGACGACATCAGGAAGCGTCTTTATCAAGATTTACGATTAGAGAAGTGGATGACATCATCGAGCGTCTTTATCTAGATTTATGATTAGAACAGTGGACGACATACGGGAGCGTCTTTATCTGGATTTATGATTAGAAAAGTGGACTACATCAGGAAGCGTCTTTATCAAGATTTACGATTAGAGAAGTGGATGACATCATCGAGCGTCTTTACCTAGATTTATGATTAGAACAGTGGACGACATCAGGGAGCGTCTTTATCTAGATATATGATTAGAAAAGTGGACGACATCAGGGAGCGTCTTTGTCCAGATTTACGATAAGAAAGGTGGACAACATATGGGAGCGTCTTTATTTAGATTTATGATTAGAAAAGTGGACGACATGAGGGAGCGTCTTATTCAAGATTTACCATTAGAAAGTGGACGACATGCGGGAGCGTCTTTATCTAGATTTACGATTAGAAAAGTGGACGACATGCGGGAGCGTCTTTGTCCAGATTTACGATTAGAAAGGTGGACAACATATGGGAGCGTTTTTATTTAGATTTATGATTACAAAAGTGGACGACATGCGAGAGCGTCTTTATCTAGATTTATGATTTAAAAAGCGGATGACATGAGGGAGTGTCTTTATCTAGATTTGTGATTAGAAAAGTGGACGACATCAGGGAGCGTCTTTATCTAGATTTATGATTAGAAAAGTGGACGACATGCGGGAGCGTCTTTGTCTAGATTTATGATTTGAAAAGCGGATGACATCATCGAGCGTCTTTATCCAGATTTATGATTAGAAAAGTGGACGACATGCGGGAGCGTCTTTATCTAGATTTATGATTAGAAAAGTGGACGACATGCGGAAGCGTCTCTATTAAGATTTACGATTAGAAAAGTGGACGACATGCGGGAGCGCCTTTATCTAGATTTGTGATTTGAAAAGCGGATGACATCAGGGAGCGTCTTTATCTAGATTTATGATTAGAAAAGCGTATGACATCAGGGAGCGTCTTCATCAAGATTTACGATTCTAATAGTTGACGACATCAGATAGCGTCATTATCTAGTTTAACGATTAGAAAGGTGGACGACATGCGGCAGCGTCTTTATCTAGATTTATGATTAGAAAATAGACGACATCAGATAGCGTCATTATATAGCTTAACGATTAGAAAAGTGGACGACATCAGGGAGCGTCTTTGTCCAGATTTACGATTAGAAAAGTGGACGACATGCGGGAGCGTCTTTATCTAGATTTATGATTAGAAAAGTGGACGACATACGGGTGCGTCTTTATCTTGATTTATGATTAGAAAAGCGGATGACATCAGGGAGCGTCTTTATCTAGAATTATGATTAGAAAAGTGGACGACATCAGGGAGCGTCTTTATCTAGATTTAAGATTGGAAAAGTGGACGACATGCGGAAGCGTCTTTATCTAGATTTATGGTTAGAAAAGTGGACGACATCAGGGAGCGTCTCTACCTAGATTTATGATTGGAAAAGTGGACAACGTCAGGGAGCGTCTTTATCAAGATTTACGATTAAAAAAGTGGACGACATCAGGTAGTGTCATTATCTAGCTTAACGATTAGAAAAGTGGTCGACATCATGGGTCGTCTTTGTCCAGATTTTCGATTAGAAAGGTGGACGACCGACGGTAGCGTCTTTATCTAGATTTATGATTAGAAAAGTGGACGACATCAGGGAGCGTCTTGATCAAGATTTACGTTTAGAAAAGTGGACGACATGCGGGTGCGTCTTTTTCTAGATTTATGATTAGAAAAGTTGACGACATCAGGGAGCGTCTTTATCAAGATTTATTATTAGAAAAGTGGACGACATCAGAGAGAGTCTTTATCTAGATATATGATTAGAAAAGTGGACGACATCAGGGAGCGTCTTTATCAAGATTTACGATGAGAATAGTGGACGACATCAGATAGCGTCATTATCTAGCTTAACGATTAGAAATGTGGACGACATCAGGGAGCGTCTTTATCAAGATTTACGATTAGAAAAGTGGACGACATGCGGGAACGCCTTTGTCTAGATTTACGATTAGAAAAGTGGACGACTTCAGGGAGCGTCTTTATCAAGATTTACGATGAGAATAGTGGACGACATCAGATAGCGTCATTACCTAGCTTAACGATTAGAAAAGTTGACGACATCAGGGAGCGTCTTTGTCCACATTTACGACTAAAACGGTGGACGACATGCGGGAGCGTCTTTATCTAGATTGATGATTAGAAAAGTGGACTACATCAGGGAGCGTCAATATCAAGATTTACGATTAGAAAAGTGGACGGCATCAGAGGGCGTCTGTATCTAAATTTAAGATTAGAAAAGTGGACGATGTCAGGGAGCGTCTCTATCAAGATTTATTATTAGAAAAGTGGACGACATCAGGGAGAGTCTTTATCTAGATTTATGATTAGAAAAGTGGACGACTTCAGGGAGCGTCTTTATCTAAATTTATGATTACAAAAGTGGACGACTTCAGGGAGCGTCTTTATCTAGATTTACGATTAGAAAAGTGGACGACTTCAGGGAGCGTCTTTATCTAAATTTATGATTACAAAAGTGGACGACTTCAGGGAGCGTCTTTATCTAGATTTACGATTAGAAACGTGGACGACTTCAGGGAGCGTCTTTATCACAATTTACGATTAGAGAAGTGGGCGACTTCAGGGAGCGTCTTTATCTAGATTTATGATTAGAAAAGTGGACGACTTCAGGGAGCGTCTTTATCTAGATTTGCGATTAGAAACGTGGACGACTTCAGGGAGCGTCTTTATCACAATTTACGATTAGAGAAGTGGACGACATCAGAGGGCGTCTGTATCTAGATTTATGATTAGAAAAGTTGACGACATCAGGGAGCGTCTTTATCTAGATTTACGATTAGAAACGTGGACGACTTCAGGGAGCGTCTTTATCACAATTTACGATTAGAGAAGTGGACGACATCAGAGGGCGTCTGTATCTAGATTTATGATTAGAAATGTGGACGACATGAGGGAGCGTCTTATTCAAGATTTACCATTAGGAAGTGGACGACATGCGGGAGCGTCTTTATCTAGATTTACGATTAGAAAAGTGGACGACATGCGGGAGCGTCTTTATCTAGATTTACGATTAGAAAAGTGGACGACATCAGGGAGCGTCTTTGTCAAGATTTACGATTAGAAAAGTGGCCGACATCAGATAGCGTCTTTGTCCAGATTTACGATTAGACAGGTGGACGACATGCTGGTGCGTCTTTATCTAGATTTATGATTAGATAAGTGGACGACATCAGGAAGCGTCTTTATCAAGATTTACGATTAGAGAAGTGGATGACATCATCGAGCGTCTTTATCTAGATTTATGATTAGAACAGTGGACGACATACGGGAGCGTCTTTATCTAGATTTATGATTAGAAAAGTGGACGACATCAGGAAGCGTCTTTATCAAGATTTACGATTAGAGAAGTAGATGACATCATCGAGCGTCTTTACCTAGATTTATGATTAGAACAGTGGACGACATACGGGAGCGTCTTTATCTAGATTTATGATTAGAGAAGTGGACGACATCAATGAGCGTCTTTATCTAGATATATAATTAGAAAAGTGGACGACATCAGGGAGCGTCTTTGTCAAGATTTACGATTAGAAAGGTGGACAACATATGGGAGCGTCTTTATTTAGATTTATGATTAGAAAAGTGGACGACATGAGGGAGCGTCTTATTCAAGATTTACGATTAGAAAGTGGACGACATGCGGGAGCGTCTTTATCTAGATTTACGATTAGAAAAGTGGACGACATCAGGGAGCGTCTTTGTCAAGATTTACGATTAGAAACGTGGACGACTTCAGGGAGCGTCTTTATCACAATTTACGATTAGAGAAGTGGGCGACTTCAGGGAGCGTCTTTATCTAGATTTATGATTAGAAAAGTGGACGACTTCAGGGAGCGTCTTTATCTAGATTTGCGATTAGAAACGTGGACGACTTCAGGGAGCGTCTTTATCACAATTTACGATTAGAGAAGTGGACGACATCAGAGGGCGTCTGTATCTAGATTTATGATTAGAAAAGTTGACGACATCAGGGAGCGTCTTTATCTAGATTTACGATTAGAAACGTGGACTACTTCAGGGAGCGTCTTTATCACAATTTACGATTAGAGAAGTGGACGACATCAGAGGGCGTCTGTATCTAGATTTATGATTAGAAATGTGGACGACATGAGGGAGCGTCTTATTCAAGATTTACCATTAGGAAGTGGACGACATGCGGGAGCGTCTTTATCTAGATTTACGATTAGAAAAGTGGACGACATGCGGGAGCGTCTTTATCTAGATTTACGATTAGAAAAGTGGACGACATCAGGGAGCGTCTTTGTCAAGATTTACGATTAGAAAAGTGGCCGACATCAGATAGCGTCTTTGTCCAGATTTACGATTAGACAGGTGGACGACATGCTGGTGCGTCTTTATCTAGATTTATGATTAGATAAGTGGACGACATCAGGAAGCGTCTTTATCAAGATTTACGATTAGAGAAGTGGATGACATCATCGAGCGTCTTTATCTAGATTTATGATTAGAACAGTGGACGACATACGGGAGCGTCTTTATCTAGATTTATGATTAGAAAAGTGGACGACATCAGGAAGCGTCTTTATCAAGATTTACGATTAGAGAAGTAGATGACATCATCGAGCGTCTTTACCTAGATTTATGATTAGAACAGTGGACGACATACGGGAGCGTCTTTATCTAGATTTATGATTAGAAAAGTGGACGACATCAATGAGCGTCTTTATCTAGATATATAATTAGAAAAGTGGACGACATCAGGGAGCGTCTTTGTCAAGATTTACGATTAGAAAGGTGGACAACATATGGGAGCGTCTTTATTTAGATTTATGATTAGAAAAGTGGACGACATGAGCGAGCGTCTTATTCAAGATTTACGATTAGAAAGTGGACGACATGCGGGAGCGTCTTTATCTAGATTTACGATTAGAAAAGTGGACGACATCAGGGAGCGTCTTTGTCAAGATTTACGATTAGAAAAGTGGACGACATCAGATAGCGTCATTATCTAGCTTAACGATTACAAAGGTGGACGACATCAGGGAGCGTCTTTGTCCAGATTTACGATTAGAAAGGTGGACGACATGCTGGTGCGTCTTTATCTAGATTTATGATTAGATAAGTGGACGACATCATGAAGCGTCTTTATCAAGATTTACGATTAGAAAAGTGGACGACATGCGGGAACGCCTTTGTCTAGATTTACGATTAGAAAAGTGGACGACTTCAGGGAGCGTCTTTATCAAGATTAACGATGAGAATAGTGGACGACTTCAGGGAGCGTCTTTATCTAGATTTATGATTAGAAAAGTGGACGACTTCAGGGAGCGTCTTTATCTAGATTTACGATTAGAAACGTGGACGACTTCAGGGAGCGTCTTTATCACAATTTACGATTAGAGAAGTGGACGACATCAGAGGGCGTCTGTATCTAGATTTATGATTAGAAAAGTTGACGACATCAGGGAGCGTCTTTATCTAGATTTACGACTAGAAACGTGGATGACTTCAGGGATCGTCTTTATCACAATTTACGATTAGAGAAGTGGACGACATCAGAGGGCGTCTGTATCTAGATTTATGATTAGAAATGTGGACGACATCATGGAGCGTCTTTGTCAAGATTTACGATTAGAAAAGTGGACGACATCAGATAGCGTCTTTGTCCAGATTTACGATTAGAAAGGTGGACGACATGCTGGTGCGTCTTTATCTAGATTTATGATTAGATAAGTGGACGACATCAGGAAGCGTCTTTATCAAGATTTGCGATTAGAGAAGTGGACGACATCAGGCGAGTATTTATCTAGATTTATGATTAGAAAAGTGGACGACTTCAGGGAGCGTCTTTATCTAAATTTATGATTAGAAAAGTGGACGATGTCAGGGAGCGTCTTTATCTAGATTTACGATTAGAAACGTGGACGACTTCAGGGAGCGTCTTTATCACAATTTACGATTAGAGAAGTGGACGACATCAGAGGGCGTCTGTATCTAGATTTATGATTAGAAAAGTTGACGACATCAGGGAGCGTCTTTATCTAGATTTACGATTAGAAACGTGGACGACTTCAGGGAGCATCTTTATCACAATTTACGATTAGAGAAGTGGACGACATCAGAGGGCGTTTTTATCTAGATTTATGATTAGAAAAGTGGACGACATGAGGGAGCGTCTTATTCAAGATTTACCATTAGGAAGTGGACGACATGCGGGAGCGTCTTTATCTAGATTTACGATTAGAAAAGTGGACGACATCAGGTAGCGTCTTTGTGAAGATTTACGATTAGAAAAGAGGACGACATCAGATAGCGTCTTTGTCCAGATTTACGATTAGAAAGGTGGACGACATGCTGGGGCGTCTTTATCTAGATTTATGATTAGATAAGTGGACGACATCAGGAAGCGCCTTTATCAAGATTTACGATTAGAGAAGTGGATGACATCATCGAGCGTCTTTATATAGATTTATGATTAAAACAGTGGACGACATACGGGAGCGTCTTTATCTAGATTTATGATTAGAAAAGTGGACGACATCAGGGAGAGTCTTTATCTAGATATATGATTAGAAAAGTGGACGACATCAGGGAGCGTCTTTGTCCAGATTTACGATTAGAAAAGTGGACGACATCAGATAGCGTCTTTGTCCAGATTTACGATTAGAAAGGTGGACGACATGCTGGTGCGTCTTTATCTAGATTTATGATTAGATAAGTGGACGACATCAGGAAGCGCCTTTATCAAGATTTACGATTAGAGAAGTGGATGACATCATCGAGCGTCTTCATATAGATTTATGATTAGAACAGTGGACGACATACGGGAGCGTCTTTATCTAGATTTATGATTAGAAAAGTGGACGACATCAGGAAGCGTCTTTATCAAGATTTACGATTAGAGAAGTGGATGACATCATCGAGCGTCTTTACCTAGATATATGATTAGAACAGTGGACGACATACGGGAGCGTCTTTATCTAGATTTATGATTAGAAAAGTGGACGACATCAGGGAGAGTCTTTATTTAGATTTGTGATTAGAAAAGTGGACGACATGAGGGAGCGTCTTATTCAAGATTTACCATTAGAAAGTGGACGACATGCGGGAGCGTCTTTATCTAGATTTACGATTAGAAAAGTGGACGACATGCGGGAGAGTCTTTATCTACATTTAAGATTAGAAAAGTGGACTACATCAGAGAGAGTCTTTATCTAGATATATGATTAGAAAACTGGACGACATCAGGGAGCGTCTTTATCAAGATTTACGATGAGAATAGTGGACGACATCAGATAGCGTCATTATCTAGCTTAACGATTAGAAATGTGGACGACATCAGGGAGCGTCTTTATCAAGATTTACGATTAGAAAAGTGGACGACATGCGGGAACGCCTTTGTCTAGATTTACGATTAGAAAAGTGGACGACTTCAGGGAGCGTCTTTCTCAAGATTTACGATGAGGATAGTGGACGACATCAGATAGCGTCATTACCTAGCTTAACGATTAGAAAAGTTGACGACATCAGGGAGCGTCTTTGTCCACATTTACGACTAAAACGGTGGACGACATGCGGGAGCGTCTTTATCTAGTTTTATGATTAGAAAAGTGGACTACATCAGGGAGCGTCAATATCAAGATTTACGATTAGAAAAGTGGACGGCATCAGAGGGCGTCTGTATCTAAATTTATGATTAGAAAAGTGGCCGATGTCAGGGAGCGTCTCTATCAAGATTTATTATTAGAAAAGTGGAAGACATGAGGGAGCGTCTTATTCAAGATTTACCATTAGAAAGTGGACGACATGCGGGAGCGTCTTTATCTAGATTTACGATTAGAAAAGTGGACGACATGCGGGAGCGTCTTTATCTAGATTTACGATTAGAAAAGTGGACGACATCAGGGAGCGTCTTTGTAAAAAGATTTACGATTAGAAAATTGGACGACATCAGATAGCGTCATTATCTAGCTTAACGATTACAAAGGTGGACGACATCAGGGAGCGTCTTTGTCCAGATTTACGATTAGAAAGGTGGACGACATGCTGGTGCGTCTTTATCTAGATTTATGATTAGATAAGTGGACGACATCAGGAAGCGTCTTTATCAAGATTTACGATTAGAGAAGTGGATGACATCATCGAGCGTCTTTATCTAGATTTATGATTAGAACAGTGGACGCCATACGGGAGCGTCTTTATCTGGATTTATGATTAGAAAAGTGGACTACATCAGGAAGCGTCTTTATCAAGATTTACGATTAGAGAAGTGGATGACATCATCGAGCGTCTTTACCTAGATTTATGATTAGAACAGTGGACGACATCAGGGAGCGTCTTTATCTAGATATATGATTAGAAAAGTGGACGACATCAGGGAGCGTCTTTGTCCAGATTTACGATAAGAAAGGTGGACAACATATGGGAGCGTCTTTATTTAGATTTATGATTAGAAAAGTGGACGAAATGAGGGAGCGTCTTATTCAAGATTTACCATTAGAAAGTGGACGACATGCGGGAGCGTCTTTATCTAGATTTACGATTAGAAAAGTGGACGACATGCGGGAGCGTCTTTGTCCAGATTTACGATTAGAAAGGTGGACAACATATGGGAGCGTCTTTATTTAGATTTATGATTACAAAAGTGGACGACATGCGAGAGCGTCTTTATCTAGATTTATGATTTAAAAAGCGGATGACATGAGGGAGCGTCTTTATCTAGATTTGTGATTAGAAAAGTGGACGACATCAGGGAGCGTCTTTATCTAGATTTATGATTAGAAAAGTGGACGACATGCGCGAGCGTCTTTGTCTAGATTTATGATTTGAAAAGCGGATGACATCATCGAGCGTCTTTATCCAGATTTATGATTAGAAAAGTGGACGACATGCGGGAGCGTCTTTATCTAGATTTATGATTAGAAAAGTGGACGACATCAGGGAGCGTCTTTATCTGGATATATGATTAGAAAAGTGGACGACATCAGGGAGCGTCTTTGTCCAGATTTACGATTAGAAAGGTGGACAACATATGGGAGCGTCTTTATTTAGATTTATGATTAGAAAGGTGGACGACATGAGGGAGCGTCTTATTCAAGATTTATTATTAGAAAAGTGGACGACATCAGGGAGCGTCTTTATCAAGGTTTACGATGAGAATAGTGGACGACATCAGATAGCGTCATTATCTAGCTTAACGATTAGAAATGTGGACGACATCAGGGAGCGTCTTTATCAAGATCTACGATTAGAAAAGTGGACGACATGCGGGAACGCCTTTGTCTAGATTTACGATTAGAAAAGTGGACGACTTCAGGGAGCGTCTTTATCAAGATTTACGATGAGAATAGTGGACGACATCAGATAGCGTCATTACCTAGCTTTACGATTAGAAAAGTTGACGACATCAGGGAGCGTCTTTGTCCACATTTACGACTAAAACGGTGGACGACATGCGGGAGCGTCTTTATCTAGATTTATGATTAGAAAAGTGGACTAAATCAGGGAGCGTCAATATCAAGATTTACGATTAGAAAAGTGGACGACATGCGGGAGCGTCTTTATCTAGATTTACGATTAGAAAAGTGGACGACATCAGGGAGCGTCTTTGTCAAGATTTACGATTAGAAAGGTGGACGACATGCTGGTGCGTCTTTATCTAGATTTATGATTAGATAAGTGGACGACATCAGGGAGCGTCTTTATCAAGATTTACGATTAGAGAAGTGGATGACACCATCGAGCGTCTTTATCTAGATTTATGATTAGAACAGTGGACGACATACGGGAGCGTCTTTATCTAGATTTATGATTAGAAAAGTGGACGACATCAGGAAGCGTCTTTATCAAGATTTACGATTAGAGAAGTGGATGACATCATCGAGCGTCTTTACCTAGATTTATGATTAGAACAGTGGACGACATACGGGAGCGTCTTTATCTAGATTTATGATTAGAAAAGTGGACGACATCAGGGGGCGTCTTTATCTAGATATATGATTAGAAAAGTGGACGACATCAGGGAGCGTCTTTGTCCAGATTTACGATTAGAAAGGTGGACAACATATGGGAGCGTCTTTATTTAGATTTATGATTAGAAAGGTGGACGACATGAGAGAGCGTCTTATTCAAAATTTATTATTAGAAAAGTGGACGACATCAGGGAGCGTCTTTATCAAGGTTTACGATGAGAATAGTGGACGACATCAGAGAGCGTCATTACCTGGCTTTACGATTCGAAAAGTTGACGACATCAGGGAGCGTCTTTGTCCACATTTACGACTAAAACGGTGGACGACATGCGGGAGCGTCTTTATCTAGATTTACGATTAGAAAAGTGGACGACATGCGGGAGCGTCTTTGTCAAGATTTACTATTAGAAAAGTGGACGACATCAGATAGCGTCTTTGTCCAGATTTACGATTAGAAAGGTGGACGATATGCTGGTGCGTCTTTATCTATATTTATGATTAGATAAGTGGACGACATCAGGAAGCGTCTTTATCAAGATTTACGATTAGAGAAGTGGATGACATCATCGAGCGTCTTTATCTAGATTTATGATTAGAACAGTGGATGACATACGGGAGCGTCTTTATCTAGATTTATGATTAGAAAAGTGGACGACATCAGGAAGCGTCTTTATCAAGATTTACGATTAGAGAAGTGGATGACATCATCGAGCGTCTTTACCTAGATTTATGATTAGAACAGTGGACGACATACGGGAGCGTCTTTATCTAGATTTATGATTAGAAAAGTGGACGACATCAGGGAGCGTCTTTATCTAGATATATGATTAGAAAAGTGGACGACATCAGGGAGCGTCTTTGTCCAGATTTACGATTAGAAAGGTGGACAACATATGGGAGCGTCTTTATTTAGATTTATGATTAGAAAGGTGGACGACATGAGGGAGCGTCTTATTCAAGATTTATTATTAGAAAAGTGGACGACATCAGGGAGCGTCTTTATCAAGGTTTACGATGAGAATAGTGGACGACATCAGATAGCGTCATTATCTAGCTTAACGATTAGAAATGTGGACGACATCAGGGAGCGTCTTTATCAAGATCTACGATTAGAAAAGTGGACGACATGCGGGAACGCCTTTGTCTAGATTTACGATTAGAAAAGTGGACGACTTCAGGGAGCGTCTTTATCAAGATTTACGATGAGAATAGTGGACGACATCAGATAGCGTCATTACCTAGCTTTACGATTAGAAAAGTTGACGACATCAGGGAGCGTCTTTGTCCACATTTACGACTAAAACTGTGGACGACATGCGTGAGCGTCTTTATCTAGATTTATGATTAGAAAAGTGGACTAAATCAGGGAGCGTCAATATCAAGATTTACGATTAGAAAAGTGGACGGCATCAGAGGGCGTCTGTATCTAAATTTATGATTAGAAAAGTGGACGATGTCAGGGAGCGTCTCTATCAAGATTTATTATTAGAAAAGTGGATGACATCAGGGAGAGTCTTTATCTAGATTTATGATTAGAAAAGTGGACGACTTCAGGGAGCGTCTTTATCTAAATTTATGATTACAAAAGTGGACGACTTCAGGGAGCGTCTTTATCTAGATTTACGATTAGAAACGTGGACGACTTCAGGGAGCGTCTTTATCACAATTTACGATTAGAGAAGTGGACGACTTCAGGGAGCGTCTTTATCTAGATTTATGATTAGAAAAGTGGACGACTTCAGGGAGCGTCTTTATCTAGAATTACGATTAGAAACGTGGACGACTTCAGGGAGCGTCTTTATCACAATTTACGATTAGAGAAGTGGACGACATCAGAGGGCGTCTGTATCTAGATTTATGATTAGAAAAGTTGACGACATCAGGGAGCGTCTTTATCTAGATTTACAATTAGAAACGTGGACGACTTCAGGGAGCGTCTTTATCACAATTTACGATTAGAGAAGTGGACGACATCAGAGGGCGTCTGTATCTAGATTTATGATTAGAAAAGTGGACGACATGGGGGAGCGTCTTATTCAAGATTTACCATTGGGAAGTGGACGACATGCGGGAGCGTCTTTATCTAGATTTACGACTAGAAAAGTGGACGACATGCGGGAGCGTCTTTATCTAGATTTACGATTAGAAAAGTGGACGACATCAGGGAGCGTCTTTGTCAAGATTTACGATTAGAAAAGTGGACGACATCAGATAGCGTCTTTGTCCAGATTTACGATTAGAAAGGTGGACGACATGCTGGTGCGTCTTTATCTAGATTTATGATTAGATAAGTGGACGACATCAGGAAGCGTCTTTATCAAGATTTACGATTAGAGAAGTGGATGACATCATCGAGCGTCTTTATCTAGATTTATGATTAGAACAGTGGACGACATACGGGAGCGTCTGTATCTAGATTTATGATTAGAAAAGTGGACGACATCAGGAAGCGTCTTTATCAAGATTTACGATTAAAGAAGTGGATGACATCATCGAGCGTCTTTACCTAGATTTATGATTAGAACAGTGGACGACATACGGGAGCGTCTTTATCTAGATTTATGATTAGAAAAGTGGACGACATCAGGGAGCGTCTTTATCTAGATATATGATTAGAAAAGTGGACGACATCAGGGAGCGTCTTTGTCCAGATTTACGATTAGAAAGGTGGACAACATATGGGAGCGTCTTTATTTAGATTTATGATTAGAAAGGTGGACGACATGAGGGAGCGTTTTATTCAAGATTTATTATTAGAAAAGTGGACGACATCAGGGAGCGTCTTTATCAAGGTTTACGATGAGAATAGTGGACGACATCAGATAGCGTCATTATCTAGCTTAACGATTAGAAATGTGGACGACATCAGGGAGCGTCTTTATCAAGATTTACGATTAGAAAAGTGGACGACATGCGGGAACGCCTTTGTCTAGATTTACGATTAGAAAAGTGGACGACTTCAGGGAGCGTCTTTATCAAGATTTACGATGAGAATAGTGGACGACATCAGATAGCGTCATTACCTAGCTTTACGATTAGAAAAGTTGACGACATCAGGGTGCGTCTTTGTCCACATTTACGACTAAAACGGTGGACGACATGCGGGAGCGTCTTTATCTAGATTTATGATTAGAAAAGTGGACTAAATCAGGGAGCGTCAATATCAAGATTTACGATTAGAAAAGTGGACGGCATCAGAGGGCGTCTGTATCTAAATTTATGATTAGAAAAGTGGACGATGTCAGGGAGCGTCTCTATCAAGATTTATTATTAGAAAAGTGGATGACATCAGGGAGAGTCTTTATCTAGATTTATGATTAGAAAAGTGGACGACTTCAGGGAGCGTCTTTATCTAAATTTATGATTACAAAAGTGGACGACTTCAGGGAGCGTCTTTATCTAGATTTACGATTAGAAACGTGGACGACTTCAGGGAGCGTCTTTATCACAATTTACGATTAGAGAAGTGGACGACTTCAGGGAGCGTCTTTATCTAGATTTATGATTAGAAAAGTGGACGACATCAGGGAGCGTCTTTATCTAGAATTACGATTAGAAACGTGGACGACTTCAGGGAGCGTCTTTATCACAATTTACGATTAGAGAAGTGGACGACATCAGAGGGCGTCTGTATCTAGATTTATGATTAGAAAAGTTGACGACATCAGGGAGCGTCTTTATCTAGATTTACGATTAGAAACGTGGACGACTTCAGGGAGCGTCTTTATCACAATTTACGATTAGAGAAGTGGACGACATCAGAGGGCGTCTGTATCTAGATTTATGATTAGAAAAGTGGACGACATGCGGGAGCGTCTTTATCTAGATTTACGACTAGAAAAGTGGACGACATGCGGGAGCGTCTTTATCTAGATTTACGATTAGAAAAGTGGACGACATCAGGGAGCGTCTTTGTCAAGATTTACGATTAGAAAAGTGGACGACATCAGATAGCGTCTTTGTCCAGATTTACGATTAGAAAGGTGGACGACATGCTGGTGCGTCTTTATCTAGATTTATGATTAGATAAGTGGACGACATCAGGAAGCGTCTTTATCAAGATTTACGATTAGAGAAGTGGATGACATCATCGAGCGTCTTTATCTAGATTTATGATTAGAACAGTGGACGACATACGGGAGCGTCTTTATCTAGATTTATGATTAGAAAAGTGGACGACATCAGGAAGCGTCTTTATCAAGATTTACGATTAGAGAAGTGGATGACATCATCGAGCGTCTTTACCTAGATTTATGATTAGAACAGTGGACGACATACGGGAGCGTCTTTATCTAGATTTATGATTAGAAAAGTGGACGACATCAGGGAGCGTCTTTATCTAGATATATGATTAGAAATGTGGACGACATCAGGGAGCGTCTTTGCCCAGATTTACGATTAGAAAGGTGGACAACATGTGGGAGCGTCTTTATTTAGATTTTTGATTAGAAAAGTGGACGACATGAGGGAGCGTCTTATTCAAGATTTACCATTAGAAAGTGGACGACATGCGGGAGCGTCTTTATCTAGATTTACGATTAGAAAAGTGGACGACATGCGGGAGCGTCTTTATCTAGATTTACGATTAGAAAAGTGGACGACATCAGGGAGCGTCTTTGTCAAGATTTACGATTAGAAAAGTGGACGACATCAGATAGCGTCATTATCTAGCTTAACGATTACAAAGGTGGACGACATCAGGGAGCGTCTTTGTCCAGATTTACGATTAGAAAGGTGGACGACATGCTGGTGCGTCTTTATCTAGATTTATGATTAGATAAGTGGACGACATCAGGAAGCGTCTTTATCAAGATTTACGATTAGAGAAGTGGATGACATCATCGAGCGTCTTTATCTAGATTTATGATTAGAACAGTGGACGACATACGGGAGCGTCTTTATCTGGATTTATGATTAGAAAAGTGGACTTCATCAGGAAGCGTCTTTATCAAGATTTACGATTAGAGAAGTGGATGACATCATCGAGCGTCTTTACCTAGATTTATGATTAGAACAGTGGACGACATCAGGGAGCGTCTTTATCTAGATATATGATTAGAAAAGTGGACGACATCAGGGAGCGTCTTTGTCCAGATTTACGATAAGAAAGGTGGACAACATATGGGAGCGTCTTTATTTAGATTTATGATTAGAAAAGTGGACGACATGAGGGAGCGTCTTATTCAAGATTTACCATTAGAAAGTGGACGACATGCGGGAGCGTCTTTATCTAGATTTACGATTAGAAAAGTGGACGACATGCGGGAGCGTCTTTGTCCAGATTTACGATTAGAAAGGTGGACAACATATGGGAGCGTTTTTATTTAGATTTATGATTACAAAAGTGGACGACATGCGAGAGCGTCTTTATCTAGATTTATGATTTAAAAAGCGGATGACATGAGGGAGTGTCTTTATCTAGATTTGTGATTAGAAAAGTGGACGACATCAGGGAGCGTCTTTATCTAGATTTATGATTAGAAAAGTGGACGACATGCGGGAGCGTCTTTGTCTAGATTTATGATTTGAAAAGCGGATGACATCATCGAGCGTCTTTATCCAGATTTATGATTAGAAAAGTGGACGACATGCGGGAGCGTCTTTATCTAGATTTATGATTAGAAAAGTGGACGACATGCGGAAGCGTCTCTATTAAGATTTACGATTAGAAAAGTGGACGACATGCGGGAGCGCCTTTATCTAGATTTGTGATTTGAAAAGCGGATGACATCAGGGAGCGTCTTTATCTAGATTTATGATTAGAAAAGCGTATGACATCAGGGAGCGTCTTCATCAAGATTTACGATTCTAATAGTTGACGACATCAGATAGCGTCATTATCTAGTTTAACGATTAGAAAGGTGGACGACATGCGGCAGCGTCTTTATCTAGATTTATGATTAGAAAATAGACGACATCAGATAGCGTCATTATATAGCTTAACGATTAGAAAAGTGGACGACATCAGGGAGCGTCTTTGTCCAGATTTACGATTAGAAAAGTGGATGACATGCGGGAGCGTCTTTATCTAGATTTATGATTAGAAAAGTGGACGACATACGGGTGCGTCTTTATCTTGATTTATGATTAGAAAAGCGGATGACATCAGGGAGCGTCTTTATCTAGAATTATGATTAGAAAAGTGGACGACATCAGGGAGCGTCTTTATCTAGATTTAAGATTGGAAAAGTGGACGACATGCGGAAGCGTCTTTATCTAGATTTATGGTTAGAAAAGTGGACGACATCAGGGAGCGTCTCTACCTAGATTTATGATTGGAAAAGTGGACAACGTCAGGGAGCGTCTTTATCAAGATTTACGATTAAAAAAGTGGACGACATCAGGTAGTGTCATTATCTAGCTTAACGATTAGAAAAGTGGTCGACATCATGGGTCGTCTTTGTCCAGATTTTCGATTAGAAAGGTGGACGACCGACGGTAGCGTCTTTATCTAGATTTATGATTAGAAAAGTGGACGACATCAGGGAGCGTCTTGATCAAGATTTACGTTTAGAAAAGTGGACGACATGCGGGTGCGTCTTTTTCTAGATTTATGATTAGAAAAGTTGACGACATCAGGGAGCGTCTTTATCAAGATTTATTATTAGAAAAGTGGACGACATCAGAGAGAGTCTTTATCTAGATATATGATTAGAAAAGTGGACGACATCAGGGAGCGTCTTTATCAAGATTTACGATGAGAATAGTGGACGACATCAGATAGCGTCATTATCTAGCTTAACGATTAGAAATGTGGACGACATCAGGGAGCGTCTTTATCAAGATTTACGATTAGAAAAGTGGACGACATGCGGGAACGCCTTTGTCTAGATTTACGATTAGAAAAGTGGACGACTTCAGGGAGCGTCTTTATCAAGATTTACGATGAGAATAGTGGACGACATCAGATAGCGTCATTACCTAGCTTAACGATTAGAAAAGTTGACGACATCAGGGAGCGTCTTTGTCCACATTTACGACTAAAACGGTGGACGACATGCGGGAGCGTCTTTATCTAGATTGATGATTAGAAAAGTGGACTACATCAGGGAGCGTCAATATCAAGATTTACGATTAGAAAAGTGGACGGCATCAGAGGGCGTCTGTATCTAAATTTAAGATTAGAAAAGTGGACGATGTCAGGGAGCGTCTCTATCAAGATTTATTATTAGAAAAGTGGACGACATCAGGGAGAGTCTTTATCTAGATTTATGATTAGAAAAGTGGACGACTTCAGGGAGCGTCTTTATCTAAATTTATGATTACAAAAGTGGACGACTTCAGGGAGCGTCTTTATCTAGATTTACGATTAGAAAAGTGGACGACTTCAGGGAGCGTCTTTATCTAAATTTATGATTACAAAAGTGGACGACTTCAGGGAGCGTCTTTATCTAGATTTACGATTAGAAACGTGGACGACTTCAGGGAGCGTCTTTATCACAATTTACGATTAGAGAAGTGGGCGACTTCAGGGAGCGTCTTTATCTAGATTTATGATTAGAAAAGTGGACGACTTCAGGGAGCGTCTTTATCTAGATTTGCGATTAGAAACGTGGACGACTTCAGGGAGCGTCTTTATCACAATTTACGATTAGAGAAGTGGACGACATCAGAGGGCGTCTGTATCTAGATTTATGATTAGAAAAGTTGACGACATCAGGGAGCGTCTTTATCTAGATTTACGATTAGAAACGTGGACGACTTCAGGGAGCGTCTTTATCACAATTTACGATTAGAGAAGTGGACGACATCAGAGGGCGTCTGTATCTAGATTTATGATTAGAAATGTGGACGACATGAGGGAGCGTCTTATTCAAGATTTACCATTAGGAAGTGGACGACATGCGGGAGCGTCTTTATCTAGATTTACGATTAGAAAAGTGGACGACATGCGGGAGCGTCTTTATCTAGATTTACGATTAGAAAAGTGGACGACATCAGGGAGCGTCTTTGTCAAGATTTACGATTAGAAAAGTGGCCGACATCAGATAGCGTCTTTGTCCAGATTTACGATTAGACAGGTGGACGACATGCTGGTGCGTCTTTATCTAGATTTATGATTAGATAAGTGGACGACATCAGGAAGCGTCTTTATCAAGATTTACGATTAGAGAAGTGGATGACATCATCGAGCGTCTTTATCTAGATTTATGATTAGAACAGTGGACGACATACGGGAGCGTCTTTATCTAGATTTATGATTAGAAAAGTGGACGACTTCAGGGAGCGTCTTTATCTAGATTTGCGATTAGAAACGTGGACGACTTCAGGGAGCGTCTTTATCACAATTTACGATTAGAGAAGTGGACGACATCAGAGGGCGTCTGTATCTAGATTTATGATTAGAAAAGTTGACGACATCAGGGAGCGTCTTTATCTAGATTTACGATTAGAAACGTGGACGACTTCAGGGAGCGTCTTTATCACAATTTACGATTAGAGAAGTGGACGACATCAGAGGGCGTCTGTATCTAGATTTATGATTAGAAATGTGGACGACATGAGGGAGCGTCTTATTCAAGATTTACCATTAGGAAGTGGACGACATGCGGGAGCGTCTTTATCTAGATTTACGATTAGAAAAGTGGACGACATGCGGGAGCGTCTTTATCTATATTTACGATTAGAAAAGTGGACGACATCAGGGAGCGTCTTTGTCAAGATTTACGATTAGAAAAGTGGCCGACATCAGATAGCGTCTTTGTCCAGATTTACGATTAGACAGGTGGACGACATGCTGGTGCGTCTTTATCTAGATTTATGATTAGATAAGTGGACGACATCAGGAAGCGTCTTTATCAAGATTGACGATTAGAGAAGTGGATGACATCATCGAGCGTCTTTATCTAGATTTATGATTAGAACAGTGGACGACATACGGGAGCGTCTTTATCTAGATTTATGATTAGAAAAGTGGACGACATCAGGAAGCGTCTTTATCAAGATTTACGATTAGAGAAGTAGATGACATCATCGAGCGTCTTTACCTAGATTTATGATTAGAACAGTGGACGACATACGGGAGCGTCTTTATCTAGATTTATGATTAGAAAAGTGGACGACATCAATGAGCGTCTTTATCTAGATATATAATTAGAAAAGTGGACGACATCAGGGAGCGTCTTTGTCCAGATTTACGATTAGAAAGGTGGACAACATATGGGAGCGTCTTTATTTAGATTTATGATTAGAAAAGTGGACGACATGAGGGAGCGTCTTATTCAAGATTTACGATTAGAAAGTGGACGACATGCGGGAGCGTCTTTATCTAGATTTACGATTAGAAAAGTGGACGACATCAGGGAGCGTCTTTGTCAAGATTTACGATTAGAAAAGTGGACGACATCAGATAGCGTCATTATCTAGCTTAACGATTACAAAGGTGGACGACATCAGGGAGCGTCTTTGTCCAGATTTACGATTAGAAAGGTGGACGACATGCTGGTGCGTCTTTATCTAGATTTATGATTAGATAAGTGGACGACATCAGGAAGCGTCTTTATCAAGATTTACGATTAGAAAAGTGGACGACATGCGGGAACGCCTTTGTCTAGATTTACTATTAGAAAAGTGGACGACTTCAGGGAGCGTCTTTATCAAGATTAACGATGAGAATAGTGGACGACTTCAGGGAGCGTCTTTATCTAGATTTATGATTAGAAAAGTGGACGACTTCAGGGAGCGTCTTTATCTAGATTTACGATTAGAAACGTGGACGACTTCAGGGAGCGTCTTTATCACAATTTACGATTAGAGAAGTGGACGACATCAGAGGGCGTCTTTATCTAGATTTATGATTAGAAAAGTGGACGACTTCAGGGAGCGTCTTTATCTAGATTTACGATTAGAAACGTGGACGACTTCAGGGATCGTCTTTATCACAATTTACGATTAGAGAAGTGGACGACATCAGAGGGCGTCTGTATCTAGATTTATGATTAGAAATGTGGACGACATCATGGAGCGTCTTTGTCAAGATTTACGATTAGAAAAGTGGACGACATCAGATAGCGTCTTTGTCCAGATTTACGATTAGAAAGGTGGACGACATGCTGGTGCGTCTTTATCTAGATTTATGATTAGATAAGTGGACGACATCAGGAAGCGTCTTTATCAAGATTTGCCATTAGAGAAGTGGACGACATCAGGCGAGTATTTATCTAGATTTATGATTAGAAAAGTGGACGACTTCAGGGAGCGTCTTTATCTAAATTTATGATTAGAAAAGTGGACGATGTCAGGGAGCGTATTTATCTAGATTTACGATTAGAAACGTGGACGACTTCAGGGAGCGTCTTTATCACAATTTACGATTAGAGAAGTGGACGACTTCAGGGAACGTCTTTATCTAGATTTATGATTAGAAAAGTGGACGACTTCAGGGAGCGTCTTTATCTAGATTTACGATTAGAAACGTGGACGACTTCAGGGAGCGTCTTTATCACAATTTACGATTAGAGAAGTGGACGACATCAGAGGGCGTCTGTATCTAGATTTATGATTAGAAAAGTTGACGACATCAGGGAGCGTCTTTATCTAGATTTACGATTAGAAACGTGGACGACTTCAGGGAGCATCTTTATCACAATTTACGATTAGAGAAGTGGACGACATCAGAGGGCGTTTTTATCTAGATTTATGATTAGAAAAGTGGACGACATGAGGGAGCGTCTTATTCAAGATTTACCATTAGGAAGTGGACGACATGCGGGAGCGTCTTTATCTAGATTTACGATTAGAAAAGTGGACGACATCAGGGAGCGTCTTTGTGAAGATTTACGATTAGAAAAGAGGACGACATCAGATAGCGTCTTTGTCCAGATTTACGATTAGAAAGGTGGACGACATGCTGGTGCGTCTTTATCTAGATTTATGATTAGATAAGTGGACGACATCAGGAAGCGCCTTTATCAAGATTTACGATTAGAGAAGTGGATGACATCATCGAGCGTCTTCATATAGATTTATGATTAGAACAGTGGACGACATACGGGAGCGTCTTTATCTAGATTTATGATTAGAAAAGTGGACGACATCAGGAAGCGTCTTTATCAAGATTTACGATTAGAGAAGTGGATGACATCATCGAGCGTCTTTACCTAGATATATGATTAGAACAGTGGACGACATACGGGAGCGTCTTTATCTAGATTTATGATTAGAAAAGTGGACGACATCAGGGAGAGTCTTTATTTAGATTTGTGATTAGAAAAGTGGACGACATGAGGGAGCGTCTTATTCAAGATTTACCATTAGAAAGTGGACGACATGCGGGAGCGTCTTTATCTAGATTTACGATTAGAAAAGTGGACGACATGCGGGAGAGTCTTTATCTACATTTAAGATTAGAAAAGTGGACTACATCAGAGAGAGTCTTTATCTAGATATATGATTAGAAAAGTGGACGACATCAGGGAGCGTCTTTATCAAGATTTACGATGAGAATAGTGGACGACATCAGATAGCGTCATTATCTAGCTTAACGATTAGAAATGTGGACGACATCAGGGAGCGTCTTTATCAAGATTTACGATTAGAAAAGTGGACGACATGCGGGAACGCCTTTGTCTAGATTTACGATTAGAAAAGTGGACGACTTCAGGGAGCGTCTTTCTCAAGATTTACGATGAGGATAGTGGACGACATCAGATAGCGTCATTACCTAGCTTAACGATTAGAAAAGTTGACGACATCAGGGAGCGTCTTTGTCCACATTTACGACTAAAACGGTGGACGACATGCGGGAGCGTCTTTATCTAGTTTTATGATTAGAAAAGTGGACTACATCAGGGAGCGTCAATATCAAGATTTACGATTAGAAAAGTGGACGGCATCAGAGGGCGTCTGTATCTAAATTTATGATTAGAAAAGTGGCCGATGTCAGGGAGCGTCTCTATCAAGATTTATTATTAGAAAAGTGGACGACATCAGGGAGAGTCTTTATCTAGATTTATGATTAGAAAAGTGGACGACTTCAGGGAGCGTCTTTATCTAAATTTATGATTACAAAAGTGGACGACTTCAGGGAGCGTCCTTATCTAGATTTACGATTAGAAAAGTGGACGACTTCAGGGAGCGTCTTTATCTAAATTTATGATTACAAAAGTGGACGACTTCAGGGAGCGTCTTTATCTAGATTTACGATTAGAAACGTGGACGACTTCAGGGAGCGTCTTTATCACAATTTACGATTAGAGAAGTGGACGACTTCAGGGAGCGTCTTTATCTAGATTTATGATTAGAAAAGTGGACGACTTCAGGGAGCGTCTTTATCTAGATTTACGATTAGAAACGTGGACGACTTCAGGGAGCGTCTTTATCACAATTTACGATTAGAGAAGTGGACGACATCAGAGGGCGTCTGTATCTAGATTTATGATTAGAAAAGTTGACGACATCAGGGAGCGTCTTTATCTAGATTTACGATTAGAAACGTGGACGACTTCAGGGAGCGTCTTTATCACAATTTACGATTAGAGAAGTGGACGACATCAGAGTGCGTCTGTATCTAGATTTATGATTAGAAATGTGGACGACATGAGGGAGCGTCTTATTCAAGATTTACCATTAGGAAGTGGACGACATGCGGGAGCGTCTTTATCTAGATTTACGATTAGAAAAGTGGACGACATGCGGGAGCGTCTTTATCTAGATTTACGATTAGAAAAGTGGACGACATCAGGGAGCGTCTTTGTCAAGATTTACGATTAGAAAAGTGGACGACATCAGATAGCGTCTTTGTCCAGATTTACGATTAGAAAGGTGGACGACATGCTGGTGCGTCTTTATCTAGATTTATGATTAGATAAGTGGACGACATCAGGAAGCGTCTTTGTCAAGATTTACGATTAGAGAAGTGGATGACATCATCGAGCGTCTTTATCTAGATTTATGATTAGAACAGTGGACGACATACGGGAGCGTCTTTATCTAGATTTATGATTAGAAAAGTGGACGACATCAGGAAGCGTCTTTATCAAGATTTACGATTAGAGAAGTGGATGACATCATCGAGCGTCTTTACCTAGATTTATGATTAGAACAGTGGACGACATACGGGAGCGTCTTTATCTAGATTTATGATTAGAAAAGTGGACGACATCAATGAGCGTCTTTATCTAGATATATGATTAGAAAAGTGGACGACATCAGGGAGCGTCTTTGTCCAGATTTACGATTAGAAAGGTGGACAACATATGGGAGCGTCTTTATTTAGATTTATGATTAGAAAAGTGGACG
Organism: Bimastos eiseni; assembly: GCA_959347315.1. Lineage (NCBI taxonomy): Eukaryota > Metazoa > Annelida > Clitellata > Crassiclitellata > Lumbricidae > Bimastos > Bimastos eiseni. Next base: position 39,199,950 of record OY365807.1, on the reverse strand, counting down.
ACATGAGGGAGCGTCTTATTCAAGATTTACGATTAGAAAGTGGACTACATGCGGGAGCGTCTTTATCTAGATTTACGATTAGAAAAGTGGACGACATGCGGGAGCGTCTTTATCTAGATTTACGATTAGGAAAGTGGACGACATCAGGGAGCGTCTTTGTCAAGATTTACGATTAGAAAAGTGGACGACATCAGATAGCGTCATTATCTAGCTTAACGATTACAAAGGTGGACGACATCAGGGAGCGTCTTTGTCCAGATTTACGATTAGAAAGGTGGACGACATGCTGGTGCGTCTTTATCTAGATTTATGATTAGATAAGTGGACGACAACAGGAAGCGTCTTTATCAAGATTTACGATTAGAAAAGTGGACGACATGCGGAAACGCCTTTGTCTAGATTTACGATTAGAAAAGTGGACGACTTCAGGGAGCGTCTTTATCAAGATTAACGATGAGAATAGTGGACGACTTCAGGGAGCGTCTTTGTCAAGATTTACGATTAGAAAAGTGGACGACATCAGATCGCGTCTTTGTCCAGATTTACGATTAGAAAGGTGGACGACATGCTGGTGCGTCTTTATCTAGATTTATGATTAGATAAGTGGACGACATCAGGAAGCGTCTTTATCAAGATTTACGATTAGAGAAGTGGACGACATCAGGGAGAGTATTTATCTAGATTTATGATTAGAAAAGTGGACGACTTCAGGGAGCGTCTTTATCTAAATTTATGATTACAAAAGTGGACTACTTCAGGGAGCGTCTTTATCTAGATTTACGATTAGAAACGTGGACGACTTCAGGGAGCGTCTTTATCACAATTTACGATTAGAGAAGTGGACGACTTCAGGGAACGTCTTTATCTAGATTTATGATTAGAAAAGTGGACGACTTCAGGGAGCGTCTTTATCTAGATTTACGATTAGAAACGTGGACGACTTCAGGGAGCGTCTTTATCACAATTTACGATTAGAGAAGTGGACGACATCAGAGGGCGTCTGTATCTAGATTTATGATTAGAAAAGTTGACGACATCAGGGAGCGTCTTTATCTAGATTTACGATTAGAAACGTGGACGACTTCAGGGAGCATCTTTATCACAATTTACGATTAGAGAAGTGGACGACATCAGAGGGCGTCTGTATCTAGATTTATGATTAGAAAAGTGGACGACATGAGGGAGCGTCTTATTCAAGATTTACCATTAGGAAGTGGACGACATGCGGGAGCGTCTTTATCTAGATTTACGATTAGAAAAGTGGACGACATCAGGGAGCGTCTTTGTCAAGATTTACGATTAGAAAAGAGGACGACATCAGATAGCGTCTTTGTCCAGATTATCGATTAGAAAGGTGGACGACATGCTGGTGCGTCTTTATCTAGATTTATGATTAGATAAGTGGACGACATCAGGAAGCGCCTTTATCAAGATTTACGATTAGAGAAGTGGATGACATCATCGAGCGTCTTTATATAGATTTATGATTAGAACAGTGGACGACATACGGGAGCGTCTTTATCTAGATTTATGATTAGAAAAGTGGACGACATCAGGAAGCGTCTTTATCAAGATTTACGATTAGAGAAGTGGATGACATCATCGAGCGTCTTTACCTAGATTTATGATTAGAACAGTGGACGACATACGGGAGCGTCTTTATCTAGATTTATGATTAGAAAAGTGGACGACATCAGGGAGAGACTTTATCTAGATATATGATTAGAAAAGTGGACGACATCAGGGAGCGTCTTTGTCCAGATTTACGATTAGAAAAGTGGACGACATCAGATAGCGTCTTTGTCCAGATTTACGATTAGAAAGGTGGACGACATGCTGGTGCGTCTTTATCTAGATTTATGATTAGATAAGTGGACGACATCAGGAAGCGCCTTTATCAAGATTTACGATTAGAGAAGTGGATGACATCATCGAGCGTCTTTATATAGATTTATGATTAGAACAGTGGACGACATACGGGAGCGTCTTTATCTAGATTTATGATTAGAAAAGTGGACGACATCAGGAAGCGTCTTTATCAAGATTTACGATTAGAGAAGTGGATGACATCATCGAGCGTCTTTACCTAGATATATGATTAGAACAGTGGACGACATACGGGAGCGTCTTTATCTAGATTTATGATTAGAAAAGTGGACGACATCAGGGAGAGTCTTTATTTAGATTTGTGATTAGAAAAGTGGACGACATGAGGGAGCGTCGTATTCAAGATTTACCATTAGAAAGTGGACGACATGCGGGAGCGTCTTTATCTAGATTTACGATTAGAAAAGTGGACGACATGCGGGAGAGTCTTTATCTACATTTAAGATTAGAAAAGTGGACGACATCAGAGAGAGTCTTTATCTAGATATATGATTAGAAAAGTGGACGACATCAGGGAGCGTCTTTATCAAGATTTACGATGAGAATAGTGGACGACATCAGATAGCGTCATTATCTAGCTTAACGATTAGAAATGTGGACGACATCAGGGAGCGTCTTTATCAAGATTTACGATTAGAAAAGTGGACGACATGCGGGAACGCCTTTGTCTAGATTTACGATTTGAAAAGTGGACGACTTCAGGGAACGTCTTTCTCAAGATTTACGATGAGAATAGTGGACGACATCAGATAGCGTCATTACCTAGCTTAACGATTAGAAAAGTTGACGACATCAGGGAGCGTCTTTGTCCACATTTACGACTAAAACTGTGGACGACATGCGGGAGCGTCTTTATCTAGATTTATGATTAGAAAAGTGGACTACATCAGGGAGCGTCAATATCAAGATTTACGATTAGAAAAGTGGACGGCATCAGAGGGCGTCTGTATCTAAATTTATGATTAGAAAAGTGGACGATGTCAGGGAGCGTATCTATCAAGATTTATTATTAGAAAAGTGGACGACATCAGGGAGAGTCTTTATCTAGATTTATGATTAGAAAAGTGGACGACTTCAGGGAGCGTCTTTATCTAAATTTATGATTACAAAAGTGGACGACTTCAGGGAGCGTCCTTATCTAGATTTACGATTAGAAAAGTGGACGACTTCAGGGAGCGTCTTTATCTAAATTTATGATTACAAAAGTGGACGACTTCAGGGAGCGTCTTTATCTAGATTTACGATTAGAAACGTGGACGACTTCAGGGAGCGTCTTTATCACAATTTACGATTAGAGAAGTGGACGACTTCAGGGAGCGTCTTTATCTAGATTTATGATTAGAATAGTGGACGACATCAGATAGCGTCATTATCTAGCTTAACGATTAGAAATGTGGACGACATCATCGAGCGTCTTTATCAAGATTTACGATTAGAAAAGTGGACGACATGCGGGAACGCCTTTGTCTAGATTTACGATTAGAAAAGTGGACGACTTCAGGGAGCGTCTTTCTCAAGATTTACGATGAGAATAGTGGACGACATCAGACAGCGTCATTACCTAGCTTAACGATTAGAATAGTTGACGACATCAGGGAGCGTCTTTGTCCACATTTACGACTAAAACGGTGGACGACATGCGGGAGCGTCTTTATCTAGATTTATGATTAGAAAAGTGGACTACATCAGGGAGCGTCAATATCAAGATTTACGATTAGAAAAGTGGACGGCATCAGAGGGCGTCTGTATCTAAATTTATGATTAGAAAAGTGGACGATGTCAGGGAGCGTCTCTATCAAGATTTATTATTAGAAAAGTGGACGACTTCAGGGAGCGTCTTTATCACAATTTACGATTAGAGAAGTGGACGATATCAGAGGGCGTCTGTATCTAGATTTATGATTAGAAAAGTTGACGACATCAGGGAGCGTCTTTATCTAGATTTACGATTAGAAACGTGGACGACTTCAGGGAGCATCTTTATCACAATTTGCGATTAGAGAAGTGGACGACATCAGAGGGCGTCTGTATCTAGATTTATGATTAGAAAAGTGGACGACATGAGGGAGCGTCTTATTCAAGATTTACCATTAGGAAGTGGACGACATGCGGGAGCGTCTTTATCTAGATTTACGATTAGAAAAGTGGACGACATCAGGGAGCGTCTTTGTCAAGTTTTACGATTAGAAAAGAGGACGACATCAGATAGCGTCTTTGTCCAGATTTACGATTAGAAAGGTGGACGACATGCTGGTGCGTCTTTATCTAGATTTATGATTAGATAAGTGGACGACATCAGGAAGCGCCTTTATCAAGATTTACGATTAGAGAAGTGGATGACATCATCGAGCGTCTTTATATAGATTTATGATTAGAACAGTGGACGACATACGGGAGCGTCTTTATCTAGATTTATGATTAGAAAAGTGGACGACATCAGGAAGCGTCTTTATCAAGATTTACGATTAGAGAAGTGGATGACATCATCGAGCGTCTTTACCTAGATTTATGATTAGAACAGTGGACGACATACGGGAGCGTCTTTATCTAGATTTATGATTAGAAAAGTGGACGACATCAGGGAGAGTCTTTATCTAGATATATGATTAGAAAAGTGGACGACATCAGGGAGCGTCTTTGTCCAGATTTACGATTAGAAAATTGGACTACATCAGATAGCGTCTTTGTCCAGATTTACGATTAGAAAGGTGGACGACATGCTGGTGCGTCTTTATCTAGATTTATGATTAGATAAGTGGACGACATCAGGAAGCGCCTTTATCAAGATTTACGATTAGAGAAGTGGATGACATCATCGAGCGTCTTTATATAGATTTATGATTAGAACAGTGGACGACATACGGGAGCGTCTTTATCTAGATTTATGATTAGAAAAGTGGACGACATCAGGAAGCGTCTTTATCAAGATTTACGATTAGAGAAGTGGATGACATCATCGAGCGTCTTTACCTAGATATATGATTAGAACAGTGGACGACATACGGGAGCGTCTTTATCTAGATTTATGATTACAAAAGTGGACGACATCAGGGAGAGTCTTTATTTAGATTTGTGATTAGAAAAGTGGACGACATGAGGGAGCGTCTTATTCAAGATTTACCATTAGAAAGTGGACGACATGCGGGAGCGTCTTTATCTAGATTTACGATTAGAAAAGTGGACGACATGCGGGAGAGTCTTTATCTACATTTAAGATTAGAAAAGTGGACGACATCAGAGAGAGTCTTTATCTAGATATATGATTAGAAAAGTGGACGACATCAGGGAGCGTCTTTATCAAGATTTACGATGAGAATAGTGGACGACATCAGATAGCGTCATTATCTAGCTTAACGATTAGAAATGTGGACGACATCAGGGAGCGTCTTTATCAAGATTTACGATTAGAAAAGTGGACGACATGCGGGAACGCCTTTGTCTAGATTTACGATTAGAAAAGTGGACGACTTCAGGGAGCGTCTTTCTCAAGATTTACGATGAGAATAGTGGACGACATCAGATAGCGTCATTACCTAGCTTAACGATTAGAAAAGTTGACGACATCAGGGAGCGTCTTTGTCCACATTTACGACTAAAACTGTGGACGACATGCGGGAGCGTCTTTATCTAGATTTATGATTAGAAAAGTGGACTACATCAGGGAGCGTCAATATCAAGATTTACGATTAGAAAAGTGGACGGCATCAGAGGGCGTCTGTAACTAAATTTATGATTAGAAAAGTGGACGATGTCAGGGAGCGTATCTATCAAGATTTATTATTAGAAAAGTGGACGACATCAGGGAGAGTCTTTATCTAGATTTATGATTAGAAAAGTGGACGACTTCAGGGAGCGTCTTTATCTAAATTTATGATTACAAAAGTGGACGACTTCAGGGAGCGTCCTTATCTAGATTTACGATTAGAAAAGTGGACGACTTCAGGGAGCGTCTTTATCTAAATTTATGATTACAAAAGTGGACGACTTCAGGGAGCGTCTTTATCTAGATTTACGATTAGAAACGTGGACGACTTCAGGGAGCGTCTTTATCACAATTTACGATTAGAGAAGTGGACGACTTCAGGGAGCGTCTTTATCTAGATTTATGATTAGAATAGTGGACGACATCAGATAGCGTCATTATCTAGCTTAACGATTAGAAATGTGGACGACATCAGGGAGCGTCTTTATCAAGATTTACGATTAGAAAAGTGGACGACATGCGGGAACGCCTTTGTCTAGATTTACGATTAGAAACGTGGACGACTTCAGGGAGCGTCTTTCTCAAGATTTACGATGAGAATAGTGGACGACATCAGATAGCGTCATTACCTAGCTTAACGATTAGAAAAGTTGACGACATCAGGGAGCGTCTTTGTCCACATTTACGACTAAAACGGTGGACGACATGCGGGAGCGTCTTTATCTAGATTTATGATTAGAAAAGTGGACTACATCAGGGAGCGTCAATATCAAGATTTACGATTAGAAAAGTGGACGGCATCAGAGGGCGTCTGTATCTAAATTTATGATTAGAAAAGTGGACGATGTCAGGGAGCGTCTCTATCAAGATTTATTATTAGAAAAGTGGACGACATCAGGGAGAGTCTTTATCTAGATTTATGATTAGAAAAGTGGACGACTTCAGGGAGCGTCTTTATCTAAATTTATGATTACAAAAGTGGACGACTTCAGGGAGCGTCCTTATCTAGATTTACGATTAGAAAAGTGGACGACTTCAGGGAGCGTCTTTATCTAAATTTATGATTACAAAAGTGGACGACTTCAGGGAGCGTCTTTATCTTGATTTACGATTAGAAACGTGGACGACTTCAGGGAGCGTCTTTATCACAATTTACGATTAGAGAAGTGGGCGACTTCAGGGAGCGTCTTTATCTAGATTTATGATTAGAAAAGTGGACGACTTCAGGGAGCGTCTTTATCTAGATTTGCGATTAGAAACGTGGACGACTTCAGGGAGCGTCTTTATCACAATTTACGATTAGAGAAGTGGACGACATCAGAGGGCGTCTGTATCTAGATTTATGATTAGAAAAGTTGACGACATCAGGGGGCGTCTTTATCTAGATTTACGATTAGAAACGTGGACGACTTCAGGGAGCGTCTTTATCACAATTTACGATTAGAGAAGTGGACGACATCAGAGGGCGTCTGTATCTAGATTTATGATTAGAAATCTGGACGACATGAGGGAGCGTCTTTTTCTAGATTTACGATTAGAAACGTGGACGACTTCAGGGAGCGTCTTTATCACAATTTACGATTAGAGAAGTGGACGACATCAGAGGGCGTCTGTATCTAGATTTATGATTAGAAAAGTTGACGACATCAGGGAGCGTCTTTATCTAGATTTACGATTAGAAACGTGGACGACTTCAGGGAGCGTCTTTATCACAATTTACGATTAGAGAAGTGGACGACATCAGAGGGCGTCTGTATCTAGATTTATGATTAGAAATGTGGACGACATGAGGGAGCGTCTTATTCAAGATTTACCATTAGGAAGTGGACGACATGCGGGAGCGTCTTTATCTAGATTTACGATTAGAAAAGTGTACGACATGCGGGAGCGTCTTTATCTAGATTTACGATTAGAAAAGTGGACGACATCAGGGAGCGTCTTTGTCAAGATTTACGATTAGAAAAGTGGCCGACATCAGATAGCGTCTTTGTCCAGATTTACGATTAGACAGGTGGACGACATGCTGGTGCGTCTTTATCTAGATTTATGATTAGATAAGTGGACGACATCAGGAAGCGTCTTTATCAAGATTTACGATTAGAGAAGTGGATGACATCATCGAGCGTCTTTATCTAGATTTATGATTAGAACAGTGGACGACATACGGGAGCGTCTTTATCTAGATTTATGATTAGAAAAGTGGACGACATCAGGAAGCGTCTTTATCAAGATTTACGATTAGAGAAGTGGATGACATCATCGAGCGTCTTTACCTAGATTTATGATTAGAACAGTGGACGACATACGGGAGGGTCTTTATCTAGATTTATGATTAGAAAAGTGGACGACATCAATGAGCGTCTTTATCTAGATATATGATTAGAGAAGTGGACGACATCAGGGAGCGTCTTTTTCCAGATTTACGATTAGAAAAATGGACAACATATGGCAGCGTCTTTATTTAGATTTATGATTAGAAAAGTGGACGACATGAGGGAGCGTCTTATTCAAGATTTACGATTAGAAAGTGGACGACATGCGGGGGCGTCTTTATCTAGATTTACGATTAGAAAAGTGGACGACTTCAGGGAGCGTCTTTATCAAGATTAACGATGAGAATAGTGGACGACTTCAGGGAGCGTCTTTATCTAGATTTATGATTAGAAAAGTGGACGACTTCAGGGAGCGTCTTTATCTAGATTTACGATTAGAAACGTGGACGACTTCAGGGAGCGTCTTTATCACAATTTACGATTAGAGAAGTGGACGACATCAGAGGGCGTCTGTATCTAGATTTATGATTAGAAAAGTTGACGACATCAGGGAGCGTCATTATCTAGATTTACGATTAGAAACGTGGATGACTTCAGGGATCGTCTTTATCACAATTTACGATTAGAGAAGTGGACGACATCAGAGGGCGTCTGTATCTAGATTTATGATTAGAAATGTGGACGACATCATGGAGCGTCTTTGTCAAGATTTACGATTAGAAAAGTGGACGACATCAGATAGCGTCTTTGTCCAGATTTACGATTAGAAAGGTGGACGACATGCTGGTGCGTCTTTATCTAGATTTATGATTAGATAAGTGGACGACATCAGGAAGCGTCTTTATCAAGATTTACGATTAGAGAAGTGGACGACATCAGGGAGAGTATTTATCTAGATTTATGATTAGAAAAGTGGACGACTTCAGGGAGCGTCTTTATCTAAATTTATGATTACAAAAGTGGACTACTTCAGGGAGCGTCTGTATCTAGATTTATGATTAGAAAAGTTGACGACATCAGGGAGCGTCTTTATCTAGATTTACGATTAGAAACGTGGACGACTTCAGGGAGCATCTTTATCACAATTTACGATTAGAGAAGTGGACGACATCAGAGGGCGTCTGTATCTAGATTTATGATTAGAAAAGTGGACGACTAGAGGGAGCGTCTTATTCAAGATTTACCATTAGGAAGTGGACGACATGCGGGAGCGTCTTTATCTAGATTTACGATTAGAAAAGTGGACGACATCAGGGAGCGTCTTATTCAAGATTTACCATTAGAAAGTGGACGACATGCGGGAGCGTCTTTATCTAGATTTACGATTAGAAAAGTGGACGACATGCGGGAGAGTCTTTATCTACATTTAAGATTAGAAAAGTGGACGACATCAGAGAGAGTCTTTATTTAGATATATGATTAGAAAAGTGGACGACATCAGGGAGCGTCTTTATCAAGATTTACGATGAGAATAGTGGACGACATCAGATAGCGTCATTATCTAGCTTAACGATTAGAAATGTGGACGACATCAGGGAGCGTCTTTATCAAGATTTACGATTAGAAAAGTGGACGACATGCGGGAACGCCTTTGTCTAGATTTACGATTAGAAAAGTGGACGACTTCAGGGAGCGTCTTTCTCAAGATTTACGATGAGAATAGTGGACGACATCAGATAGCGTCATTACCTAGCTTAACGATTAGAAAAGTTGACGACATCAGGGAGCGTCTTTGTCCACATTTACGACTAAAACTGTGGACGACATGCGGGAGCGTCTTTATCTAGATTTATGATTAGAAAAGTGGACTACATCAGGGAGCGTCAATATCAAGATTTACGATTAGAAAAGTGGACGGCATCAGAGGGCGTCTGTAACTAAATTTATGATTAGAAAAGTGGACGATGTCAGGGAGCGTATCTATCAAGATTTATTATTAGAAAAGTGGACGACATCAGGGAGAGTCTTTATCTAGATTTATGATTAGAAAAGTGGACGACTTCAGGGAGCGTCTTTATCTAAATTTATGATTACAAAAGTGGACGACTTCAGGGAGCGTCCTTATCTAGATTTACGATTAGAAAAGTGGACGACTTCAGGGAGCGTCTTTATCTAAATTTATGATTACAAAAGTGGACGACTTCAGGGAGCGTCTTTATCTAGATTTACGATTAGAAACGTGGACGACTTCAGGGAGCGTCTTTATCACAATTTACGATTAGAGAAGTGGACGACTTCAGGGAGCGTCTTTATCTAGATTTATGATTAGAATAGTGGACGACATCAGATAGCGTCATTATCTAGCTTAACGATTAGAAATGTGGACGACATCAGGGAGCGTCTTTATCAAGATTTACGATTAGAAAAGTGGACGACATGCGGGAACGCCTTTGTCTAGATTTACGATTAGAAAAGTGGACGACTTCAGGGAGCGTCTTTCTCAAGATTTACGATGAGAATAGTGGACGACATCAGATAGCGTCATTACCTAGCTTAACGATTAGAAAAGTTGACGACATCAGGGAGCGTCTTTGTCCACATTTACGACTAAAACGGTGGACGACATGCGGGAGCGTCTTTATCTAGATTTATGATTAGAAAAGTGGACTACATCAGGGAGCGTCAATATCAAGATTTACGATTAGAAAAGTGGACGGCATCAGAGGGCGTCTGTATCTAAATTTATGATTAGAAAAGTGGACGATGTCAGGGAGCGTCTCTATCAAGATTTATTATTAGAAAAGTGGACGACATCAGGGAGAGTCTTTATCTAGATTTATGATTAGAAAAGTGGACGACTTCAGGGAGCGTCTTTATCTAAATTTATGATTACAAAAGTGGACGACTTCAGGGAGCGTCCTTATCTAGATTTACGATTAGAAAAGTGGACGACTTCAGGGAGCGTCTTTATCTAAATTTATGATTACAAAAGTGGACGACTTCAGGGAGCGTCTTTATCTTGATTTACGATTAGAAACGTGGACGACTTCAGGGAGCGTCTTTATCACAATTTACGATTAGAGAAGTGGGCGACTTCAGGGAGCGTCTTTATCTAGATTTATGATTAGAAAAGTGGACGACTTCAGGGAGCGTCTTTATCTAGATTTGCGATTAGAAACGTGGACGACTTCAGGGAGCGTCTTTATCACAATTTACGATTAGAGAAGTGGACGACATCAGAGGGCGTCTGTATCTAGATTTATGATTAGAAAAGTTGACGACATCAGGGAGCGTCTTTATCTAGATTTACGATTAGAAACGTGGACGACTTCAGGGAGCGTCTTTATCACAATTTACGATTAGAGAAGTGGACGACATCAGAGGGCGTCTGTATCTAGATTTATGATTAGAAATCTGGACGACATGAGGGAGCGTCTTTTTCTAGATTTACGATTAGAAACGTGGACGACTTCAGGGAGCGTCTTTATCACAATTTACGATTAGAGAAGTGGACGACATCAGAGGGCGTCTGTATCTAGATTTATGATTAGAAAAGTTGACGACATCAGGGAGCGTCTTTATCTAGATTTACGATTAGAAACGTGGACGACTTCAGGGAGCGTCTTTATCACAATTTACGATTAGAGAAGTGGACGACATCAGAGGGCGTCTGTATCTAGATTTATGATTAGAAATGTGGACGACATGAGGGAGCGTCTTATTCAAGATTTACCATTAGGAAGTGGACGACATGCGGGAGCGTCTTTATCTAGATTTACGATTAGAAAAGTGTACGACATGCGGGAGCGTCTTTATCTAGATTTACGATTAGAAAAGTGGACGACATCAGGGAGCGTCTTTGTCAAGATTTACGATTAGAAAAGTGGCCGACATCAGATAGCGTCTTTGTCCAGATTTACGATTAGACAGGTGGACGACATGCTGGTGCGTCTTTATCTAGATTTATGATTAGATAAGTGGACGACATCAGGAAGCGTCTTTATCAAGATTTACGATTAGAGAAGTGGATGACATCATCGAGCGTCTTTATCTAGATTTATGATTAGAACAGTGGACGACATACGGGAGCGTCTTTATCTAGATTTATGATTAGAAAAGTGGACGACATCAGGAAGCGTCTTTATCAAGATTTACGATTACAGAAGTGGATGACATCATCGAGCGTCTTTACCTAGATTTATGATTAGAACAGTGGACGACATACGGGAGGGTCTTTATCTAGATTTATGATTAGAAAAGTGGACGACATCAATGAGCGTCTTTATCTAGATATATGATTAGAGAAGTGGACGACATCAGGGAGCGTCTTTGTCCAGATTTACGATTAGAAAGGTGGACAACATATGGCAGCGTCTTTATTTAGATTTATGATTAGAAAAGTGGACGACATGAGGGAGCGTCTTATTCAAGATTTACGATTAGAAAGTGGACGACATGCGGGAGCGTCTTTATCTAGATTTACGATTAGAAAAGTGGACGACATGCGGGAGCGTCTTTATCTAGATTTACGATTAGAAAAGTGGACGACATCAGGGAGCGTCTTTGTCAAGATTTACGATTAGAAAAGTGGACGACATCAGATAGCGTCATTATCTAGCTTAACGATTACAAAGGTGGACGACATCAGGGAGCGTCTTTGTCCAGATTTACGATTAGAAAGGTGGACGACATGCTGGTGCGTCTTTATCTAGATTTATGATTAGATAAGTGGACGACATCAGGAAGCGTCTTTATCAAGATTTACGATTAGAAAAGTGGACGACATGCGGGAACGCCTTTGTCTAGATTTACGATTAGAAAAGTGGACGACTTCAGGGAGCGTCTTTATCAAGATTAACGATGAGAATAGTGGACGACTTCAGGGAGCGTCTTTATCTAGATTTATGATTAGAAAAGTGGACGACTTCAGGGAGCGTCTTTATCTAGATTTACGATTAGAAACGTGGACGACTTCAGGGAGCGTCTTTATCACAATTTACGATTAGAGAAGTGGACGACATCAGAGGGCGTCTGTATCTAGATTTATGATTAGAAAAGTTGACGACATCAGGGAGCGTCATTATCTAGATTTACGATTAGAAACGTGGATGACTTCAGGGATCGTCTTTATCACAATTTACGATTAGAGAAGTGGACGACATCAGAGGGCGTCTGTATCTAGATTTATGATTAGAAATGTGGACGACATCATGGAGCGTCTTTGTCAAGATTTACGATTAGAAAAGTGGACGACATCAGATAGCGTCTTTGTCCAGATTTACGATTAGAAAGGTGGACGACATGCTGGTGCGTCTTTATCTAGATTTACGATTAGATAAGTGGACGACATCAGGAAGCGTCTTTATCAAGATTTACGATTAGAGAAGTGGACGACATCAGGGAGAGTATTTATCTAGATTTATGATTAGAAAAGTGGACGACTTCAGGGAGCGTCTTTATCTAAATTTATGATTACAAAAGTGGACTACTTCAGGGAGCGTCTGTATCTAGATTTATGATTAGAAAAGTTGACGACATCAGGGAGCGTCTTTATCTAGATTTACGATTAGAAACGTGGACGACTTCAGGGAGCATCTTTATCACAATTTACGATTAGAGAAGTGGACGACATCAGAGGGCGTCTGTATCTAGATTTATGATTAGAAAAGTGGACGACTAGAGGGAGCGTCTTATTCAAGATTTACCATTAGGAAGTGGACGACATGCGGGAGCGTCTTTATCTAGATTTACGATTAGAAAAGTGGACGACATCAGGGAGCGTCTTTGTCAAGATTTACGATTAGAAAAGAGGACGACATCAGATAGCGTCTTTGTCCAGATTTACGATTAGAAAGGTGGACGACATGCTGGTGCGTCTTTATCTAGATTTATGATTAGAACAGTGGACGACATCAGGAAGCGCCTTTATCAAGATTTACGATTAGAGAAGTGGATGACATCATCGAGCGTCTTTATATAGATTTATGATTAGAACAGTGGACGACATACGTGAGCGTCTTTATCTAGATTTATGATTAGAAAAGTGGACGACATCAGGAAGCGTCTTTATCAAGATTTACGATTAGAGAAGTGGATGACATCATCGAGCGTCTTTACCTAGATTTATGATTAGAACAGTGGACGACATACGGGAGCGTCTTTATCTAGATTTATGATTAGAAAAGTGGACGACATCAGGGAGAGTCTTTATCTAGATATATGATTAGAAAAGTGGACGACATCAGGGAGCGTCTTTGTCCAGATTTACGATTAGAAAAGTGGACGACATCAGATAGCGTCTTTGTCCAGATTTACGATTAGAAAGGTGGACGACATGCTGGTGCGTCTTTATCTAGATTTATGATTAGATAAGTGGATGACATCAGGAAGCGCCTTTATCAAGATTTACGATTAGAGAAGTGGATGACATCATCGAGCGTCTTTATCTAGATTTATGATTAGAACAGTGGACGACATACGGGAGCGTCTTTATCTAGATTTATGATTAGAAAAGTGGACGACATCAGGAAGCGTCTTTATCAAGATTTACGATTAGAGAAGTGGATGACATCATCGAGCGTCTTTACCTAGATATATGATTAGAACAGTGGACGACATACGGGAGCGTCTTTATCTAGATTTATGATTAGAAAAGTGGACGACATCAGGGAGAGTCTTTATTTTGATTTGTGATTAGAAAAGTGGACGACATGAGGGAGCGTCTTATTCAAGATTTACCATTAGAAAGTGGACGACATGCGGGAGCGTCTTTATCTAGATTTACGATTAGAAAAGTGGACGACATGCGGGAGAGTCTTTATCTACATTTAAGATTAGAAAAGTGGACGACATCAGAGAGAGTCTTTATCTAGATATATTATTAGAAAAGTGGACGACATCAGGGAGCGTCTTTATCAAGATTTACGATGGGAATAGTGGACGACATCAGATAGCGTCATTATCTAGCTTAACGATTAGAAAAGTGGACGACATCAGGGAGCGTCTTTATCAAGATTTACGATTAGAAAAGTGGACGACATGCGGGAACGCCTTTGTCTAGATTTACGATTAGAAAAGTGGACGACTTCAGGGAGCGTCTTTCTCAAGATTTACGATGAGAATAGTGGACGACATCAGATAGCGTCATTACCTAGCTTAACGATTAGAAAAGTTGAGGACATCAGGGAGCGTCTTTGTCCACATTTACGACTAAAACGGTGGACGACATGCGGGAGCGTCTTTATCTAGATTTATGATTAGAAAAGTGGACTACATCAGGGAGCGTCAATATCAAGATTTACGATTAGAAAAGTGGACGGCATCAGAGGGCGTCTGTATCTAAATTTATGATTAGAAAAGTGGACGATGTCAGGGAGCGTCTCTATCAAGATTTATTATTAGAAAAGTGGACGACATCAGGAAGAGTCTTTATCTAGATTTATGATTAGAAAAGTGGACGACTTCAGGGAGCGTCTTTATCTAAATTTATGATTACAAAAGTGGACGACTTCAGGGAGCGTCCTTATCTAGATTTACGATTAGAAAAGTGGACGACTTCAGGGAGCGTCTTTATCTAAATTTATGATTACAAAACTGGACGACTTCAGGGAGCGTCTTTATCTAGATTTACGATTAGAAACGTGGACGACTTCAGGGAGCGTCTTTATCACAATTTACGATTAGAGAAGTGGACGACTTCAGGGAGCGTCTTTATCTAGATTTATGATTAGAAAAGTGGACGACTTGAGGGTGCGTCTTTATCTAGATTTACGATTAGAAACGTGGACGACTTCAGGGAGCGTCTTTATCACAATTTACGATTAGAGAAGTGGACGACATCAGAGGGCGTCTGTATCTAGATTTATGATTAGAAAAGTTGACGACATCAGGGAGCGTCTTTATCTAGATTTACGATTAGAAACGTGGACGACTTCAGGGAGCGTCTTTATCACAATTTACGATTAGAGAAGTGGACGACATCAGAGGGCGTCTGTATCTAGATTTATGATTGGAAATGTGGACGACATGAGGGAGCGTTTTATTCAAGATTTACCATTAGGAAGTGGACGACATGCGGGAGCGTCTTTATCTAGATTTACGATTAGAAAAGTGGACGACATGCGGGAGCGTCTTTATCTAGATTTACGATTAGAAAAGTGGACGACATCAGGGAGCGTCTTTGTCAAGATTTACGATTAGAAAAGTGGACGACATCAGATAGCGTCTTTGTCCAGATTTACGATTAGAAAGGTGGACGACATGCTGGTGCGTCTTTATCTAGATTTATGATTAGAAAAGTGGACGACATCAGGAAGCGTCTTTATCAAGATTTACGATTAGAGAAGTGGATGACATCATCGAGCGTCTTTACCTAGATTTATGATTAGAACAGTGGACGACATACGTGAGCGTCTTTATCTAGATTTATGATTAGAAAAGTGGACGACATCAGGGAGCGTCTTTATCTAGATATATGATTAGAAAAGTGGACGACATCAGGGAGCGTCTTTGTCCAGATTTACGATTAGAAAGGTGGACAAGATATGGGAGCGTCTTTATTTAGATTTATGATTAGAAAAGTGGACGACATGAGGGAGCGTCTTATTCAAGATTTACCATTAGAAAGTGGACGACATGCGGGAGCGTCTTTATCTAGATATACGATTAGAAAAGTGGACGACATGCGGGAGCGTCTTTATCTAGATTTACGATTAGAAAAGTGGACGACATCAGGGAGCGTCTTTGTCAAGATTTACGATTAGAAAAGTGGACGACATCAGATAGCGTCATTATCTAGCTTAACGATTACAAAGGTGGACGACATCAGGGAGCGTCTTTGTCCAGATTTACGATTAGAAAGGTGGACGACATGCTGGTGCGTCTTTATCTAGATTTATGATTAGATAAGTGGACGACTTCAGGAAGCGTCTTTATCAAGATTTACGATTAGAAAAGTGGACGACATGCGGGAACGCCTTTGTCTAGATTTACGATTAGAAAAGTGGACGACTTCAGGGAGCGTCTTTATCAAGATTTACGATGAGAATAGTGGACGACTTCAGGGAGCGTCTTTATCTAGATTTATGATTAGAAAAGTGGACGACTTCAGGGAGCGTCTTTATCTAGATTTACGATTAGAAACGTGGACGACTTCAGGGAGCGTCTTTATCACAATTTACGATTAGAGAAGTGGACGACATCAGAGGGCGTCTGTATCTAGATTTATGATTAGAAAAGTTGACGACATCAGGGAGCGTCTTTATCTAGAATTACGATTAGAAACGTGGACGACTTCAGGGATCGTCTTTATCACAATTTACGATTAGAGAAGTGGACGACATCAGAGGGCGTCTGTATCTAGATTTATGATTAGAAATGTGGACGACATGAGGAGCGTCTTATTCAAGATTAACCATTAGGAAGTGGACGACATGCGGGAGCGTCTTTATCTAGATTTACGATTAGAAAAGTGGACGACATGCGGGAGCGTCTTTATCTAGATTTACGATTAGAAAAGTGGACGACATCAGGGAGCGTCTTTGTCCAGATTTACGATTAAAAAGGTGGACGACATGCTGGTGCGTCTTTATCTAGATTTATGATTAGATAAGTGGACGACATGAGGAAGCGTCTTTATCAAGATTTACGATTAGAGAAGTGGATGACATCATCGAGCGTCTTTATCTAGATTTATGATTAGAACAGTGGACGACATACGGGAGCGTCTTTATCTAGATTTATGATTAGAAAAGTGGACGACATCAGGAAGCGTCTTTATCAAGATTTACGATTAGAGAAGTGGATGACATCATCGAGCGTCTTTACCTAGATTTATGTTTAGAACAGTGGACGACATACGGGAGCGTCTTTATCTAGATTTATGATTAGAAAAGTGGACGACATCAGGGAGCGTCTTTATCTAGATATATGATTAGAAAAGTGGACGACATCAGGGAGCGTCTTTGTCCAGATTTACGATTAGAAAGGTGGACAACAAATGGGAGCGTCTTCATTTAGATTTATGATTAGAAAAGTGGACGACATGAGGGAGCGTCTTATTCAAGATTTACCATTAGAAAGTGGACGACATGCGGGAGCGTCTTTATCTAGATTTACGATTAGAAAAGTGGACGACATGCGGGAGCGTCTTTATCTAGATTTACGATTAGAAAAGTGGACGACATCAGGGAGCGTCTTTGTCAAGATTTACGATTAGAAAAGTGGACGACATCAGATAGCGTCATTATCTAGCTTAACGATTACAAAGGTGGACGACATCAGGGAGCGTTTTTGTCCAGATTTACGATTAGAAAGGTGGACGACTTGCTGGTGCGTCTTTATCTAGATTTATGATTAGATAAGTAGACGACATCAGGAAGCGTCTTTATCAAGATTTACGATTAGAAAAGTGGACGACATGCGGGAACGCCTTTGTCTGGATTTACGATTACAAAAGTGGACGACTTCAGGGAGCGTCTTTATCAAGATTTACGATGAGAATAGTGGACGACATCAGATAGCGTCATTACCTTGCTTAACGATTAGAAAAGTTGACGACATGCGGGAGCGTCTTTATCTAGATTTACGATTAGAAAAGTGGACGACATCAGGGAGCGTCTTTGTCAAGATTTACGATTAGACAGGTGGACGACATGCTGGTGCGTCTTTATCTAGATTTATGATTAGATAAGTGGACGACATCAGGAAGCGTCTTTATCAAGATTTACGATTAGAGAAGTGGATGACATCATCGAGCGTCTTTACCTAGATTTATGATTAGAACAGTGGACGAAATACGGGAGCGTCTTTATCTAGATTTATGATTAGAAAAGTGGACGACATCAATGAGCGTCTTTATCTAGATATATGATTAGAAAAGTGGACGACATCAGGGAGCGTCTTTGTCCAGATTTACGATTAGAAAGGTGGACAACATATGGGAGCGTCTTTATTTAGATTTATGATTAGAAAAGTGGACGACATGAGGGAGCGTCTTATTCAAGATTTACGATTAGAAAGTGGACGACATGCGGGAGCGTCTTTATCTAGATTTACGATTAGAAAAGTTGACGACATGCGGGAGCGTCTTTATCTAGATTTACGATTAGAAAAGTGGACGACATCAGGGAGCGTCTTTGTCAAGATTTACGATTAGACAGGTGGACGACATGCTGGTGCGTCTTTATCTAGATTTATGATTAGATAAGTGGACGACATCAGGAATCGTCTTTATCAAGATTTACGATTAGAGAAGTGGATGACATCATCGAGCGTCTTTATCTAGATTTATGATTAGAACAGTGGACGACATACGGGAGCGTCTTTATCTAGATTTATGATTAGAAAAGTGGACGACATCAGGAAGCGTCTTTATCAAGATTTACGATTAGAGAAGTGGATGACATCATCGAGCGTCTTTACCTAGATTTATGATTAGAACAGTGGACGAAATACGGGAGCGTCTTTATCTAGATTTATGATTAGAAAAGTGGACGACATCAATGAGCGTCCTTATCTAGATATATGATTAGAAAAGTGGACGACATCAGGGAGCGTCTTTGTCCAGATTTACGATTAGAAAGGTGGACAACATATGGGAGCGTCTTTATATAGATTTATGATTAGAAAAGTGGACGACATGAGGGAGCGTCTTATTCAAGATTTACGATTAGAAAGTGGACGACATGCGGAAGCGTCTTTATCTAGATTTACGATTAGAAAAGTGGACGACATGCGGGAGCGTCTTTATCTAGATTTACGATTAGAAAAGTGGACGACATCAGGGAGCGTCTTTGTCAAGGTTTACGATTAGAAAAGTGTACGAAATCAGATAGCGTCATTATCTAGCTTAACGATTACAAAGGTGGACGACATCAGGGAGCGTCTTTGTCCAGATTTACGATTAGAAAGGTGGACGACATGCTGGTGCGTCTTTATCTAGATTTATGATTAGAAAAGTGGACGACTTCAGGGAGCGTCTTTATCTAGATTTACGATTAGAAACGTGGACGACTTCAGGGAGCGTCTTTATCACAATTTACGATTAGAGAAGTGGACGACATCAGAGGGCGTCTGTATCTAGATTTATGATTAGAAAAGTTGACGACATCAGGGAGCGTCTTTATCTAGATTTACGATTAGAAACGTGGATGACTTCAGGGATCGTCTTTATCACAATTTACGATTAGAGAAGTGGACGACATCAGAGGGCGTCTGTATCTAGATTTATGATTAGAAATGTGGACGACATCATATAGCGTCTTTGTCAAGATTTACGATTAGAAAAGTGGACGACATCAGATAGCGTCTTTGTCCAGATTTACGATTAGAAAGGTGGACGACATGCTGGTGCGTCTTTATCTAGATTTATGATTAGATAAGTGGACGACATCAGGAAGCGTCTTTATCAAGATTTACGATTAGAGAAGTGGACGACATCAGGGAGAGTATTTATCTAGATTTATGATTAGAAAAGTGGACGACTTCAGGGAGCGTCTTTATCTAAATTTATGATTACAAAAGTGGACTACTTCAGGGAGCGTCTTTATCTAGATTTACGATTAGAAACGTGGACGACTTCAGGGAGCGTCTTTATCACAATTTACGATTAGAGAAGTGGACGACTTCAGGGAACGTCTTTATCTAGATTTATGATTAGAAAAGTGGACGACTTCAGGGAGCGTCTTTATCTAGATTTACGATTAGAAACGTGGACGACTTCAGGGAGCGTCTTTATCACAATTTACGATTAGAGAAGTGGACGACATCAGAGGGCGTCTGTATCTAGATTTATGATTAGAAAAGTGGACGACATGAGGGAGCGTCTTATTCAAGATTTACCATTAGGAAGTGGACGACATGCGGGAGCGTCTTTATCTAGATTTACGTTTAGAAAAGTGGACGACATGCGGGAGCGTCTTTATCTAGATTTACGATTAGAAAAGTCGACGACATCAGGGAGCGTCTTTGTCAAGATTTACGATTAGAAAAGTGGACGACATCAGATAGCGTCTTTGTCCAGATTTACGATTAGAAAAGTGGACGACATCAGATAGCGTCTTTGTCCAGATTTACGATTAGAAAGGTGGACGACATGCTGGTGCGTCTTTATCTAGATTTATGATTAGATAAGTGGACGACATCAGGAAGCGCCTTTATCAAGATTTACGATTAGAGAAGTGGATGACATCATCGAGCGTCTTTATATAGATTTATGATTAGAACAGTGGACGACATACGGGAGCGTCTTTATCTTGATTTATGATTAGAAAAGTGGACGACATCAGGAAGCGTCTTTATCAAGATTTACGATTAGAGAAGTGGATGACATCATCGAGCGTCTTTACCTAGATATATGATTAGAACAGTGGACGACATACGGGAGCGTCTTTATCTAGATTTATGATTAGAAAAGTGGACGACATCAGGGAGAGTCTTTATTTAGATTTATGATTAGAAAAGTGGACGACATGAGGGAGCGTCTTATTCAAGATTTACCATTAGAAAGTGGACGACATGCGGGAGCGTCTTTATCTAGATTTACGATTAGAAAAGTGGACGACATGCGGGAGCGTCTTTATCTAGATTTACGATTAGAAAAGTGGACGACATCAGAGAGAGTCTTTATCTAGATATATGATTAGAAAAGTGAACGACATCAGGGAGCGTCTTTATCAAGATTTACGATGAGAATAGTGGACGACATCAGATAGCGTCATTATCTAGCTTAACGATTAGAAATGTGGACGACATCAGGGAGCGTCTTTATCAAGATTTACGATTAGAAAAGTGGACGACATGCGGGAACGCCTTTGTCTAGATTTACGATTAGAAAAGTGGACGACTTCAGGGAGCGTCTTTCTCAAGATTTACGATGAGAATAGTGGAAGACATCAGATAGCGTCATTACCTAGCTTAACGATTAGAAAAGTTGACGACATCAGGGAGCGTCTTTGTCCAGATTTACGATTAGAAAGGTGGACGACATGCTGGTGCGTCTTTATCTAGATTTATGATTAGATAAGTGGACGACATCAGGAAGCGTCTTTATTAAGATTTACGATTAGAGAAGTGGACGACATCAGGGAGAGTATTTATCTAGATTTATGATTAGAAAAGTGGACGACTTCAGGGAGCGTCTTTATCTAAATTTATGATTACAAAAGTGGACTACTTCAGGGAGCGTCTTTATCTAGATTTACAATTAGAAACGTGGACGACTTCAGGGAGCGTCTTTATCACAATTTACGATTAGAGAAGTGGACGACATCAGGGAACGTCTTTATCTAGATTTATGATTAGAAAAGTGGACGACTTCAGTGAGCGTCTTTATCTAGATTTACGATTAGAAACGTGGACGACTTCAGGGAGCGTCTTTATCACAATTTACGATTAGAGAAGTGGACGACATCAGAGGGCGTCTGTATCTAGATTTATGATTAGAAAAGTGGACGACATCAGGGAGCGTCTTTATCTAGATTTACGATTAGAAACGTGGACGACTTCAGGGAGCATCTTTATCACAATTTACGATTAGAGAAGTGGACGACATCAGAGGGCGTCTGTATCTAGATTTATGATTAGAAAAGTGGACGACATGAGGGAGCGTCTTATTCAAGATTTACCATTAGGAAGTGGACGACATGCGGGAGCGTCTTTATCTAGATTTACGATTAAAAAAGTGGACGACATGCGGGAGCGTCTTTATCTAGATTTACGATTAGAAAAGTGGACGACATCAGGGAGCGTCTTTGTCAAGATTTACGATTAGAAAAGTGGACGACATCAGATAGCGTCTTTGTCCAGATTTACGATTAGAAAGGTGGACGACATGCTGGTGCGTCTTTATCTAGATTTATGATTAGATAAGTGGACGACATCAGGAAGCGTCTTTATCAAGATTTACGATTAGAGAAGTGGATGACATCATCGAGCGTCTTTATCTAGATTTATGATTAGAACAGTGGACGACATACGGGAGCGTCTTTATCTAGATTTATGATTAGAAAAGTGGACGACATCAGGAAGCGTCTTTATCAAGATTTATGATTAGAGAAGTGGATGACATCATCGTGCGTCTTTACCTAGATTTATGATTAGAACAGTGGACGACATACGGGAGCGTCTTTATCTAGATTTATGATTAGAAAAGTGGACGACATCAGGGAGCGTCTTTATCTAGATATATGATTAGAAAAGTGGACGACATCAGGGAGCGTCTTTGTCCAGATTTACGATTAGAAAGGTGGACAACATATGGGAGCGTCTTTATTTAGATTTATGATTAGAAAAGTGGACGACATGAGGGAGCGTCTTATTCAAGATTTACCATTAGAAAGTGGACGACATGCGGGAGCGTCTTTATCTAGATTTATGATTAGAAAAGTGGACGACATGCGGGAGCGTCTTTATCTAGATTTACGATTAGAAAAGTGGACGACATCAGGGAGCGTCTTTGTCAAGATTTACGATTAGAAAAGTGGACGACATCAGATAGCGTCATTATCTAGCTTAACGATTACAAAGGTGGACGACATCAGGGACCGTCTTTGTCCAGATTTACGATTAGAAAGGTGGACGACATGCTGGTGCGTCTTTATCTAGATTTATGATTAGATAAGTGGACGACATCAGGAAGCGTCTTTATCAAGATTTACGATTAGAGAAGTGGATGACATCATCGAGCGTCTTTATCTAGATTTATGATTAGAACAGTGGACTACATACGGGAGCGTCTTTATCTAGATTTATGATTAGAAAAGTGGACGACATCAGGAAGCGTCTTTATCAAGATTTGCGATTAGAAAAGTGGATGACATCAACGAGCGTCTTTACCTAGATTTATGATTAGAACAGTGGACGACATACGGGAGCGTCTTTATCTAGATTTATGATTAGAAAAGTGGACGACATCAGGGAGCGTCTTTATCTAGATATATGATTAGAAAAGTGGACGACATCAGGGAGCGTCTTTGTCCAGATTTACGATTAAAAAGGTGGACAACATATATGAGCGTCTTTATTTAGATTTATGATTAGAAAGGTGGACGACATGAGGGAGCGTCTTATTCAAGATTTATTATTAGAAAAGTGGACGACATCAGGGAGCGTCTTTATCAAGGTTTACGATGAGAATAGTGGACGACATCAGATAGCGTCATTACCTAGCTTTACGATTCGAAAAGTTGACGACATCAGGGAGCGTCTTTGTCCACATTTACGACTAAAACGGTGGACGACATGCGGGAGCGTCTTTATCTAGATTTACGATTAGAAAAGTGGACGACATGCGGGAGCGTCTTTGTCAAGATTTACGATTAGAAAAGTGGACGACATCAGATAGCGTCTTTGTCCAGATTTACGATTAGAAAGGTGGACGACATGCTGGTGCGTCTTTATCTAGATTTATGATTAGATAAGTGGACGACATCAGGAAGCGTCTTTATCAAGATTTACGATTAGAGAAGTGGATGACATCATCGAGCGTCTTTATCTAGATTTATGATTAGAACAGTGGACGACATCAGGAAGCGTCTTTATCAAGATTTACGATTAGAGAAGTGGATGACATCATCGAGCGTCTTTACCTAGATTTATGATTAGAACAGTGGACGACATACGGGAGCGTCTTTATCTAGATTTATGATTAGAAAAGTGGACGACATACGGGAGCGTCTTTATCTAGATATATGATTAGAAAAGTGGACGACATCAGAAAGCGTCTTTGTCCAGATTTACGATTAGAAAGGTGGACAACATATGGGAGCGTCTTTATTTAGATTTATGATTAGAAAGGTGGACGACATGAGGGAGCGTCTTATTCAAGATTTATTATTAGAAAAGTGGACGACATCAGGGAGCGTCTTTATCAAGGTTTACGATGAGAATAGTGGACGACATCAGATAGCGTCATTATCTAGCTTAACGATTAGAAATGTGGACGACATCAGGGAGCGTCTTTATCAAGATTTACGATTAGAAAAGTGGACGACATGCGGGAACGCCTTTGTCTAGATTTACGATTAGAAAAGTGGACGACTTCAGGGAGCGTCTTTATCAATATTTACGATGAGAATAGTGGACGACATCAGATAGCGTCATTACCTAGCTTTACGATTAGAAAAGTTGACGACATCAGGGAGCGCCTTTGTCCACATTTACGACTAAAACGGTGGACGACATGCGGGAGCGTCTTTATCTAGATTTATGATTAGAAAAGTGGACTACATCAGGGAGCGTCAATATCAAGATTTACGATTAGAAAAGTGGACGGCATCAGAGGGCGTCTGTATCTAAATTTATGATTAGAAAAGTGGACGATGTCAGGGAGCGTCTCTATCAAGATTTATTATTAGAAAAGTGAATGACATCAGGGAGAGTCTTTATCTAGATTTATGATTAGAAAAGTGGACGACTTCAGGGAGCGTCTTTATCTAAATTTATGATTACAAAAGTGGACGACTTCAGGGAGCGTCTTTATCTAGATTTACGATTAGAAACGTGGACGACTTCAGGGAGCGTCTTTATCACAATTTACGATTAGAGAAGTGGACGACTTCAGGGAGCGTCTTTGTCTAGATTTATGATTAGAAATGTGGACGACTTCAGGGAGCGTCTTTATCTAGATTTACGATTAGAAACGTGGACGACTTCAGGGAGCGTCTTTATCACAATTTACGATTAGAGAAGTGGACGACATCAGAGGGCGTCTGTATCAAGATTTATGATTAGAAAAGTTGACGACATCAGGGAGCGTCTTTATCTAGATTTACGATTAGAAACGTGGACGACTTCAGGGAGCGTCTTTATCACAATTTACGATTAGAGAAGTGGACGACATCAGAGGGCGTCTGTATCTAGATTTATGATTAGAAAAGTGGACGACATGGGGGAGCGTCTTATTCAAGGTAAACCATTAGGAAGTGGACGACATGCGGGAGCGTCTTTATCTAGATTTACGATTAGAAAAGTGGACGACATCAGGGAGCGTCTTTGTCAAGATTTACGATTAGAAAAGTGGACGACATCAGATAGCGTCTTTGTCCAGATTTACGATTAGAAAGGTGGACGACATGCTGGTGCGTCTTTATCTAGATTTATGATTAGATAAGTGGATGACATCATCGAGCGTCTTTATCTAGATTTATGATTAGAACAGTGGACGACATCAGGAAGCGTCTTTATCAAGATTTACGATTAGAGAAGTGGATGACATCATCGAGCGTCTTTATCTAGATTTATGATTAGAACAGTGGACGACATACGGGAGCGTCTTTATCTAGATTTATGATTAGAAAAGTGGACGACATCAGGAAGCGTCTTTATCAAGATTTACGATTAGAGAAGTGGATGACATCATCGAGCGTCTTTACCTAGGTTTATGATTAGAACAGTGGACGACATACGGGAGCGTCTTTATCTAGATTTATGATTAGAAAAGTGGACGACATCAGGGAGCGTCTTTATCTAGATATATGATTAGAAAAGTGGACGACATCAGGGAGCGTCTTTGTCCAGATTTACGATTAGAAAGGTGGACAACATGTGGGAGCGTCTTTATTTAGATTTTTGATTAGAGAAGTGGACGACATGAGGGAGCGTCTTATTCAGGATTTACCATTAGGAAGTGGACGACATGCGGGAGCGTCTTTATCTAGATTTACGATTAGAAAAGTGGACGACATCAGGGAGCGTCTTTGTCAAGATTTACGATTAGAAAAGTGGACGACATCAGATAGCGTCATTATCTAGCTTAACGATTACAAAGGTGGACGACATCAGGGAGCGTCTTTGTCCAGATTTACGATTAGAAAGGTGGACGACATGCTGGTGCGTCTTTATCTAGATTTATGATTAGATAAGTGGACGACATCAGGAGGCGTCTTTATCAAGATTTACGATTAGAGAAGTGGATGACATCATCGAGCGTCTTTATCTAAATTTATGATTAGAACAGTGGACGACATACGGGAGCGTCTTTATCTAGATTTATGATTAGAAAAGTGGACGACATCAGGAAGCGTCTTTATCAAGATTTACGATTAGAGAAGTGGATGACATCAACGAGCGTCTTTACCTAGATTTATGATTAGAACAGTGGACGACATACGGGAGCGTCTTTATCTAGATTTATGATTAGAAAAGTGGACGACATCAGGGAGCGTCTTTATCTAGATATATGATTAGAAAAGTGGACGACATCAGGGAGCGTCTTTGTCCAGATTTACGATTAGAAAGGTGGACAACATATGGGAGCGTCTTTATTTAGATTTATGATTAGAAAAGTGGACGACATGAGGGAGCGTCTTATTCAAGATTTACCATTAGAAAGTGGACGACATGCGGGAGCGTCTTCATCTAGATTTACGATTAGAAAAGTGGACGACATGCGGGAGCGTCTTTATCTAGATTTACGATTAGAAAAGTGGACGACATCAGGGAGCGTCTTTGTCAAGATTTACGATTAGAAAAGTGGATGACATCATCGAGCGTCTTTACCTAGATTTATGATTAGAACAGTGGACGACATACGGGAGCGTCTTTATCTAGATTTATGATTAGAAAAGTGGACGACTTCAGGGAGCGTCTTTAACTAGATTTACGATTAGAAACGTGGACGACTTCAGGGAGCGTCTTTATCACAATTTACGATTAGAGAAGTGGACGACTTCAGGGAGCGTCTTTATCTAGATTTATGATTAGAAATGTGGACGACTTCAGGGAGCGTCTTTATCTAGATTTACGATTAGAAACGTGGACGACTTCAGGGAGCGTCTTTATCACAATTTACGATTAGAGAAGTGGACGACATCAGAGGGCGTCTGTATCTAGATTTATGATTAGAAAAGTTGACGACATCAGGGAGCGTCTTTATCTAGATTTACGATTAGAAACGTGGACGACTTCAGGGAGCGTCTTTATCACAATTTACGATTAGAGAAGTGGACGACATCAGAGGGCGTCTGTATCTAGATTTATGATTAGAAAAGTGGACGACATGGGGGAGCGTCTTATTCAAGATTTACCATTAGGAAGTGGACGACATGCGGGAGCGTCTTTATCTAGATTTACGATTAGAAAAGTGGACGACATGCGGGAGCGTCATTGTTCAGATTTACGATTAGAAAGGTGGACGACATGCTGGTGCGTCTTTATCTAGATTTATGATTAGATAAGTGGACGACATCAGGGAGCGTCTTTGTCCAGATTTACGATTAGAAAGGTGGACAACATGTGGGAGCGTCTTTATTTAGATTTTTGATTAGAGAAGTGGACGACATGAGGGAGCGTCTTATTCAAGATTTACCATTAGGAACTGGACGACATGCGGGAGCGTCTTTATCTAGATTTACGATTAGAAAAGTGGACGACATGCGGGAGCGTCTTTATCTAGATTTACGATTAGAAAAGTGGACGACATCAGGGAGCGTCTTTGTCAAGATTTACGATTAGAAAAGTGGACGACATCAGATAGCGTCATTATCTAGCTTAAGGATTACAAAGGTGGACGACATCAGGGAGCGTCTTTGTCCAGATTTACGATTAGAAAGGTGGACGACATGCTGGTGCGTCTTTATCTAGATTTATGATTAGATAAGTGGACGACATCAGGAAGCGTCTTTCTCAAGATTTACGATTAGAGAAGTGGATGACGTCATCGAGCGTCTTTATCTAAATTTATGATTAGAACAGTGGACGACATACGGGAGCGTCTTTATCTAGATTTATGATTAGAAAAGTGGACGACATCAGGAAGCGTCTTTATCAAGATTTACGATTAGAGAAGTGGATGACATCAACGAGCGTCTTTACCTAGATTTATGATTAGAACAGTGGACGACATACGGCAGCGTCTTTATCTAGATTTATGATTAGAAAAGTGGACGACATCAGGGAGCGTCTTTATCTAGATATATGATTAGAAAAGTGGACGACATCAGGGAGCGTCTTTGTCCAGATCTACGATTAGAAAGGTGGACAACATATGGGAGCGTCTTTATTTAGATTTATGATTAGAAAAGTGGACGACATGAGGGAGCGTCTTATTCAAGATTTACCATTAGAAAGTGGACGACATGCGGGAGCGTCTTTATCTAGATTTCCGATTAGAAAAGTGGACGACATGCGGGAGCGTCTTTATCTAGATTTACGATTAGAAAAGTGGACGACATCAGGGAGCGTCTTTGTCAAGATTTACGATTAGAAAAGTGGACGACAACAGATAGCGTCATTATCTAGCTTAACGATTAGAAAGGTGGACGTCATCATCGAGCGGCTTTGTCCTGATTTACGATTAGAAAGGTGGACGACATGCGGGTGCGTCTTTATCTAGATTGATGATTAGAAAAGTGGACGACATCAGGAAGCGTCTTTATCAAGATTTACGATTAGAGAAGTGGATGACATCATCGAGCGTCTTTACCTAGATTTATGATTAGAAGAGTGGACGACATACGGGAGCGTCTTTATCTAGATTTATGATTAGAAAAGTGGACGACTTCAGGGATCGTCTTTATCTAGATTTACGATTAGAAACGTGGACGACTTCAGGGAGCGTCTTTATCACAATTTACGATTAGAGAAGTGGCCGACTTCAGGGAGCGTCTTTATCTAGATTTATGATTAGAAAAGTGGACGACTTCAGGGAGCGTCTTTATCTAGATTTACGATTAGAAACGTGGACGACTTCAGGGAGCGTCTTTATCACAATTTACGATTAGAGAAGTGGACGATATCAGAGGGCGTCTGTATCTAGATTTATGATTAGAAAAGTTGACGACATGAGGGAGCGTCTTTATCTAGATTTACGATTAGAAACGTGGACGACTTCAGGGAGCGTCTTTATCACAATTTACGATTAGAGAAGTGGACGACATCAGAGGGCGTCTGTATCTAGATTTATGATTAGAAAAGTGGACGACATGGGGGAGCGTCTTATTCAAGATTTACCATTAGGAAGTGGACGACATGCGGGAGCGTCTTTATCTAGATTTACGATTAGAAAAGTGGACGACATGCGGGAGCGTCTTTATCTAGATTTACGATTAGAAAAGTGGACGACATCAGATAGCGTCTTTGTTCAGATTTACGATTAGAAAGGTGGACGACATGCTGGTGCGTCTTTGTTCAGATTTACGATTAGAAAGGTGGACGACATGCTGGTGCGTCTTTATCTAGATTTATGATTAGATAAGTGGACGACATCAGGGAGCGTCTTTGTCCAGATTTACGATTAGAAAGGTGGACAACATGTGGGAGCGTCTTTATTTAGATTTTTGATTAGAGAAGTGGACGACATGAGGGAGCGTCTTATTCAAGATTTACCATTAGGAACGGGACGACATGCGGGAGCGTCTTTATCTAGATTTACGATTAGAAAAGTGGACGACATGCGGGAGCGTCTTTATCTAGATTTACGATTAGAAAAGTGGACGACATCAGGGAGCGTCTTTGTCAAGATTTACGATTAGAAAAGTGGACGACATCAGATAGCGTCATTATCTAGCTTAAGGATTACAAAGGTGGACGACATCAGGGAGCGTCTTTGTCCAGATTTACGATTAGAAAGGTGGACGACATGCTGGTGCGTCTTTATCTAGATTTATGATTAGATAAGTGGACGACATCAGGAAGCGTCTTTCTCAAGATTTACGATTAGAGAAGTGGATGACATCATCGAGCGTCTTTATCTAAATTTATGATTAGAACAGTGGACGACATACGGGAGCGTCTTTATCTAGATTTATGATTAGAAAAGTGGACGACATCAGGAAGCGTCTTTATCAAGATTTACGATTAGAGAAGTGGATGACATCAACGAGCGTCTTTACCTAGATTTATGATTAGAACAGTGGACGACATACGGCAGCGTCTTTATCTAGATTTATGATTAGAAAAGTGGACGACATCAGGGAGCGTCTTTATCTAGATATATGATTAGAAAAGTGGACGACATCAGGGAGCGTCTTTGTCCAGATCTACGATTAGAAAGGTGGACAACATATGGGAGCGTCTTTATTTAGATTTATGATTAGAGAAGTGGACGACATGAGGGAGCGTCTTATTCAAGATTTACCATTAGAAAGTGGACGACATGCGGGAGCGTCTTTATCTAGATTTCCGATTAGAAAAGTGGACGACATGCGGGAGCGTCTTTATCTAGATTTACGATTAGAAAAGTGGACGACATCAGGGAGCGTCTTTGTCAAGATTTACGATTAGAAAAGTGGACGACAACAGATAGCGTCATTATCTAGCTTAACGATTAGAAAGGTGGACGTCATCATCGAGCGTCTTTGTCCTGATTTACGATTAGAAAGGTGGACGACATGCGGGTGCGTCTTTATCTAGATTTATGATTAGAAAAGTGGACGACATCAGGAAGCGTCTTTATCAAGATTTACGATTAGAGAAGTGGATGACATCATCGAGCGTCTTTACCTAGATTTATGATTAGAACAGTGGACGACATACGGGAGCGTCTTTATCTAGATTTATGATTAGAAAAGTGGACGACTTCAGGGATCGTCTTTATCTAGATTTACGATTAGAAACGTGGACGACTTCAGGGAGCGTCTTTATCACAATTTACGATTAGAGAAGTGGCCGACTTCAGGGAGCGTCTCTATCTAGATTTATGATTAGAAAAGTGGACGACTTCAGGGAGCGTCTTTATCTAGATTTACGATTAGAAACGTGGACGACTTCAGGGAGCGTCTTTATCACAATTTACGATTAGAGAAGTGGACGATATCAGAGGGCGTCTGTATCTAGATTTATGATTAGAAAAGTTGACGACATGAGGGAGCGTCTTTATCTAGATTTACGATTAGAAACGTGGACGACTTCAGGGAGCGTCTTTATCACAATTTACGATTAGAGAAGTGGACGACATCGGAGGGCGTCTGTATCTAGATTTATGATTAGAAAAGTGGACGACATGGGGGAGCGTCTTATTCAAGATTTACCATTAGGAAGTGGACGACATGCGGGAGCGTCTTTATCTAGATTTACGATTAGAAAAGTGGACGACATGCGGGAGCGTCTTTATCTAGATATACGATTAGAAAAGTGGACGACATCAGATAGCGTCTTTGTTCAGATTTACGATTAGAAAGGTGGACGACATGCTGGTGCGTCTTTATCTAGATTTATGATTAGATAAGTGGACGACATCAGGAAGCGTCTTTATCAAGATTTACGATTAGAGAAGTGGATGACATCATCGAGCGTCTTTATCTGGATTTATGATTAGAACAGTGGACGACATACGGGAGCGTCTTTATCTAGATTTATGATTGGAAAAGTGGACGACATCAGGAAGCGTCTTTATCAAGATTTACGATTAGAGAAGTGGATGACATCATCGAGCGTCTTTACCTAGATTTATGATTAGAACAGTGGACGACATACGGGAGCGTCTTTATCTAGATTTATGATTAGAAAAGTGGACGACATCAGGGAGCGTCTTTATCTAGATATATGATTAGAAAAGTGGACGACATCAGGGAGCGTCTTTGTCCAGATTTACGATTAGAAAGGTGGACAACATGTGGGAGCGTCTTATTCAAGATTTACCATTAGAAAGTGGACGACATGCGGGAGCGTCTTTATCTAGATTTACGATTAGAAAAGTGGACGACATGCGGGAGCGTCTTTATCTAGATTTACGATTAGAAAAGTGGACGACATCAGGGAGCGTCTTTGTCAAGATTTACGATTAGAAAAGTGGACGACATCAGATAGCGTCATTATCTAGCTTAACGATTACAAAGGTGGACGACATCAGGGAGCGTCTTTGTCCAGATTTACGATTAGAAAGGTGGACGACATGCTGGTGCGTCTTTATCTAGATTTATGATTAGATAAGTGGACGACATCAGGAACCGTCTTTATCAAGATTTACGATTAGAGAAGTGGACGACATCAGGGAGAGTATTTATCTAGATTTATGATTAGAAAAGTGGACGACATCAGGGAGCGTCTTTGTCCAGATTTACGATTAGAAAGGTGGACAACATATGGGAGCGTCTTTATTTAGATTTATGATTAGAAAAGTGGACGACATGAGGGAGCGTCTTATTCAAGATTTACCATTAGAAAGTGGACGACATGCGGGAGCGTCTTTATCTAGATTTACGATTAGAAAAGTGGACGACATGCGGGAGCGTCTTTATCTAGATTTACGATTAGAAAAGTGGACGACATCAGGGAGCGTCTTTGTCAAGATTTACGATTGGAAAAGTGGACGACATCAGATAGCGTCATTATCTAGCTTAACGATTAGAAAGGTGGACGACATCATCGAGCGTCTTTGTCCTGATTTACGATTAGAAAAAGTGGACGACATGCGGGTGCGTCTTTATCTAGATTTATGATTAGAAAAGTGGACGACATCAGGAAGCGCCTTTATCAAGATTTACGATTAGAGAAGTGGATGACATCATCGAGCGTCTTTACCTAGATTTATGATTAGAACAGTGGACGACATACGGGAGCGTCTTTATCTAGATTTATGATTAGAAAAGTGGACGACATCTGGGAGCGTCTTTATCAAGATTTACGATTAGAAAAGTGGACGACATCAGGGAGCGTCGTTATCTAGATTCATGATTAGAAAAGTGGACGACATTAGAGGGCGTCTTTATTTAGATTTATGATTAGAAAAGTGGACAACATCAGGGAGCGTCTTTGTCAAGATTTACGATTAGAAAAGTGGACGACATCAGATAGCGTCATTATCTAGCTTAACGATTAGAAAGGTGGACGACATCAGGGAGCGTCTTTGTCCAGATTTACGATTAGAAAGGTGGACGACATGCGGGTGCGTCTTTATCTGGATTTATGATTAGAAATGTGGACGACATCAGGGAGCGTCTTTATCAAGATTTACGATTAGAGAGGTGGACGACAGCAGAAGGCGTCTGTATCTAGATTTACGATTAAAATGGGGACGATATCAGAGAGCGTCTTTATCTAGATTTACGATTAAAATGTGGAGAACATCAGAGAGCGTCTTTATCTAAATTTACGATTAGAAAAGTGGACGACATCAGCGAGCGTCTTTATCTAGATTCATGATTAGAAAAGTGGACGACATTAGAGGGCGTCTTTGTCTAGCTTTATGATTAGAAAAGTGGACGACATCAGGGAGCCGCCTGTCTAGGTTCATGATTAGGAAAGTGGACGATATCAGGAAGCGTCTTTATCTAGATTTATGATTAGAAAAGTGGACGACATCAGGAAGCGTCTTTATCAAGATTTACGATTAGAGAAGTGGATGACATCATCGAGCGTCTTTACCTAGATTTATGATTAGAGCAGTGGACGACATACGGGAGCGTCTTTATCTAGGTTTATGATTAGAAAAGTGGACGACATCAGGAAGCATCTTTATCTAGATATATGATTAGAAAAGTGGACGACATCAGGGAGCGTCTTTGTCCAGATTTACGATTAGAAAGGTGGACAACATATGGGAGCGTCTTTATCTAGAGTTATGATTAGAAAAGTGGACGACATGAGGGAGCGTCTTATTCAAGATTTACCATTAGAAAGTGGACGACATGCGGGAGCGTCTTTATCTAGAATTATGATTAGAAATGTGGACGACATGCGGGAGCGTCTTTATCTAGATTTACGATTAGAAAAGTGGACGACATCAGGGAGCGTCTTTGTCAAGATTTACGATTAGAAAAGTGGACGACATCAGATAGCGTCATTATCTAGCTTAACGATTAGAAAAGTGGACGACATCATCGAGCGTCTTTGTCCTGATTTACGATTAGAAAGGTGGACGACATGCGGGTGCGTCTTTATCTAGATTTATGATTAGAAAAGTGGACGACATCAGGGAGCGTCTTTATCAAGATTTACGATTAGAGAGGTGGACGACATCAGAACGCGTCTGTATCTAGATTTACGATTAAAACGGGGACGATATCAGAGAGCGTCTTTATCTAGATTTACGATTAAAATGTGGACGACATCAGGAAGCGTCTTTGTCAAGATTTACGATTAGAAAAGTGGACGACATCAGATAGCGTCATTATCTAGCTTAACGATTACAAAGGTGGACGACATCAGGGACCGTCTTTGTCCAGATTTACGATTAGAAAGGTGGACGACATGCTGGTGCGTCTTTATCTAGATTTATGATTAGATAAGTGGACGACATCAGGAAGCGTCTTTATCAAGATTTACGATTAGAGAAGTGGATGACATCATCGAGCGTCTTTATCTAGATTTATGATTAGAACAGTGGACTACATACGGGAGCGTCTTTATCTAGATTTATGATTAGAAAAGTGGACGACATCAGGAAGCGTCTTTATCAAGATTTGCGATTAGAAAAGTGGATGACATCATCGAGCGTCTTTACCTAGATTTATGATTAGAACAGTGGACGACATACGGGAGCGTCTTTATCTAGATTTATGATTAGAAAAGTGGACGACATCAGGGAGCGTCTTTATCTAGATATATGATTAGAAAAGTGGACGACATCAGGGAGCGTCTTTGTCCAGATTTACGATTAGAAAGGTGGACAACATATATGAGCGTCTTTATTTAGATTTATGATTAGAAAGGTGGACGACATGAGGGAGCGTCTTATTCAAGATTTATTATTAGAAAAGTGGACGACATCAGGGAGCGTCTTTATCAAGGTTTACGATGAGAATAGTGGACGACATCAGATAGCGTCATTACCTAGCTTTACGATTCGAAAAGTTGACGACATCAGGGAGCGTCTTTGTCCACATTTACGACTAAAACGGTGGACGACATGCGGGAGCGTCTTTATCTAGATTTACGATTAGAAAAGTGGACGACATGCGGGAGCGTCTTTGTCAAGATTTACGATTAGAAAAGTGGACGACATCAGATAGCGTCTTTGTCCAGATTTACGATTAGAAAGGTGGACGACATGCTGGTGCGTCTTTATCTAGATTTATGATTAGATAAGTGGACGACATCAGGAAGCGTCTTTATCAAGATTTACGATTAGAGAAGTGGATGACATCATCGAGCGTCTTTATCTAGATTTATGATTAGAACAGTGGACGACATCAGGAAGCGTCTTTATCAAGATTTACGATTAGAGAAGTGGATGACATCATCGAGCGTCTTTACCTAGATTTATGATTAGAACAGTGGACGACATACGGGAGCGTCTTTATCTAGATTTATGATTAGAAAAGTGGACGACATACGGGAGCGTCTTTATCTAGATATATGATTAGAAAAGTGGACGACATCAGAAAGCGTCTTTGTCCAGATTTACGATTAGAAAGGTGGACAACATATGGGAGCGTCTTTATTTAGATTTATGATTAGAAAGGTGGACGACATGAGGGAGCGTCTTATTCAAGATTTATTATTAGAAAAGTGGACGACATCAGGGAGCGTCTTTATCAAGGTTTACGATGAGAATAGTGGACGACATCAGATAGCGTCATTATCTAGCTTAACGATTAGAAATGTGGACGACATCAGGGAGCGTCTTTATCAAGATTTACGATTAGAAAAGTGGACGACATGCGGGAACGCCTTTGTCTAGATTTACGATTAGAAAAGTGGACGACTTCAGGGAGCGTCTTTATCAATATTTACGATGAGAATAGTGGACGACATCAGATAGCGTCATTACCTAGCTTTACGATTAGAAAAGTTGACGACATCAGGGAGCGCCTTTGTCCACATTTACGACTAAAACGGTGGACGACATGCGGGAGCGTCTTTATCTAGATTTATGATTAGAAAAGTGGACTACATCAGGGAGCGTCAATATCAAGATTTACGATTAGAAAAGTGGACGGCATCAGAGGGCGTCTGTATCTAAATTTATGATTAGAAAAGTGGACGATGTCAGGGAGCGTCTCTATCAAGATTTATTATTAGAAAAGTGAATGACATCAGGGAGAGTCTTTATCTAGATTTATGATTAGAAAAGTGGACGACTTCAGGGAGCGTCTTTATCTAAATTTATGATTACAAAAGTGGACGACTTCAGGGAGCGTCTTTATCTAGATTTACGATTAGAAACGTGGACGACTTCAGGGAGCGTCTTTATCACAATTTACGATTAGAGAAGTGGACGACTTCAGGGAGCGTCTTTGTCTAGATTTATGATTAGAAATGTGGACGACTTCAGGGAGCGTCTTTATCTAGATTTACGATTAGAAACGTGGACGACTTCAGGGAGCGTCTTTATCACAATTTACGATTAGAGAAGTGGACGACATCAGAGGGCGTCTGTATCAAGATTTATGATTAGAAAAGTTGACGACATCAGGGAGCGTCTTTATCTAGATTTACGATTAGAAACGTGGACGACTTCAGGGAGCGTCTTTATCACAATTTACGATTAGAGAAGTGGACGACATCAGAGGGCGTCTGTATCTAGATTTATGATTAGAAAAGTGGACGACATGGGGGAGCGTCTTATTCAAGATAAACCATTAGGAAGTGGACGACATGCGGGAGCGTCTTTATCTAGATTTACGATTAGAAAAGTGGACGACATCAGGGAGCGTCTTTGTCAAGATTTACGATTAGAAAAGTGGACGACATCAGATAGCGTCTTTGTCCAGATTTACGATTAGAAAGGTGGACGACATGCTGGTGCGTCTTTATCTAGATTTATGATTAGATAAGTGGATGACATCATCGAGCGTCTTTATCTAGATTTATGATTAGAACAGTGGACGACATCAGGAAGCGTCTTTATCAAGATTTACGATTAGAGAAGTGGATGACATCATCGAGCGTCTTTATCTAGATTTATGATTAGAACAGTGGACGACATACGGGAGCGTCTTTATCTAGATTTATGATTAGAAAAGTGGACGACATCAGGAAGCGTCTTTATCAAGATTTACGATTAGAGAAGTGGATGACATCATCGAGCGTCTTTACCTAGGTTTATGATTAGAACAGTGGACGACATACGGGAGCGTCTTTATCTAGATTTATGATTAGAAAAGTGGACGACATCAGGGAGCGTCTTTATCTAGATATATGATTAGAAAAGTGGACGACATCAGGGAGCGTCTTTGTCCAGATTTACGATTAGAAAAGTGGACGACATCAGATAGCGTCATTATCTAGCTTAACGATTACAAAGGTGGACGACATCAGGGAGCGTCTTTGTCCAGATTTACGATTAGAAAGGTGGACGACATGCTGGTGCGTCTTTATCTAGATTTATGATTAGATAAGTGGACGACATCAGGAGGCGTCTTTATCAAGATTTACGATTAGAGAAGTGGATGACATCATCGAGCGTCTTTATCTAAATTTATGATTAGAACAGTGGACGACATACGGGAGCGTCTTTATCTAGATTTATGATTAGAAAAGTGGACGACATCAGGAAGCGTCTTTATCAAGATTTACGATTAGAGAAGTGGATGACATCAACGAGCGTCTTTACCTAGATTTATGATTAGAACAGTGGACGACATACGGGAGCGTCTTTATCTAGATTTATGATTAGAAAAGTGGACGACATCAGGGAGCGTCTTTATCTAGATATATGATTAGAAAAGTGGACGACATCAGGGAGCGTCTTTGTCCAGATTTACGATTAGAAAGGTGGACAACATATGGGAGCGTCTTTATTTAGATTTATGATTAGAAAAGTGGACGACATGAGGGAGCGTCTTATTCAAGATTTACCATTAGAAAGTGGACGACATGCGGGAGCGTCTTTATCTAGATTTACGATTAGAAAAGTGGACGACATGCGGGAGCGTCTTTATCTAGATTTACGATTAGAAAAGTGGACGACATCAGGGAGCGTCTTTGTCAAGATTTACGATTAGAAAAGTGGATGACATCATCGAGCGTCTTTACCTAGATTTATGATTAGAACAGTGGACGACATACGGGAGCGTCTTTATCTAGATTTATGATTAGAAAAGTGGACGACTTCAGGGAGCGTCTTTAACTAGATTTACGATTAGAAACGTGGACGACTTCAGGGAGCGTCTTTATCACAATTTACGATTAGAGAAGTGGACGACTTCAGGGAGCGTCTTTATCTAGATTTATGATTAGAAATGTGGACGACTTCAGGGAGCGTCTTTATCTAGATTTACGATTAGAAACGTGGACGACTTCAGGGAGCGTCTTTATCACAATTTACGATTAGAGAAGTGGACGACATCAGAGGGCGTCTGTATCTAGATTTATGATTAGAAAAGTTGACGACATCAGGGAGCGTCTTTATCTAGATTTACGATTAGAAACGTGGACGACTTCAGGGAGCGTCTTTATCACAATTTACGATTAGAGAAGTGGACGACATCAGAGGGCGTCTGTATCTAGATTTATGATTAGAAAAGTGGACGACATGGGGGAGCGTCTTATTCAAGATTTACCATTAGGAAGTGGACGACATGCGGGAGCGTCTTTATCTAGATTTACGATTAGAAAAGTGGACGACATGCGGGAGCGTCTTTGTTCAGATTTACGATTAGAAAGGTGGACGACATGCTGGTGCGTCTTTATCTAGATTTATGATTAGATAAGTGGACGACATCAGGGAGCGTCTTTGTCCAGATTTACGATTAGAAAGGTGGACAACATGTGGGAGCGTCTTTATTTAGATTTTTGATTAGAGAAGTGGACGACATGAGGGAGCGTCTTATTCAAGATTTACCATTAGGAACTGGACGACATGCGGGAGCGTCTTTATCTAGATTTACGATTAGAAAAGTGGACGACATGCGGGAGCGTCTTTATCTAGATTTACGATTAGAAAAGTGGACGACATCAGGGAGCGTCTTTGTCAAGATTTACGATTAGAAAAGTGGACGACATCAGATAGCGTCATTATCTAGCTTAAGGATTACAAAGGTGGACGACATCAGGGAGCGTCTTTGTCCAGATTTACGATTAGAAAGGTGGACGACATGCTGGTGCGTCTTTATCTAGATTTATGATTAGATAAGTGGACGACATCAGGAAGCGTCTTTCTCAAGATTTACGATTAGAGAAGTGGATGACATCATCGAGCGTCTTTATCTAAATTTATGATTAGAACAGTGGACGACATACGGGAGCGTCTTTATCTAGATTTATGATTAGAAAAGTGGACGACATCAGGAAGCGTCTTTATCAAGATTTACGATTAGAGAAGTGGATGACATCAACGAGCGTCTTTACCTAGATTTATGATTAGAACAGTGGACGACATACGGCAGCGTCTTTATCTAGATTTATGATTAGAAAAGTGGACGACATCAGGGAGCGTCTTTATCTAGATATATGATTAGAAAAGTGGACGACATCAGGGAGCGTCTTTGTCCAGATCTACGATTAGAAAGGTGGACAACATATGGGAGCGTCTTTATTTAGATTTATGATTAGAAAAGTGGACGACATGAGGGAGCGTCTTATTCAAGATTTACCATTAGAAAGTGGACGACATGCGGGAGCGTCTTTATCTAGATTTCCGATTAGAAAAGTGGACGACATGCGGGAGCGTCTTTATCTAGATTTACGATTAGAAAAGTGGACGACATCAGGGAGCGTCTTTGTCAAGATTTACGATTAGAAAAGTGGACGACAACAGATAGCGTCATTATCTAGCTTAACGATTAGAAAGGTGGACGTCATCATCGAGCGGCTTTGTCCTGATTTACGATTAGAAAGGTGGACGACATGCGGGTGCGTCTTTATCTAGATTTATGATTAGAAAAGTGGACGACATCAGGAAGCGTCTTTATCAAGATTTACGATTAGAGAAGTGGATGACATCATCGAGCGTCTTTACCTAGATTTATGATTAGAACAGTGGACGACATACGGGAGCGTCTTTATCTAGATTTATGATTAGAAAAGTGGACGACTTCAGGGATCGTCTTTATCTAGATTTACGATTAGAAACGTGGACGACTTCAGGGAGCGTCTTTATCACAATTTACGATTAGAGAAGTGGCCGACTTCAGGGAGCGTCTTTATCTAGATTTATGATTAGAAAAGTGGACGACTTCAGGGAGCGTCTTTATCTAGATTTACGATTAGAAACGTGGACGACTTCAGGGAGCGTCTTTATCACAATTTACGATTAGAGAAGTGGACGATATCAGAGGGCGTCTGTATCTAGATTTATGATTAGAAAAGTTGACGACATGAGGGAGCGTCTTTATCTAGATTTACGATTAGAAACGTGGACGACTTCAGGGAGCGTCTTTATCACAATTTACGATTAGAGAAGTGGACGACATCAGAGGGCGTCTGTATCTAGATTTATGATTAGAAAAGTGGACGACATGGGGGAGCGTCTTATTCAAGATTTACCATTAGGAAGTGGACGACATGCGGGAGCGTCTTTATCTAGATTTACGATTAGAAAAGTGGACGACATGCGGGAGCGTCTTTATCTAGATTTACGATTAGAAAAGTGGACGACATCAGATAGCGTCTTTGTTCAGATTTACGATTAGAAAGGTGGACGACATGCTGGTGCGTCTTTGTTCAGATTTACGATTAGAAAGGTGGACGACATGCTGGTGCGTCTTTATCTAGATTTATGATTAGATAAGTGGACGACATCAGGGAGCGTCTTTGTCCAGATTTACGATTAGAAAGGTGGACAACATGTGGGAGCGTCTTTATTTAGATTTTTGATTAGAGAAGTGGACGACATGAGGGAGCGTCTTATTCAAGATTTACCATTAGGAACGGGACGACATGCGGGAGCGTCTTTATCTAGATTTACGATTAGAAAAGTGGACGACATGCGGGAGCGTCTTTATCTAGATTTACGATTAGAAAAGTGGACGACATCAGGGAGCGTCTTTGTCAAGATTTACGATTAGAAAAGTGGACGACATCAGATAGCGTCATTATCTAGCTTAAGGATTACAAAGGTGGACGACATCAGGGAGCGTCTTTGTCCAGATTTACGATTAGAAAGGTGGACGACATGCTGGTGCGTCTTTATCTAGATTTATGATTAGATAAGTGGACGACATCAGGAAGCGTCTTTCTCAAGATTTACGTTTAGAGAAGTGGATGACATCATCGAGCGTCTTTATCTAAATTTATGATTAGAACAGTGGACGACATACGGGAGCGTCTTTATCTAGATTTATGATTAGAAAAGTGGACGACATCAGGAAGCGTCTTTATCAAGATTTACGATTAGAGAAGTGGATGACATCAACGAGCGTCTTTACCTAGATTTATGATTAGAACAGTGGACGACATACGGCAGCGTCTTTATCTAGATTTATGATTAGAAAAGTGGACGACATCAGGGAGCGTCTTTATCTAGATATATGATTAGAAAAGTGGACGACATCAGGGAGCGTCTTTGTCCAGATCTACGATTAGAAAGGTGGACAACATATGGGAGCGTCTTTATTTAGATTTATGATTAGAGAAGTGGACGACATGAGGGAGCGTCTTATTCAAGATTTACCATTAGAAAGTGGACGACATGCGGGAGCGTCTTTATCTAGATTTCCGATTAGAAAAGTGGACGACATGCGGGAGCGTCTTTATCTAGATTTACGATTAGAAAAGTGGACGACATCAGGGAGCGTCTTTGTCAAGATTTACGATTAGAAAAGTGGACGACAACAGATAGCGTCATTATCTAGCTTAACGATTAGAAAGGTGGACGTCATCATCGAGCGTCTTTGTCCTGATTTACGATTAGAAAGGTGGACGACATGCGGGTGCGTCTTTATCTAGATTTATGATTAGAAAAGTGGACGACATCAGGAAGCGTCTTTATCAAGATTTACGATTAGAGAAGTGGATGACATCATCGAGCGTCTTTACCTAGATTTATGATTAGAACAGTGGACGACATACGGGAGCGTCTTTATCTAGATTTATGATTAGAAAAGTGGACGACTTCAGGGATCGTCTTTATCTAGATTTACGATTAGAAACGTGGACGACTTCAGGGAGCGTCTTTATCACAATTTACGATTAGAGAAGTGGCCGACTTCAGGGAGCGTCTCTATCTAGATTTATGATTAGAAAAGTGGACGACTTCAGGGAGCGTCTTTATCTAGATTTACGATTAGAAACGTGGACGACTTCAGGGAGCGTCTTTATCACAATTTACGATTAGAGAAGTGGACGATATCAGAGGGCGTCTGTATCTAGATTTATGATTAGAAAAGTTGACGACATGAGGGAGCGTCTTTATCTAGATTTACGATTAGAAACGTGGACGACTTCAGGGAGCGTCTTTATCACAATTTACGATTAGAGAAGTGGACGACATCGGAGGGCGTCTGTATCTAGATTTATGATTAGAAAAGTGGACGACATGGGGGAGCGTCTTATTCAAGATTTACCATTAGGAAGTGGACGACATGCGGGAGCGTCTTTATCTAGATTTACGATTAGAAAAGTGGACGACATGCGGGAGCGTCTTTATCTAGATATACGATTAGAAAAGTGGACGACATCAGATAGCGTCTTTGTTCAGATTTACGATTAGAAAGGTGGACGACATGCTGGTGCGTCTTTATCTAGATTTATGATTAGATAAGTGGACGACATCAGGAAGCGTCTTTATCAAGATTTACGATTAGAGAAGTGGATGACATCATCGAGCGTCTTTATCTGGATTTATGATTAGAACAGTGGACGACATACGGGAGCGTCTTTATCTAGATTTATGATTGGAAAAGTGGACGACATCAGGAAGCGTCTTTATCAAGATTTACGATTAGAGAAGTGGATGACATCATCGAGCGTCTTTACCTAGATTTATGATTAGAACAGTGGACGACATACGGGAGCGTCTTTATCTAGATTTATGATTAGAAAAGTGGACGACATCAGGGAGCGTCTTTATCTAGATATATGATTAGAAA
This sequence comes from Bimastos eiseni, assembly GCA_959347315.1. Taxonomy (NCBI): domain Eukaryota; kingdom Metazoa; phylum Annelida; class Clitellata; order Crassiclitellata; family Lumbricidae; genus Bimastos; species Bimastos eiseni. Next base: position 39,156,298 of record OY365807.1, on the reverse strand, counting down.
AGTGGACGACATCAGGGAGCGTCTTTGTCCAGATTTACGATTAGAAAGGTGGACAACATGTGGGAGCGTCTTATTCAAGATTTACCATTAGAAAGTGGACGACATGCGGGAGCGTCTTTATCTAGATTTACGATTAGAAAAGTGGACGACATGCGGGAGCGTCTTTATCTAGATTTACGATTAGAAAAGTGGACGACATCAGGGAGCGTCTTTGTCAAGATTTACGATTAGAAAAGTGGACGACATCAGATAGCGTCATTATCTAGCTTAACGATTACAAAGGTGGACGACATCAGGGAGCGTCTTTGTCCAGATTTACGATTAGAAAGGTGGACGACATGCTGGTGCGTCTTTATCTAGATTTATGATTAGATAAGTGGACGACATCAGGAACCGTCTTTATCAAGATTTACGATTAGAGAAGTGGACGACATCAGGGAGAGTATTTATCTAGATTTATGATTAGAAAAGTGGACGACATCAGGGAGCGTCTTTGTCCAGATTTACGATTAGAAAGGTGGACAACATATGGGAGCGTCTTTATTTAGATTTATGATTAGAAAAGTGGACGACATGAGGGAGCGTCTTATTCAAGATTTACCATTAGAAAGTGGACGACATGCGGGAGCGTCTTTATCTAGATTTACGATTAGAAAAGTGGACGACATGCGGGAGCGTCTTTATCTAGATTTACGATTAGAAAAGTGGACGACATCAGGGAGCGTCTTTGTCAAGATTTACGATTGGAAAAGTGGACGACATCAGATAGCGTCATTATCTAGCTTAACGATTAGAAAGGTGGACGACATCATCGAGCGTCTTTGTCCTGATTTACGATTAGAAAAAGTGGACGACATGCGGGTGCGTCTTTATCTAGATTTATGATTAGAAAAGTGGACGACATCAGGAAGCGCCTTTATCAAGATTTACGATTAGAGAAGTGGATGACATCATCGAGCGTCTTTACCTAGATTTATGATTAGAACAGTGGACGACATACGGGAGCGTCTTTATCTAGATTTATGATTAGAAAAGTGGACGACATCTGGGAGCGTCTTTATCAAGATTTACGATTAGAAAAGTGGACGACATCAGGGAGCGTCGTTATCTAGATTCATGATTAGAAAAGTGGACGACATTAGAGGGCGTCTTTATTTAGATTTATGATTAGAAAAGTGGACAACATCAGGGAGCGTCTTTGTCAAGATTTACGATTAGAAAAGTGGACGACATCAGATAGCGTCATTATCTAGCTTAACGATTAGAAAGGTGGACGACATCAGGGAGCGTCTTTGTCCAGATTTACGATTAGAAAGGTGGACGACATGCGGGTGCGTCTTTATCTGGATTTATGATTAGAAATGTGGACGACATCAGGGAGCGTCTTTATCAAGATTTACGATTAGAGAGGTGGACGACAGCAGAAGGCGTCTGTATCTAGATTTACGATTAAAATGGGGACGATATCAGAGAGCGTCTTTATCTAGATTTACGATTAAAATGTGGAGAACATCAGAGAGCGTCTTTATCTAAATTTACGATTAGAAAAGTGGACGACATCAGCGAGCGTCTTTATCTAGATTCATGATTAGAAAAGTGGACGACATTAGAGGGCGTCTTTGTCTAGCTTTATGATTAGAAAAGTGGACGACATCAGGGAGCCGCCTGTCTAGGTTCATGATTAGGAAAGTGGACGATATCAGGAAGCGTCTTTATCTAGATTTATGATTAGAAAAGTGGACGACATCAGGAAGCGTCTTTATCAAGATTTACGATTAGAGAAGTGGATGACATCATCGAGCGTCTTTACCTAGATTTATGATTAGAGCAGTGGACGACATACGGGAGCGTCTTTATCTAGGTTTATGATTAGAAAAGTGGACGACATCAGGAAGCATCTTTATCTAGATATATGATTAGAAAAGTGGACGACATCAGGGAGCGTCTTTGTCCAGATTTACGATTAGAAAGGTGGACAACATATGGGAGCGTCTTTATCTAGAGTTATGATTAGAAAAGTGGACGACATGAGGGAGCGTCTTATTCAAGATTTACCATTAGAAAGTGGACGACATGCGGGAGCGTCTTTATCTAGAATTATGATTAGAAATGTGGACGACATGCGGGAGCGTCTTTATCTAGATTTACGATTAGAAAAGTGGACGACATCAGGGAGCGTCTTTGTCAAGATTTACGATTAGAAAAGTGGACGACATCAGATAGCGTCATTATCTAGCTTAACGATTAGAAAAGTGGACGACATCATCGAGCGTCTTTGTCCTGATTTACGATTAGAAAGGTGGACGACATGCGGGTGCGTCTTTATCTAGATTTATGATTAGAAAAGTGGACGACATCAGGGAGCGTCTTTATCAAGATTTACGATTAGAGAGGTGGACGACATCAGAACGCGTCTGTATCTAGATTTACGATTAAAACGGGGACGATATCAGAGAGCGTCTTTATCTAGATTTACGATTAAAATGTGGACGACATCAGAGAGCGTCTTTATCTAAATTTACGATTAGAAAAGTGGACGACATCAGCGAGCGTCTTTATCTAGATTCATGATTAGAAAAGTGGACGACATTGGAGGGCGTCTTTGTCTAGCTTTATGATTAGAAAAGTGGACGACATCAGGGAGCCGCCTGTCTAGGTTCATGATTAGGAAAGTGGACGATATCAGGGAGCGTCTTTATCTAGATTTATGATTAGAAAATGTTGATGTAGAGAAAGACGTCAGCCAGTTACCGAAGAGAAATTCTTTGTCCCTCTCAGCTTGCAACGTCTCGAAATCCCTGTATTTACTTAGTATAGAATGCAGTGGTATAGCCTAAGGTGTCAGTGTATCGCATTGCGAGAAATGAAGACCAGTTCAGTAGTTTACATGTATATCACCAATGTTTTCTAATCTTTATCTGCCGAACCTAATTATGTCTTGCCTAATTCTGTGAATGCATTGGGGAGAAGATTGCGCCGTGATAAACATCTTAATGCGAATGGTTCCTTATAACACGAATTGATTGTGTCCTCGGAAATTTCCAGCCTCTGCCAAATAGTTCCAAAGTCAAATGGTTCACGACCTTATTTTTTTTCCGGAAGAAAGGCCAATTTCAGGATTAATTAACGGACCTCGATCTGAGTGGCAACATTTTACGCCAATATCTGCCTTAATGTTACTGTGGGAGACTACTCGTCTGTCAGCAGGGTCTTCTATTTCCCCCCCCTCCCCCATGGTGGTGGAAGCAAAATCTCCCCCCTACCAAGCCGAAGAGTTGATGATGGGCACCTGCTTAAACGCAAATTATTTCATAGACGATGTCATTTTATGAACTGAAAAATAAGTCAAATAACTGACACAGCTTGGTATCATTGGCCTATCGCTGTAATAGCTAGGCTATGCTGGGAGACTCACTTAATTTGAGTAACTTTCTAAAATCTACAGACAGTGATCAGATGTCGTTTAAATTGGTACCTCGAGCTCGCAAACATGGCAGCGTGTATGTAGTTCTTTATTGAGGAAAAAAAGTCGTTTTCGGGTGAATTAATTCTACGTTGTGCATTCATCCAATAATCGCACCTGGTTGACCACTGGCGACTTTGACGATGTTTAGCCTAATGTTCCAAGGAACAGCTGGTTACTGGCAAAGTGACTAAGATCCAGTTCAAATGTAAAATGCCAGAAGAATATTCAGATGGCTGAGACCATGTCTATACAGGCTTTATGTAGTCATGTATTTCCACTGCGTCAATGTGTAGCCGCGTTCTCTCGTCTCTAATTCTAGTCACATCGCTGCAATCCTCTCCATCCGTCATGAGCATTCTCTTTCCTTCTACGTCAATGTGTCTGCTGTTCTCGATCAATTAAGAATCAATTAACAACGCCGCACTCCTGCCAGGGCCCATAATTATGTCGCTTGGCGCATCTTCTACTACCGACATAAAATGGCCTACGCCGGTGTAGCGAGTTATGTCGGCAATTATAAGAGCAGCGCAGCCTTTTACGCTAGGTGTAAATCTACTCCGATTCTGAGGCAGGAGTAAGTCCTCTACGCCTAGCGTAACGGCGATGTAAACAAAGATGGCAGCGCTTGTGATTCGTCGCATTCGACGACGTTTTAGACGTCAAAAAGTGTTTAAGAGGTTTTATAATTAATCCGTCGCCTTCACCGACGGCGACATTTATACTGCGCCTCATTTTCGCCATCCAAGATGTTAGAATTTCATGCGGCACCCGACGATATTGCATTCGAAGGGTCTGACTGATATAAGTTTATTTAACGACGCATCCATAACGATGATGATATGCGTCAGACAAGAAAAGTTATACAAGGTACATATTTACATTGTCGATAAGTGTCTTTAAGTGTCTAGTTTTTAATGTTTCATATGTAATAATGTTTTATATGTAATATAATATTGTATAGTAGTGTTCAAACTATGTTGTTCATTGTCTATTTACAGTAGTCCTAGATCTTCCGACCAGAAACTGCCAGCCACTTGTAGATGGTGTCCAAGCAGCTGGTTTGACTGAGTGCGGTGCTGAGTTCGTACGGTCAGTTTTTCCGTGCGCACATCCGGATGAGTTCGTCCTGGAGTCCCAGCTGAGCCGGGCACTCCAGCAGGAAGTGGCGCACGGTTTCCTGGACGTCACCGCACTCGTCGCAGTTCCCGGTCGGGTGGCGGCCCCACAGCTTCATCTGTGGGTTTAGTAGGCAGTGGCCCAACCGGAGTCTGGTTATGGTGACTTCCTTTCTCCGGTTGGGATCGTTGTACTGTTTGGTCATCCCGACGTTCGGCTCCAGGGCTCGGTAGTGCGAGCCAGTGTCGGAGGTGGTCCAGTCCGCTTGCCACTTCCGGAGGAAGTGGTCTTTGTACTTCGCTCGAGCTTCCTGGAGCTCGAGCGTCGTCGGGATGGCGATGGTGTTGTTTAACGCTCGCTTGCAGAGGGTGTCAGCGGTCTCGTTTCCCTCGATGCCGGTATGTCCGGGGATCCAGACCAGGGTTGGGGTCGACTAGGTGCGTTGAGCGTAGGCGTCCAGCACGTGAAGCAGTTCCGTGAGCTGCTGTGGTCTGGCAGCGGACTGCTGTCGCTCAACGCTCTGGATCGCGGCGAGGGAGTCGGAGAAGATGACAAGATGGTGTGCATCTTCGCTGGCGGCCCATTCCACAGCCCTCTTTATGGCCTCCAGTTCGGCTGCCAGGACCGATGAGCCGTCGCTCATTCGGCAGCTTTCGTGGTGGCCACTAGAGGGCACGTAGAATGAGCACGACACCCTACCTGCTGCGTTCTTGGCTCCATCCGTGTAGACAGCCACTCGCGCGTCGTAGAAGCGGATGTGATCTTTGACCAGATCCCTCTTTTTCAGAGGGTCGTTCAGGTCGCCGATCTTCTGTGTCAGAGTGGTGTCTGTCATGGATGGTCGCAGCAGCCACGGTGGTGTTGTGGTGCAGGCGAGCGGTTTGATTTTTGGTGGTTCGATCTCTTGGTCGATGTGTCTTGTTTTGATGCGGATGGGGTCAGTGTCGTCATTGGTGTCTTTCAGCTTCCGACCGCTGGTGATGGATTGCGTCGGGTGGTTCGGGATCGCGTTGACCTTCGTGATGAGCTCCATCATCAACCGTTTGCGTCGTAGGTCGAGTGGCACTTCTCTGCATTCTACCTGCAGTGCAGCCAGACTCGTTCCTCGGAGCGCTCCAGAAGCGATATTCAGTGCCTTGTACTGGATTGTACTAAGCACCTTTTTGCTGGTTTCTGGAGGCGATGTCGTAGGCGACGCAGCCGTAGTCGATGACGGAGCGGATGAGAGCACGGTATATCATCAGGAGGGTGTCTTTCGATGCTCCCCAGTGCGAGCCCGCAATAGTGCGCATCAGGTTGAGGCGCGTCTTGCAGCGATCAGCGATGTAGCTGATGTGGTCGCACCAGGTGAGATGTCGATCGAAGATCACCCTCAGAAACTTGACGTTGTTGTTGTAGGTCAACGGAGTGGTCCCGAGCTTCAGCGGTCGGTGGGCTGCAGGTGTGCCGCAGCGGTGAAATTCTACAGCGACGATTTACGATTAGAAAAGTGGACGACATCAGGGAGCGTCTTTACCTAGATTTATGATTGGAAAAGTGGACGACATCAGGGAGCGTCTTTATCAAGATTTACGATTAGTGGTCCCGAGCTTCAGCGGTCGGTGGGCTGCAGGTGTGCCGCAGCGGTGAAATTCTACAGCGACGGTTTTTGTTGTCGACACCTTGAAACCAGATGGCGCTGTCGTCCGCGTAGAGAGAAAGCCTTACGCCGTCCTTTGGCTCCGGTATGTCGTTCAACATGATGATGAAGAGCACAGGGCTGATGACACTGCCCTGTGGGGATCCGTTCTCCACGAGGAAGAGATCGGACATCTCTGAGCCGACGCGGACACGGATGTGTCGGTCGGTCAGGAAGTCCTGGATCCAGTTGAACATTTGACCGGAGATATTGTGCTGCTGTAGCTTCGACAGCAGCCCATCTGTCCACATTAGGTCGAAGGCCTTCTCTAAATCTACGAAGACGCCAGTGAGGCTGTGCTTTGAATGAATGGCGCGTTGGATGTCGTCTTGAAGGCGGACGATGTGATCCTGGCAGCTTCGCAGTCTCCGGAAGCCCGACTAGTGCTTGTTGAAGCGGTGATTGGTTTCCATGTGCTAGGACAGCCTGTCGGTCACTAACCGCTCCATCAGTTTGCACAAGACGGATGTCAGTGCAATGGGGCGGTAAAAGTTTCCGTCGTAGGCTGGCTTTTGTGGCTTCTGGATAGGGACAACGATGGAATTCTTCCAGCAGGCCGGAAGTCGTCCATGTTGCCAGACCGCGTGGTACAGCTCCAGCAAGGCTAGCAGACTTGGATGCGGAAGCTGGGCCAGGATCTCGTAGGTGATGGTGTCCTCTCCTGGACTCGTGTCCTTTCTACAGCGCAGGAGGGCGATTCTTAGAGCCTGGATGGTGAAAGGCTCGTTGAAGGGCTGGCCGTCTGCCGGCAGCTGTCCCCCGTGGAGCTCCTCCGAGTGCTCGTCCTCAAAGGCGGATTTGCGCTCTTGGAACTCCACGGTATGGTTCTTGTTGCTGCTGACGTCCGAGAAGCATCTCCCAAGATGACTCGCCTTCTCCTGGCTTGTTGTATAGGAGCGTCCGTCCTTCTTCAGAGTTGGTATGGCCGGTCGTGATCTCGCACCGGACATCTTTCTCATCGTTCCCCAGACTTTTCCGAGCTTGGTCTTGTCGCTCAGCGTGGTGCAGTAGTCTCTCCAAGAGGCCTTCTGCGCGTTCTTGATGACTCTTTGGGTGATTCCTTTGATGCGTCGGTATTCTTCAGCGTCCGCCGGGTGCCTGGTCTTCTGCATCTTCTTGCGGGCCTCTGTGCGCTCCTCGACGTGGCGTGTGCACTCGTCGGTCCAATACGGCACTCTCTTGACCGTCTCCTTGGGAGGAGTCGATCGTGGAATGTGCCGCATGGCGATCTCCATCAGCGAGCCGAGGAAGTTGGTGTGGCTCGCTTCGATAGCGTCGGTGTTGAGTGCGACGGTGAGTTTTGCCCTGCAGTCGTCTTTGAAAGCCGTCCAGTCAGCCTTTCGGTGAAGTCACCTAGGGATGAAGGCTTTCTCGACAGGGACTGCTTCCTCGATGTTGATGAGGATGGGCGAGTGGTCGCTTCCCATGGAGTCGTCAAGGACCGTCCAAGTGCACTTCCTCGCCAAGGGCGTCGAGGCCATAGCAAGGTCGAGGTGACCGGCAGCTCCGGTGGCGTGGTTGGCGGTAGTCGGGACGCCGGTGTTGAGGGCGCCGTAGGCGTTGGCCTCCACGTCGTCCTCCAGCCGGCGTCCTCGTGCATCATTGGTGCTGCACCCAAAAAGCGTGCTGTGCGCGTTGAAGTCTCCCAGAATGACTGCTGACCTGTCTTGGAAGAAACGAGAGTAGATATCCGGCGGCAATGAATTTCCAGGTTGAGGTGGCCGGTGGTAGACATTGACGATCTTCATCTTACCTGGTAGTCCGTCGAGGGTGATGGTGATCGACTCCGGAACGTCGGTGGTGTTGGTCGTTGAGAAGGCGATGCCGGTCTTCACGAACGTTGCAACTCCTCCTCCAGCCTCTCCAGTGGTTCGGTCATGTCGCACACAGGTGTAGCCGAGTAGCTCGAACTTGATGTTAGTCCTCAGCCACGTTTCCTGTATGCAGATGACCGTCAGCGGTGTCCGCATCTCGGAGATGCGGTGCCTCAGCTCCCCTTCGCGGGGTCTGAGGCTACATGCGTTCCACTGGAGTATTTGGAGGTCCGTGATGGTGGTTGTCGGTTGCAGTGGCTGACGTGGCGCTCGTGGCACCGGAGGAAAGCGCGTAGGCGGTCGTCATCGCGCCGCACACTTGCTCAATCGGAATCCTGAAGACGGCCTGGATGGTGGTAGCTAGGATCTCGATCAGCCTAGAGGCAGAGATCAAGCCGCCACCGTTAGTCTCCATGGCTCCGACGAACAGGGTGTAGGCACGGTTCAGAGCGTCAAGCACATCCCTCTGTACCCTACCGGTGTCGGTCGTCGCCACCTCCTCCTGTTGTCCGTCGGGCACGACAGGAGTTGGCGCGGTCGGTGGGTTAACCTGCGACCGTTTACGGACTGGGATACCAGAGGGACGCGAGCCTTCCGACTCCGCCTTAGCACTCCCCCCGGCGCTCGGAGCACCGGCTGTCGCCGTCGTCGTGTTGACCGCACCGGCCGTTGTTCCCGTCGTCTTCGTAGTCATCTTTGTCGCGGAAGCATCTGTTGTGTTCTTCCGTGAGCGAGCAGTCCGAAGGGCATCACTGTACAGCCTCCCTTCCTGGACGCTGATGGTGGTAGCGGCCTTGGCCAGCGTGTATTTCGGACAGCTGTTAGTCATCGCAGGATGAGGGCCGCCGCAGGCTGCACACTTCGGCTGCTCGCGCTTCGAACACTCGGTGTGCTTGTGGTCGCCGGCGCAGATCCCGCATCGTTGGTTCTTCCTACAAAATTTGGCTACGTGGCCGAAAGACAGACAGCAAAAACAGCGTGTAGGTGCTGGTATGTAATCATACATTTTAAAACTTAGAAAGCCCATTCGAAGGGTCGCGCCTGTATGCTATATATAGCATGGATAAGGCAGTTAGGCCTGCCTACCGTTGATTCTGTTTAGTTGGTTCCTTCTCCAACCGTTTTATCCAGTCCATCCTCAAATTAAACCCTTGCCCTGTGAGACTATAACACGTGGCAACAAAATAAAGCTCAAATGGAATTGTCTGGAATAGAGATGTGCTCACAAATGCACACAAAAAGGCTGAAGGATGAGGACTTGGAAAGTGTAACAAGGGTTATGAGAGTGTATGATACTTAAGCTCATTGATGCGTTTTAGAATTTTATATAGGCAACACAACTAGAAATGTCATCATAATTTATAGGATTTAGTCTCAGGCTGGGAAAACTACTCGAATGAATTGAATATAGGTCATAAATTTAAACTAGGCCAACAGTGTCAATAGAAACTATAGAGGGCTTTTTTAAAGACTCAGTGTAAAACAACAATTAAGGGTTAAAAGTGGTTCAAAAGACTTTTAGTCTGTGCTAGAACCACTGCAGTATTTGACCTGGAACATGATTAGAATAATTGCCAAATTTTCCAAGCTTACTCTTAAAAACAGTGACAGCACTATCATCCAAACTATTCCACCATTCTGCAACTCTTGAACTGAGAATGTACATGTATGCCTAGACTCCTTTCGATTTCTTAAATAATTCATGTCAATGTCCCCGAGATGCCTTCCTATTTCCAGAAACCTATATGACTGCATGAGTGCACAGCCCCTTCCCAGTAACAATCTTGTTGGCTTCACTTAGGACTCCGTTGCTCATCGTAATCTCCAATGTTGTTAGTGCACACCTATTCAGCCGTTCTCTGTGGCTTGTAGCCCCATATAATTTTTGTAGCTCATCTTTCCACTTTCTCCAACTTTGCCATGTCTAGCTCTAAATATGGAGTATTCAAACTGTGGCTTATTTAGTGATGCATACAACCTCAGTCTTTGGTGACTTATTGCCCTTCTAATCTGATCTATGCCTTATATGCCTAGCTTTGTTAGCCTTCTTTGCTGCCTCAGTCTTGCATGTTTTGTACTCTTGTCCATAATCACTCCCAAGTCCCTTTCTTCCTTGCTCACTTTCAAAGCCTTACCCTATTTGATGAAAACTCACTGTTTCTCTTCCCATATGAATTACTGAGATTTTTCCCCAGTTAAACAGCACCTGACAGTCATATGACCTTCTGAACATTCTTCTAAGATTATCCTGCCGTATCATCACTTCTGTTTCATCACCCACTGCTCTAAATAGTTTTGCATGTGCAAACTTACAAATTGTCAATAAAATTCTATCATCTATGTCATTACTAAAAAAGTATAACTAGCAATGGCCCAAGACTATTCTTTGAGGCACTCCACTTAACACTGTCATGCAGCCAGACAACTTGTTACCTATGTCGGTTCAACTGATCTATAGTTAGGCTATGTGCCATGTGGTTCGTTTAAGTTTCTCTGTTTAAGCACTGGTACTATGAAGGCACACTCAAACATGTAAGGATTTATTGAAGTTCTATCCTAAGACCACTCCAATTTCTTCCCTCCCTCCAAGTAAGACTCCAAGTCTATAAACTCATGCTTATATATATATATATATATATATATTGTCATGCATAATATATATATATATTCCCGATATATATACCAGTGTCGGACAAACTCATCTACCCATCGCGAAACTTCCATATTCCGAGAAATGGTTATTTATCTGTTGTAAGTCACTTTTCTTGTATGCCAAATATTTATTTATCTGTTAAAATTTTACTATTCTCTCAAGTCAACTGCTTTTTGTCATAATCGCTCTGAATTTGTACGAATCACGGCACCGAAACTCCATTATTATTATTGTTTTCATTCGTTACCATGTTGACCGCGTAGACCACTCTTAGACGTAGACTAAATAATTATGCGCATGCGCTTAACCACTTAATGACGTCTGCAGGAATATTCCCGGCGCCGTTCGGTCTGCTGGCGAAGTTATTCCACGGTGTAACCTACTCCAACCTTTGCGAATACCATACAAGGCGTTTCTTTATTCTCGGAGTACGTATTCGCGAATAGGAGATACGCGGTAGTAGGCTATTCCATTTTTCATAACTACCAGCCCTGGAGTTCCAGCTTATTTCCGAGTTGTGTAAGAGGAGAGATTATAGCGATTCAATTTCCGTCTTCATGTTTCCAGTAGGGCTGTACCGAATATTCGCTTCGTATGCACTTTTTAGCCGAAAAGTGGGCCAAATAGCAATTCAGCTTTCGGCCAAGTAGTAGCGATTAGACCGAATACGAATAGTCGTTACGTGACATCTGTTTCTGCACAAGCGGCGGCTGGCAGGCGGTCGGTGGCAGCTGCTATATCGAGTGGACTAAAGAAACCCTTCACTGTGCTGGGTCACGGTATCGCAGTGTCAACCGTTTCATTTCTAAGTTAGCTAAATTAGTGTCATTCCTAGTTAACACAGATTGGCAGAAGGATGTAAAACTTACATGTAGTTAGCTATTTAATTTTAGTTTATGTATTAAATTTACTGAACTGAGGCTTTTTCTCACATTTGAAATTTGTCGCTAGACCTATTTTATGCACTATTCGTGTTCGGCCGAATAGTTGGTCCAATTATTCGTATTCGGCCGTAAAAATCACCTATTCGGTGCAGCCATAGTTTCAAATTTATATAAAGTTCAAGTTTCCTTGTACATTATGCTTAGCCTTTGATATCCTTCAATCTGGCAATGTTCTACGCCAGTATCTACTTCATTTAAATGTGAGGAAGTACACTTCAGTTATGGCGGACACTCGAGGAGGTCAGAGGAGCCATGCCCCCCCCCCCCCCCAACAGAACTCGTGGCCTCTTCCCGCTGGCACCCCAGATTTTTTCCAGATGTGCTGTGAAATATGGTGTCATTTAGATTCAATATTTACTTGCTAAGGTATGAAGCATGATGAAATTCATAATTATTTTTTCCAGGGCATTCTCAAAGGCACGAAGTACTAACCTGCATAACGAAATCTGAAATTATTTTTTCTGAACATTCGCACAGATTACTTACTTGTTTAGAATTTTTAGTGATAGATATGGTCAGAGATCAGGTAATAGAAGAGGTCAAGGAATCTATATAATTTTCAATCCTTATTGATGGGACAAAGGATATTAGTCGCATACGATTATTTGCCGACAGGAAAGTGAATGAATATTTTCTAGGTTTCAAATCAGCAATCAGATTAGATGCAAAGTAATTGTCATGGCTTATTTTAGATGCTCTTAAGTCATTTGGGCAAACATAGGTTCAGGTTTGATGTGGCACAGTGGCCGATCGGTCAGAGCGGTCAGCTCGTAACGTTCAGTGTGTGCTGAGCGCGCGGGTTCGAACATGCGACTCCGTAATAGGCCGAAGGCCAGGACCGTTACCGCAGACGATTCTGACGTCGGTTGCGCATGTCAGTTGGTCGACATACGGAGCATACAGTGATTCGTCTGATACAAATCGAGTTTAAAGTTTTTCGCGTTATAATATAGTTTTAAAAATTAGTTTTTATGGACCCTACAAACTTCGTAAATTGGTAAGTAATTAAATTTACGATGAAATGCTGAGACTTATTAATATTTTAATCACGAAACGCGTCGTAGCCAAGCAGAGAAACAGCGTTGGCTTGCGGCGCGATTTGCTTTTCAAGTGTCGAATTTATTCATAAAAATGTCGATTGTAACTGATCAAATGTCGATTTCGGCCAGTGAATCTTGTTTAGTTTCCACTCGGCGTTGGCTTTTCTGCTGCTGAGATGAGTTATAATTGATTTCTTGAAGATAAATAAATGTCCGCATCGTTCACAGTGTAACCCCCGCATCCCGTGTTTAGGATTTCTGTCTAGTTCAAACATACATTCCCTTTCACATTGGATAACACATTCGGCTGGAGAGTGATATCCCCGGGCAATAGCCTTTGCGTTTCAAAAGTTACGTCATCACTTCGACAGCTAAATTATCAGTCTTACACGGCCTACAGGCCTAAGCCATTTGCACCACATACACACCACTAACCCCTCTCCTAAATACACCAAACCGCTTTTGTCTACAATACATAATGTACCCTGTACCATCGATCAAACTTTGCTATCAAATACACTAAAGCCAATGCATTGGAATAGGGCCTAACTTTGACAGCTAAATTAACGGTCTCTGACGGCATACAGACTTAAGCCATTCACACCACATACAGCATTGTAGTGTTTTTCATAGCCTGTATGCCGCTTGGTGTCATCGAACGTGAAAGGGAATGTGTGTTTCAACTTGACAGACATGTGTTTAGGAACTTTTGGTCTGCATAGGCACAGTAATTCTTAACCGAGTTTCCTTAATTTTACTGTTTTTGGCCAACAAAAAGAGTGGTTGACCCTATTTTAACTGCTCTTTGTTTAAATTCTAGGTTTTAGCTGTGAAACATTAAGGATTGGCCTTTCACAGTACTTAGTTAAAATCAGTTCCAAACCTTGCAAGTATTCTACAAGGTCTAATTATTGCCTTTGGGTATACACATGGGCGTTTACACCATGTAAACCTTGGAGCAAATGCTCCATCCCAGGAATAGGGGGGGAAACAAATTTGACGATTTAGGGGAAAAGACATTGTTTATATATTGTATCATTTTGCTCGTTTATTATTTAGAGCTGAGCTATTCTGCTAAATTCTACAGTGTCACTGTGAAGTCTAGGAAATTTCCACCCCAGAAATCTCCCCGGTTCCAAAAACAAGGATTCAATTTAAGTCATTCGGATCGTGAAATAGTTGCATTGTGGGGGGAAATTTCAATTGTTCATCATCGCGTCTCTTATTGTGTTTATTTATCTGTAGAATAATTTTGCCTTACAGCATGGTCAACTGTGCAGGATATGGGTGTCGAAGTGGATAAAAATCCTAAAAATCCTCAACTTATGAGGCAAACAAGGGCCATTAAATCATCGACGACTAAAGTTGTCATATCATGCCTTATTCATTCAAGTTTATAAGGATTTATTTAGCAAGTGGATAAGAGCAATTTGGAGAGAAGAGTTTGTGGCTCATCCAGTTTGACTTGTTCTCACTGGTGGCATAGAACTGCAAACCATCACTTGTTGACTCATTGAAGTTGCCAGTTTCACAGAAAGTTGCTCAGTGTTTGTCTACTTATGCTGGAGTATTGCAGGACTCAACCAGTGTGCTTTTTGAGAGACATAGCAGCATAAGTTTAAAAGGTCTACTATGGGATGGAACTATGCTGTTCAACCTTCAGGGGGCAAGTTGTAACCCATTGGTGGACACTGGATTATTGTACACATTCTTTTGTCGTGGCCTGGGTTGAAGTTGAGGAAAATTGGATGACCAGTGACTGAATCAATGATGGTTGTCTGTAGCTGGGCGCTGCAGAGGAAAAACATAGGAGTTCTGGTTTGTTGCAGCATCATCCACAGAGATGACAAAAACATTCAGACCTATGCTGACCATTACTTTATTGTAACTTTCGAACTGCTTGCATTCTCGTTGTCTGAGCTAGACGACAACATTAACACGGATGCGCAGGTTTTACTTTCAGTTGAAAACAGTTCTGCGGATAAGAGAGTGGAAGAACTGACATTCCAATATTCGAATATTCGCCATCTTGCATTGATGCCAATATCATTTTCTATGTTAGCGGCTATATTGCTTGGTCAGTCTTCAGATCAAACCGCTGTGAACACTGCAAGAAAAGTATGATCAACTCTGTGACTCACTGGAACTACTCACATTGAGTGAAACACTGGAAAGGCTGTGTGTTCTAGTGGTCATGATATAATTTTGTTGATTGCAAGGCAGATCTATAACTGCGTGGCTAAGAATTTCGCAAAAGAGTTCACGAATAAATCCAGTCAACAGCCTGGATAATCTGGATATTCATTGACAAAGAAGCACAAACTGGTCAAACTCTCTGACACTTCTTCACACAATTAGTAAGCTGTACTGTTCTGTTTCCATGTTGATGCATTATGGCTAAATATTTCCTTTGACATCTGCTTTAGATAAGACTAGGTCAGTGTGTGTTTATATGTGTACTGTGCTTTTCGGTCATAGTTACTTGTGATGCAAAATTACTAGGAATTATTAATTTACTAAACAATGTAATGCTGTTACGATTGTCTGAATTATTTCTAAGTGGCTTGATTAACCTATAGTACCAGTAAAATGGCGTGCTAGCTTGTCTGCTCAATTCCAGATTTTCAGCAGTCAGACAGGACAGTTCCATGGATACTATTCTGTTTTATCTCCTTAAGAATGCATTTGTTGCTAATTTAAATTTCAGGATGTCATATAAAAATTAGTGAACAATTTAGCAACCAGCTATATGGTTGTTTTGTTTGTGCAAAGCACATTATTGTGCATTCCAACTATGCTTATGATCTTTAAATTCTGCTCAGTGATTGCAATGCAACTAGATGTGCACTTTTGCTTGAGTTTGGCTTTTTAAAATCGCATTGCATACAGCTTGGTAAGTAGTTCACAAAAGAAACTGATTGGATGATTTTCAATGTAAATAATTGCACTGTTGATTAGAGCAATAAATGGTCTTTAAGTTTCCTATGGTTGCTAAGGAGTACTTTTGCTAAGGTGTGTGGTTGCTAAAGAGGTTCACTGATAGAAGATTGAGACTGACCTTGATTTTTGTTATTGCCAAAGAAGAAGACTGAGGCTGACCTGAGATATGACTTGTCGTAAGGAAGATATTTGATAAAGAGGCTGGCCTTGAAGATGCTTGTGAAGTAGGATGGTTGTTAAGGCAGCTGGTTGCTAAGTGGCTGGTTGCTAAGTGACTGGTTTCTAAGGAGGTTGTGGTTACTGGTGACAGTGTATGGCATGACAATACCTTTTAAAATGGCTAATATAAACATTACTTGCTGTCTTTAATTCTACACTAATAATGACATTTTACTGTATTTTTACAATGGTACATTTTCAGACCACCATACCTAAATAGTACAAGCCTATACCTAGAAATTCTTGCCACCTATTTGTGCAGACTTCAATTCTAACTTAAATCCATGTAGACACTTTAGCTCTATTTTCAGTATTTGAGGAGATATCGTGTGAGTATCTACATGGTACTGTAGGCCAACTGTTGTACACGAAAAATTTCACGTGCATGTCCTGGCCTGCGGCTTTTATATACCGGCCTGCGACCTTTATATACCGGCGTCCTCGGTTCGAGCCTCGTCCGGGGCGTCACTGTGTAGCAAGTCCTTCGCGCACCATTGCTCTGCAGTACAACTGCAATTGCGCCGTCGAGGCGTGTGTATGCCTTCTGAGCAAAAAATGTTGGAAGAAGGGCGATATAAAATTTCGGTAATAAGAATAAGAATAATAAGGTTTAGTTGGTCAAGGTTATGATGGTGCTAGTGTAATGAGCAGTGTCAATAAGAGTGTTTGGCAGTTGGAAGGCAGTTGGAGAGCACTAGCCATTTATTTCCATTGCCACGCACTTTAATTGATTGTAATTTCAGTTAATGAATCTATTCCAGAAGCTAGAGATTTTTTCATTACTTATAATTGAAAGGTTATACGTTTTTGCTTCAAGTTCTCTGGTGCATAAGAAATTGGTTGAAGCACATAATGAGTTACATGCTAGGTATCAAGCGAGGCAATTCCAGCAGATCATTGATACTATAGATGGTCGCATTGTTGATTGCCGTAATATCAGTGATCAATTAGATGCATTGGTTGATGGGGAAAATGTCCGAGGTGTTCCCCGAGCGAACGGCAAAGATTTAGAGTCAATAGCTGTAAAAGTGTGCGAATAGGTACCAAGTACGAATCCATCTGACCGACTGTGCAATCGTATATCCCCCGAACAAAAGGTGTGGCAGAGAGATATCACATGCAGGTGTTTCGACGAGACGCTCCTGGCGACTGAGAAGGAAACTTTTCTTGGGGTCCTGAGACAGGTTTTTGACCCTGGAGACCAGGAAGAGGGCGGCCGCGGGTTTCACAAATCCCTCGACTGCGTGTGTCAGGTGTTCCCCGAGCCAACGGTGAAGGTTTCGAGTGAATAGCTCTAAACTGTGCAAATGCATCGCCGGACAGAGACACAGACATACAGAATTCTCTCTTTATTTATATAGATTGCTCTACAGCAGCGAGATTAGTGAGATAGTGATCATTTATGGTCTTCGTTCTTACGTTTTCGGTTTTCTGTCTATCATTAGCTTCGCGAAAATAGGGCCTATATAAACGATGAAAATGATCTCGGTTCATGGAAGTTCATGGAAGAATAACGTGTAAACTTAGCCTATTTGTGTTATTTTCATATTTTGGGCTCCCCAATATTGAACACAGATCGACGCCTCTGCCATGGATAAATTTTGAAATGCCAATACGTATGTAGCCTTCATTTTAGTGTAGTTTGGAGCACTGTAACTGCTGTCTAAATCCATGTGTTTCATCTTTCGATATTAGTTTATTTAAACAGAAAACTGTGGCGGACAGGCCACAAGGCTGGAATGAATGATTTATTTAAATAATCGGCTCGCCATAGTGTTATTTTACGTCTATTTTTTTACAGTGTTGCGTATAGGAAGGAAGACCGATCGGCGGTTTTTAATCGAGTGCATAGCTTGCAGACGCATGAATTGGCTTGAGTATAGCCTGACATGCGGTGCATCGCTATATATGTGGAGCAGTGGTTCGTACTGTTTCATACGTAGAGTGGTTCTCGTACCGCTCCAGGGATCGTTGAGTGTTGCCATATAAATACGACCTCTAGTGACAGCCGCTCTCGCGGTCAGGCTGGTGCTGCTTTTCGCTGATCTGGTGGGGTGGGCCCCTCTGCCGTCGATCGCAAGACGGACCGTGCCCTGATCGTAAGAGTCAACAGGCTGACAGAGAAAGTCCGATCGTGAGAAATAAATGAATGAATGACAGTTCTGTTCGGAAATACGGGGAAGATGGTGACCCCGTTGGTGGCCGTGAGTGATACAGACTGGGTGAGTCCCAGAAGGGACCGACGCATATAGCGAGAGAGGCCTCGGCGGCCGACAGAGAGATAGACTGGGAAAAATCCCCGACCGTGCAGACCGTGGGAGTTCTGGTGGCCGAGAAATAGTCTTGTTGGCTACCTAGATCGGTCATAGTTACTCCTCGAGAATACCAGCCGGTTGTCGGATACGTGACCCCGTCGGTGGCCGTGAGAAATAGAGATCGGGTAAAGCCCCGAGCAACCGAACGCTACATCGAGACAGATTTATGGCGACTGTTGAGACAATTTACGGGAAGAATTCCCCAGTGTACACGTTGGTTAAAAGACGGGAAGGGCGGCCCCGTGGAGCCGTTGGAAACAGACTGAGAGCTACCGGAGAAGCCGTTGACAAATACTGGAAAACATGAATACATTCGATAAATACGGGGAGGGTGACCCCATTGGTGCGTTCGATACAGGGAAATTTCCCTTTGGTGCCAAAAACCTGATCAATTGTGGGCGTCTCCGCATATTCTTTCTATTTACGGTTTTCCGTAAATATCTATGCTTGGCTACCTAACGGTGGTCATACTTACTCCTTCCGTTTACCAGCAATCTGTTGATTTGCGTGTCTGATCGCAATGTCTTAGGTCGCGGTTTCCCCGCGTATCTTTACTTGAGTTAATAAACGTAATATCTGTACTCGCGGTGTCCCCACAGTATGTCTTCTTGATTGTCTTACGGTCTTTAGGTAAATATTCTTACTGGCTACCTATGCTGGTCACAGTTACTCCTCTCGGTTTTCCAGAAACCTATTCACTTGTGTGTCTAGTTGCAATATCTTGGCTCGCGGTTTCCCCGCGAGGCGTCTACTAATTTCTTCTTGTAGATCAAACTACATAATCTCTTTTCGAGGACTTCCTCGAAAGATTTGCCAGTGGTTCGTTCCAGTGTATAAGAGACAGAGTAAAATTGCTTCAGAGAAAGTGATTATAATAATACAGGTCTGTGTGAAACATAGAGGTAACGTGGTGACACTTACCTCAGGTGCCTGTGAGAGAATTGATTCTGAGAAACGAGAGTTGGTGCATTACCGTTGGTCAGAGCTCTAGGTGACGAGTATCTAGATGATCCTACGATGAGAGGAATAAGTGCAGTCCAAGGAAGTTACAGACATGCGAGAGTCTGGGTGATCGGATATTAAAGTATATGACAGATGCAGGCAGGCCGAGGAATATACTTGTTGGCTACCTACGTTGGTCATAGATACTCCTCCCGTTTTCCCCAGGTTGTCGGAGACATGAAAATTCGGGTGGCCGCAAGAAATACAAGCCGAGTAGATTCCCACAGTAGCAGCCGTACAAACTGAGAGAGCTGCCGGTGGAGCGTTGGCACATACGGGGAAAGTTCCCCATTGAATACGTTCGATAGAAATATCGGGGAAATTCCCGAAGGACCCGCTGGAATTACACGTGGAGGGTGAACACGTTAGAAGAGCACGTGACAAACAAGAGAAAACACTGGTGCCGATTGATACCTTCAGGTTACTAGTCAAGTAACTCTTCTTGATGGCTTTATAGTCGTTCGATAGATACTCTTGTTCGTTACCTACGTTGGTCATAGTTACTCCTCCCGGTTTCCCGAGTATCAGAATATATTACGGTGTTGGCGGACAACTGCCAACGCAGAGGACGGTCAATCGTGTGCATGATAACTTATGCGTGTGAGGCCGGTATGCCACACACGGAAATGGGCCAAGAGGCTGACGTGAAAGTCTGGGCAGTCGGAAACCCAGGGTCAAGATAGTAAGCAGACCAAGAATTGATCGATGCGTAAATATTACTGTTGGCTACCTACGTTGGTCATAGATACTCCTCCCGTTTTCCCGACGTGTATCTATTTGCGTGTCTGATCGAAGTGATCGATACGAGTACGTTTGGGTAATCGGGTACCCAGGTGAATACATGGTTGTTTGTCGTCACACACAGTTCTGAGAGCTGACTAAAGTGCGAGGTCGGGCCCCCTCGTGCGTAGGTCGGATCGAAGATCTGTGTGCAGATAGCGAAGGTTATAGACAGAAGACCTTCGCTATCAGTGTCCGTGAATACCATGCCAGTGTCATTTTTATCGAAGCAGAATATATCAGTGTTGGTGGGTAACTGCTAACACAGAGGACGGTAACTTAGTCAGTCAAATGTGCATGACAAAATATACGTGTGCGGCCGTTTATGCCATACACGGAAATAGATCGAGAGATACGTGTTGAGCAGAAGACGTGATAGCTAAGTGTCTAGCATGATATGACGAAGAGCTGTGAGACTGGTGTGTCTAGGACGACAGAGGTTAGAGAGTTGGGGACAGTAATGTCTAAGAGTATAAGACGTTGGATTTAGCTACCGATAATTGTATAGGCCGAAATGGCTTATGGACTTGTTTCAAATATGTCTGAACCTCGTAACTTAAGAGAACGTTTGGTGTCCCTAAATGGCGATAGTTTCAGAGTCACAAGATGCTGAACGGTACGACATCAGGTAGAGGAAGACGAGGCTAGTAGCTTGGAAGGTATGCAAGGCGAGGAAGACTCCTGCCGGTATGATTATGAACCCTGTTTTGAGTACGGCCATCCTCAGAACGTTGCCCATCCGGCGACCGCGGAATAGGCAGAGTCAGACCTCGTTACTAATTCGAGCCGTGTTACCTTTCTTGGAGAAGAAACCAGTCCCTAATCTTGCCTGGTGATAGTGAACATCCTGGTAGATATAGAGAGTAACCGTTTGGCATTGAGATTTAGTAAGAAAGTGACTCGGGCGACTCCAGGCGTGTCGGCGAGCTGGGGTCGACACCGTCCGTTAGCGCTAGGCAGGCGCTCGGGCGGCAGAACGCCACAAAACATTCTGACAAAAACGCAGAAATGCCAACATGAGTGATTGTGAACAATAAAAGTATCTAAAATTAATTAACAAACCAATAAATTTTCGTATAATGATCTGGGTAATGGGGACAAATTGTGGATAAATTGAGAGTTCTCTTTGGGTGGGAGGACATGGCTGTATGCTCAAGATCTTAATTGGTGAATGGTGTGGGGACGGCAGTTTAGGTAAGAGTTGATGAGCTGAAGAACATGCTTTGGGTTGTGTAAAATGGAGAACGGAGTTTGTCATCTGCTATGTTAGCAAGTTCAGAGACTGCTGGGAAGGATTGTTCTAGGTAACCCAGGCGTTTAGCTCTTCGTAGGAGTTTCTCCAGGCGCTCTTTATCAGTCTAGGGTTAGACCCCCACAAGGATGAAGAGGCTTAACAATTTGGCGACTGTCGTTATGCTATGAATGGAGAGGAAGAAAACTCATGAATTCATAAAACGAGGAGGAGCAAGTTGTAAGATAGTCAATGTGAGCTGCGAGTTTGAAGTTATCTTGGAGGAAGGCACACCCAGTATTTTTAAAGTTTCAACTCTGGTCATACTAGGTATATGAGGGGTAGGGGATGACTGGAGTCGAGAGCTGAAAAATGATCATTTATTGAGACTTTGAGATATTTAAGGTAAGGTTATTAGCAGAAGCCCAGTCTGAGATTGAAATCAGTTCACTTTAAATCTTGTACGCTTGAGAGGAGGATCAGGTTTGGTACACGTAGGTGTTATCTGCAAACTTGTATATGAGATTGACGTGCTGTAGATCTGAATTAGTCGCTGAGAAGCTGGTAGGTCCTAAGACAGAGCATTGAACTCGTAATCGTAATTGTAATCCCAGCATTTCTACAGCGCCCACAAAAGCCAAGTCATGGGAACCAGCTTATTGACAGGCGCTTAAAGGAGAAGTTTTGTGGGCGGTCAGTTTTGCGATAAACTGAATAGCGGGCCACCACTGTCTTGTCAATCAAACCTGAACTCATTGAGTGGGGCTACAGTCAAGAAGGGTCTTATTCAAGTCCACCGTCGGTCAATTCCTTTTAATTGAAATGACTGCAATGCCTCGAAATGGGGCTGGTATTGTCTGCCTATAATAAGCTGTCTGTCTGTCTCTACATATACCTATCCTGTAGGCCTAAACACACGCGCACAGCGGCAGCATAGGTGTCGTGGGATGATTATATATATATATATATATATATATATAATCTGTGCTGGGCTATACATAGGGGATGAAACTATAATAATATTATATCTGTTCCACAACGAAGACAGGCACGAATACAGGCATGAAGGCATATGAGTGGCAAATCAAGTACATGTGTGTAGATGCTTATAATTACAGGGACTACTATAAGGACCAACAATTGTTTCAAGGGTTATTTCCAGTGCATTTCCCTCAGCTGTCTACTTGGCCCATTTGAGCCTTTTCAGATAGACTGACCACAGCGGTCCATTTTGTTAAGATTGTACCCCAGGCGACTGAGATGCTTTGGGGAGATCTGATTGGTAGCTAGCAGGCGGCAGGTATTCAATAGACCACGCCTCACAAACCTAGGGCTTTTATCGAAACAGACAGGCAGACGGCTAAGAAGGATAGAATTGATAGCTCTCCAGAGGTTTCTTGGACTGAAGAAGCTGGAGGGAATAAGTCTGAATTAGTATTTGATCATGGCTGCAGCAATCATAACGGCGTATATTTTAGAGATAGTAAGCACTGTCACTGGCTGACTTATGACAAAAATATAAATAAATTGTTTAGTACGCTTTGTCAGGCCTTCATCAAAGCCTTTGACCGATCAACGTTCAATATGCAGTAGTTATGATATTACAAACTCCAAACATAATACAATATGCATTGGCAGGTGGGACACCACCACTCAGACCCTTAACCGGATTATTCTGAAAGTCTTTGCGCATTTGTTACTCGGTAATGTGGACAGGCCATATTTATTTTTCAGAGAGTTTTGCAAGCCAGGTTGTACAGAAAAGAACTATGTATAAAATTAGGTACACATGTCCAATTGTCAATGCACTGGTCATAACCCAAATTGTCCACATCTGGATAACTCTACCTACCCATCGTTGCGGACATCCTGTTTAGACGAACCCTGATTAAGAAAAAGAGTGACTTTTAACAATGTTTTAGAGTTGAGCAAATTTTGGCCACTAGTAAATTACATCCAGTCTGCAAGCATAATGTCATCAGCTGACCAAGGCTATGCAGCCGATTCAGAAGCTCTGAATAGGTCTATATCAGGGATTCCCAACCTGTGACCCACGAGCCAAAAATGGACCACCAGGCCTCAAAAAGTGGCCCTCCACCATTCAAAGATATAATCAAAATATACGTGCAAAAAATGAATATTTTACAGAATAATTATTTTCCGTTATAATAATTATAGTTTGTTGACTTTTATTGCTAATGTAAAATGATGAAGTCGGAATTTATCGATGGGTAATTTGATTGTATTCTATAATAAAATCTGCAAAAATGAAAAATAATTAATGTTTTTAACCTTGTGGCCCAACATGTCATCCAACTAAGTAAAAGTGATCCTAAGTCGAAAAAGGTTGGGAACCACTGGTTTATATAATATAATATAATAAATCATGTGATCCACTTCTGAATGACAAACACTACACTGCGCTCTACGACTTCACCTTTTGAACACCATCCTAATGTAATCCTCCTGATGTTACAAGTTTGTTTTGCTCCACCCCATGACGAGCTAACAATGCCTCGTAAATGCTCAGAATACTTATTAGTCCCTTGTGCCTTGTGCAAGCACTTTCATTGCACAATTAACTTTTATCTAGGTTAATCACAAATCGTAAAAAAAATCAACTTGTGAGAAAACATTTTTTACAGAAAACAAACACATATTCATCTTATCGACGCACAAACATTAAACAACAATAAATCTTCTGAAATTGCCAGAATTCAATCAGTTGGTCAACAATAACTGTACAATAATCAAATCAGTATTTAAATGAACAAATCATTTTCTTTTACAAAATCAAATGTAATATCTTACAATACCACAAACATATGCAAAAATTTCTCAGAAGCTTAATACAGGAAGTACATTACTGTGCGTACAAGCAACTGTTCGTTCCGATGGCCGTAGAGATCCAAACCGTCTAAAGCTACAACGGCACTTCCTAAAAATCGTGGATTTCAGAGGACTAACAAACAGATGGCGCCACCCACAGAAACCACAGACTATAGATACCCTAGGTAGCTCTTACAACATATCTTCAATGGTAGTCGCACTAATCGGCTCAAGTCACAACTGACACAGGTCATAAACTTTTCATTCAAATACTGTTACTATGTACACATAATTATGCAACTAACCGCACTTATTTTATCGACAAAATTCCAATCTGACGATATTCGAGTGCATGGCAAAATTCAAGTCCTTGAGTTTCATTTAGCACGTTAAATGACATCGTAGACAAACAATGAATACCCGTGCGAACTTTAAAACACAACATTTCAATATTCATGAAAACGGAAAGCACGTAATAGAAACTTCCTCAACGACTATAAATTCATGATAGCTTGTTTTCTGAAACATGACCCATCTCTTAAAAAAGACAACAAAACGGTAACAAGGCAAGCATTGCACAATGTTAGCAGAATAGCCAATGGTCAAGGCAAGAGCTTCCTTGGTTGTTGGGTTGTGTTGCTTGGCAGAATTCTTGAATGAGCATCAAGCAAAACAATAACACTTTAAATACGTGGTGTTAAATGAACTACACTCTAAATTGCAATCTGAAACAATTATGTACACCAATACACTCAAAACTTCAAAAACAACACATATTACAAATAATTGTAGACGAGCAGAGTTGCTGGAACGAATGATGTCAAGTAATGAACTGCAAAAACATGCCCTCTCTTTCCTCGAAAGATGTTTCACGATGACAACTAGTGTGGCTATGGCAACAAGGCATTCTTGTTCCAACAACATCACCAGTCTCAATTCTTTTTTATGCCCTAATTTGAACAATCATTTTTTGTAGGCATACTTCAGTATCACACTGGAAGGGTTGCATTTGAGCAACACAAATAAAAAAAGGTGGCCAAGAATAATTTTTTATTTTACCACAATCTTTTACTTTGAGTAAACAAATTATTCAAATGACCTAATTACATCTTTTCCACTAATTCTTAAAAAGTTTACTGATTGTGGGCAAGTTCCTAACTTCAGTGCTGCAAGTTTATATTGCTTATTGCTTAACTTCAGGCACATGAGACAACTAATGTTTTAGTTAGTTAAATGTAAAATCCTCTTTTTGTCATTGTTAGTTACTTTTAGTAAATGCTAGTCTTCGAAGTGTTAAACAAGTCAAAAAATTTAGTAAAATAACAAATCGCATAAAATACCATGGATATAATTATGTTCGATTGTGAAAGCTGGACTTTTTGGTTCATTTAAAATATTTTGAAGTGGGTTTCACTAAGTCACCAAAGTCTAATGCTTTATAATTATTACAAAAGGAGAACTCACTGCAGCATATGACTAAATCACCGCAAGTGACAGTGACAAGTCACAACTAGGCACCATAATCCACTGCTACAAGTCTTAATCTTAACAACCGATTAATTTTAAAAAGCAATCATTTAAAGAAAAAAATCTAATAAATCTTTCATATTATCATGGTAGACACTCCCTCCTTTTATATTTGAATCTCAATTATAGTACTGCTAGAACTGTTATCGTTAACTTTTGTAACAAAAATTAAAAATGCATCCAACACCGCTATTGCAACTAGCACCTATTAAAGAATTTAAAACAGGTCTCAACTCTAAACCTCAATATTTGCTAAAGCATTATTGAATCGTTATCCTCTAACTAAGCTGACAGGCTACCAAACATTAAATAGCCTACAGGAATACAGCCAATGATAACAACATATATACAGTAATTGCAAACATCATTGAAATACAAACATTACAGTTATAACACAAACATCAGATCAAAACATGCATCAGAGATGTTGGCTGCAAACGGGGCACAAATCAAAGGCCACAACTTGGAAAACAGCCCACCCCAAAATCTTAGAAACTACTCTTAGCACTACTGAACTTTATGTTGCTTTACTGTCTTTGCATAGGCCATTTTTTCACGTGATTTCAAGGCCTGGACAAATAAGTAAGTTTCTTTTGCACAACTGACATTGGGAAAAACACATGTGTTTGTTTAAAAAAACTGACATTATGGAACTTACAAATTTCTTTTAAGACTTAACATTTCAAAATTCGATCCAACTGACATAGAAAGAAGACCTGAGTTTTCATTTAAACTTTATTTTTGCATCAATTCACAGATACTACACAAAATTCACGACACCCCATGAAATTGCACAACAACAGAACTGTCTAAAAAAATTTGGGACCTTGTATGAACATTATGTTTAAAGACTCTGCACCATACCGTGTTTATCACACTAACATATACTTCAATTGCTTGTCATGGATTAAATAGATGTAGATGTTTCTCAAAAACAAAAGGCCTTGCACTCCTTGTCCTGGCCAAAAGTAGATGTTACACTCAATTTGATGTGACACTAATTGACAAATGGACTGCTGAGATTATAATCTGACTCAGAAGATAATAGTATTATCTGACTCAGGATCACTGACAACATTAGGACTATTAAAAATATAAATAAAGCACAAAATGGATTCATACTAAAGCTTCCAGATTTAGGTATAAAAACTATGTACCCAATTGTAAATACTTTTTTTACTGTGCACCAAGAGTTTATCTGCTAATGGCACAATTCTTAGTTGCCTGCTGCCGAGTAGAAAATCTCACATTCTTTAAAACTGAGAAGCGGCGCAATAGAAACACACGCTTGACAATTAAAATGCCAACTTTATAGGTGCCCATATGGCTTTGTCAGAGAGGCCTGAATGATCATTTCATATCACACCTCCTTCGACTTTTGGGGTAATGATTCCAAGAGTCGGCTTTGTCATCATTGCGTAGTGGAGATAACCCAGCCGGCGAAGTTGTGGAACAAGCTGGAAAAGTAACTCCATTTTACGGTTTGGAGTTCCATATTTCGCTGAAAACAGAAATAAAGACCAATCAATATAATCTTGATTTAGCACCTTCAAGAAGCGTCTCCAGCCCAGCTGGCTGCTGAAAGGAACTTTTCAGGGATGGAAAGATGAAAAATGTTTAAATTGTAGAAGTGTGTACTTCATACCTACTATCATGCATTTTAAAATTGTTAGACCTATAGAACAATTAAATACGCATTAGTTCATGTATATTGTAATAGTATCGCGACAGAAAAGACTGCACACAACAGGTCTATTATTATACGAAGACATTATTATCAAGCACAAAATAACTAACATCTGCTTACGCAAACATCTGGTAACTCAACTGCTCTTTTAGTTCATTAGTTAAGTTTATTTCTAATTATACCGCATATTTTACCATATCCGTCTGATTATTCATGTTATTTCAAAACAACTGGGTGGGGCCTAGTAAGCGGGCTTAGGCTCCTTTGGGTTTCTCATTTTGAGCCATTGGTTCTGCATTTTCTTGTATACATTTTGAGTTTTGATATATCTTGATTTCAATGAAAAACAACTTGACTTGACTTGATTTGACTCTTCACACAACAGCCGATGAACTCGGTCTCAGATTCGCATCCTTGTATGACTTTGCTACCATTAAGATTTTTTTAATAATAATAGCAAATCAGCTATTAATTTCCATTGACATCATTCAACGTTTACAAATATTTCTTCTTCTGCCAATAGTGATATAATGATTTATATATATTTCTTCTTCTCCCAATAGTAATATAATGACGTCATTACCTGTTGTATAAGCCCGAAATGTGGCCAGGAACTGTGTCCTTCGACTCTCAATCAGATCAGATTCTATCAGACCCGGATAATCTGTACACAGAACGGTGCAATTTAATAGATTTAATGCTTTACAAGATGATCCTTAACATTAGAAATAGAGATTACTACAGGATCACAAAACATGGATATCACATTAATGCAATCTGAAATGTTGCAACGATTGTGACACCTTAATAAATAACTACTAAATAATACTGTTCACTCTCATGCTCTTTGACCTAACTCAACATTCTTTCCCTACTACTACTCATTAAAAGTTAACTTCTGGTAGTAAATAGCTATTTTTTTAATACTGAAATTTGATATTGCCCTTCTTCCAACACCTTTTGCTCAGAAGTGCACACGCCTCGACGGCGCAATTGCAGTACTACAGAGCAATTGTCCGTGAAGGTCTGATCAAGGTCCCTATACAGTGATGCCTTGGACAAAGGTTGAACCTACTCACTCAGCGCATACTGAGTGTTACGGGCCGACCATTCTAACCAACCGGACACCGTGCCACACGCAAATCAGCTATTAATTCACATTGACACCATTCAATGTTTATAAATATTTCTTCTTTTTTTTAAAAAACATATGAAACCACAACACAATTTAACTAGGTATATCCTTTGCACACTGTCAGGATAAATTGCGCTATGTCCTGCACTGGCTTCCTCTCGTGCAGCGCATTAGCTACAGGAAAACAGCACTTGTGTCTGGCAATGCCTCGTTGGTAGCCCTTCGTCCTATTTAAATAGTCTCTGTAGCCCCGTTTCTGATATATCCTACCATAGGGCTCTCCATTCCTCGGATAGGGGAGCTACTGGTCCCACGAGCTTGATCTTTGATTAAGCAGCACCGAGCCATCTCGGTTGTTGGCCCCTCCATTTGGAATGGACTTCCGCTAGCGCTGCCCATGCTTCCTAGGAACAATCTATCTATCCTATCGCCTTCTATCGTATCCTCAAGTCATTTTTGTTTGGTCGCAGCCTGGCTAAGAGCGCCTCTGTGTCGGTTTCTTGAAGGAACGCTATAAAATTTTTCGAAATAAATGAATGAATGAATGAAATTAACCACATATAAATTACAGTTCAATTCCACTAACTTTAGCTGCTTAGTTTTCCTGCCACGCATACAGCACATACACCTATCCGAAAACTAATTAACTACACATGGAATGGAAAGACTCCTGTTCAGCACAGCGCATATTCTGATTAAGGATGAACCAAAACTCTGTATAAACTCGGACTCGAACAAACAACAGGTTTGAGTTTTAATAAAAATCAGCTTAACGATTTTCTGTTTTTGAAAAGGAAATTGGATTATTTTATTAACAAAACGACAATCAACCTAACTAAAAATATAGATACTGCAACTATTAATACTTACAAGTTACTACTTCCTAGTGTTAACTTAGGCAAAAGAATAAACTCATGCAAATTGTACAAGCTGCCAAATTAAAAATCAAGAGAATGAGACTTCCTTTAAATATTTGAAACTCAGACTTGGCACTATTCAACTCGTTAAACTCGGTACTCGGACTTGGCAGGAAATTGACACTTGTTTCATCCCTAACACTGATGCACTATGTTTACAGAAAACACTGTTCATGAACACTTTAAGTATTATGGAAACACAGTATTGAATATACCTGTGGCTATAACGACAACAATGTTGAAAAGAGCTGCCTCAACTGGATCCAACTTGCGAGCATGGATTTTTTTCGCATAAGATATGAGATGCTGTTCAAAGACATCAACCTGGCCTGGCTTCAGATCTCTCCACGGCAAAAAGTTCGTGAAATTTGGGTTGTCAGGATCGAACCAGGCAGTTACCGCTGCCAGAATTCGACTCTGCGATTGGGCAAGACGAAGCAAGATATCCTGGTCCTTCACGTCGAATTCCTTAAAGCCTGAAATCGTAACAAAAAGCTTCAAATGCAAAACTATTGTACACATAGACGATTGGCAACAAGAACTGTTTCAATTTTCAAATTCACAGTAAAGTGCAGCAGTTAAGTATGTGTGAACCTGGACTCAATGGAAATGGAATGGCCAATAAAACACATCTAAGGAGATGCATCTACAGATTAGATGAACGTTTCTTAATAAGCAGTTTCATTGAACATTTGGAACTGCTGTCTAGATGGGTATCAGTGACAGTGAGTGCAGTATAATCTCCACCTTTCACATTAATCTGCAACTTTTTATGTTTAACAACTTCTAGTTTAGACTATTTGGCTGATGTTTGTTAGGATTTGAATGCCACAAGAGAACTTCATTATCTTGACGACAGATTTCTCAACAGAAAACAATATATTCACAATTGTGCTATGAATGTGGATATCCAGACAGTTCTATAAGCCTTTAACAGATATCTCAAAAGTACGTTTGGCTAGTTCATGCTAAAAAAGTTTAATCAGAAAATTTTATTTTAACCAAAGCTAAAGTTCCAACACAAAGATAAGTTCATTGGTGACTGGCATTTTCATTGGTAGTCAATAACTGACCATTTACATGAGTACTATATGAAGGAAAGGCATATACACAACACACATGCCTTAACAAACACACTTTAGACCAATATCATTATTATTAAACGTGTCTAAACAAAATGAATCGTGCACATAGCGAGTAACAGAGAAGTCTTATTGCAGGCTAATCTTGAAGATCGACAATGTGGAAGATTTGCGAATAAAGTCCAGAAGTCTGTTCCGTTCAAATAAACAGTTTCTAAATTTTCTAACTGATCACTTGACAACAAAGTCAGCTTGAGATGAAGATCGTGTCGTCATCTGGACTGAAGAGATGAGCAAAATGTAACAAGAAGGAAATGAATTTGTGTGGACTCATTACATGACAAGACAGATTCTTAAATTCACGTGTGGGCTTGTATGGGAAATACAGCACAGGGGATATAAATAGATGATAAGCTTTGCAGCATAAAGGAGAACAGTGGTAAGCGGTTGGAAGGTTGATGCAGGAAGTTCCCAGAAGACTGAGTTTCAATAATCAATGTTAGAGTTGACCAAGGCCTGTGCGGAGACATTTTTGGTTTATACTTTTCTTGACATGTCGCTTGCATCTGAGACGGAAGAAACAGGATTTAGTTATGGAGGATATTTGACATAAGCATTATCGAGGAGAAAGTCTCAGAGAGGTTTAGTGGAGCAGCCTGGACCAAAGGTTGAGGACAGCGTGGAGCATTTCAGTTGTGGCATCACGTGGCAGTTGAACCAGGTAAATTCCGTCTTAGAGGCATTGAGTTTTAAGCACATGGATGCACACCATTTACGGATATCAGTGAAACAGGCGAATAGGCAGAACTTAGCATAATCAATTTCTTTGGTAGAGAATTTGACATATAGCTACGTATCATCAGCATAGAGTTGTATAAGGTTAACGATAATCAACTAAAGTCATAGGAAGAAGGATCAAACAGGCTAGTGCTTCACAACTCCATTGATATATATATATATATATTTAGGGGCATTTCTTTATAACAAAATGGGGAATAATTAACCAGAAGCTAGCAAACAGTGCTGCTGTATCACGCAAGATAAAGAAAATATCCGAAATGAAGTTTTTGTTCGATTGTTGGTAAAGTAGGTATCTCACCCTGAATTTGTGAGAAGTAGTTGAATGCAAGATCCTTGTATACGGGCATCACATTTTCATTCAACCATTCCTCAGTCAGATGTACAGAGATCTCCTTGTCAGATGATTGCAACTGCTGCAAAATGTCATAATAAATAAATAATTTACTACAGACTCACTCACTTCCCTTCTTCATTAACCAGTAGAGCATCAACAAAATAACTGAAATATAAGAAGGTATATCAACTGACTGGTTGACTGGCCATGGCTCATAACTTAGTCAAGTGCATGTTAACATTTCACTATGCATATAAAAAAATTACACATATATGAGAAAATGTTTGATGGTCTTTTAATCTAATTATTTAGCACACACGAAACATATTTATAATGAAAAAAGATGCAACGTACTTCAAACTTGACTCGAAGATTGTGATTCCATGTGCTTCCGACGTTGACAAAGTTAGTGTACAAGGGATGAACATGATTGAAGATGGCCCAGTGCTCGGCACCCACCATGATGTTCTCATCAGGGAGATCCTGAGATCTCCAGTAGTGAGCGCTCCTCTCGATCTGCTGCTCAAACGGGATTCCTTCTATCAACAGACCCTTACATATCTCGGTCAGCTCATCGCTCAACGAGTCCGCCTCCTGAACTTCATCTTCAAACTCATTGTCGTCGGTCAAGTGATTCTGGATCTTTACAAGCCATTCCTTTGCAGAATTGAAACCAGTCCTTGCTTCGTCTGGCATGTCGATTTGAGATGGTGGGGGAAAGCGAAGAGCGGTCGCAGCCAGTATGTTCGATTCTGTTGATGGAGACACAACAATAGGAACAATAGGACTGTCATACTGAGGAAGCCCACATGGCACCGTCTGTGGCGGCGGCGGCACATTCAAAGAGGTGGAAGATGCTTTGTTCACAGCAGGTGGAAAATTATTGCCTCTGTCTTGTGCTTGGGGTAATCTAAGTTCTGAGATACAGATGCTGCCGTTATTTGAAGACCTGACCCTTGCTGGATCAACATGCTCAGGTTCCTTTTTCTGGCCATTAACAGAGGACTGGCCACAGTTGTATGGAAAGATGCCATTGTTCTCTGGAAGATTCTTGTTCCCACCAAGATTCCTGTCGGTCACCTGTTGCTGGCCCAATGGGGGAGGGCTCATGAACGAAACCACCGACTCATACTTCAGGTCAAACCGTTCAAGGTCATTACTATAGTCGTTGATATGTTCCTGAGTCTGGCAAGGATAGAGCAAACTTTCCAGCATCTCTTTCATTTCCTTGTCCTGTTCATAGTTCTTCCAAGACTGCTGCAGGCCAGCTGAGTTTTGTGAGAAGTGGAGTATGTCATCGCCAGTGCTGCTCACACCAAGGCTGCCCTGAGGAATGTTGTTCTTTTCATGATAAAACTTTGTGAACAGCTGGATGTCCTGGCTGCTGGTCGTGCTCGGCTGGTAGGACTGAACAGGCACCATGTGCTGAACGCTGCCACCACTGCTGTGGTAGAGAGCGTTCAGCGGCACTGGCTGAACGGCAACTGATTTGGAAATATCGCTACCCACTCCCCCCAAATCCCCCCATCCACTGTTTGTGCACTGCATGTGACCATCCGGAGAGGCACTGCTCATCAGCGACAGGCAGCTGCTGGTGGAGTTGCGATCGCCACTGTTTGAACTGCAAGAAGGGGTGAGAAGCACGTTGCCGAGGTGTTCGGCAGCGTATCCGTCCATGTCAACGTGCTTCGCCGTTGAATCAAACAGGTCACAGACTGCGGTCAATTGTCCAGCAAACTGACCGAGATCTGTGTGATACGGGTGACCAGCAGGCTGTTCCATTGGCCAGTCCCATGTCCGGGGTTCCTCCTTGGGATGGTGGTTGCCCATGAGGTAGTGAGAGTCCAGGTCGTTTGACCGTACAGAGTGTGCGGTCGCCTGTCGGCTAGATGTGTTTTGTTCGGCATGATTTGTCCCTGAGTTTGAGTGCCTCAGTCCCCGCATCAGACCCTGGTTCTCCATCGCTAGCTTTGATGGACGACCCATTTGGATGGCTGAAAACAAAAACTTCATCAGTTGCCATGAAACAGATTAACAATGCTTATCAACGGGTAAGACAAGAATATTATTAAGCAACTAACAACTAAAAAATTCATTCGTTAAACACTCGCCCATGCGCATAGTGGATGCCCTCAACATTAACGACAATACGACATCATGCCTGATCAGCTGCAGTTACATCAATCTTTAGATTCAACCAAGGACATCACATACAAAGACTTGAAAACTGTTTTCATTTTGCTGGAGTTAAGTTGATTATGAGCGCTCATCTGAGTAGGTACCATGGCGTTGCCATCCTCTACATGAATGAATGAAGTTCTATTTAACTATTTCTTAGGCAGTTTAACTATAGTCCGTAATGACTTTTAGGAAAGTACCTTGGTATTTAACTATGTTAAATTAATATGTTTAACCCATAAGGTGGAAATTAAGTTGTGGGACAAGTATATGTCACAGATACAAACAGGCAAACAGCTCAGTCATGTCTTATCTCATTTATTCATTCATTTACTTAAATGATGGCAACAGTGATCTTTCAAAAAAAGTTACAGCTCTCCAGTCATTATTATTTCAAAATCGAAAAACTACAGGAAGCGATAATTACCATCTCTGGACATTCCGACATTCAGGCAAGTTTGATATCGACAGTATCGACACGAATTGCGGGTTCGAGGATTGATAACACAGTTGTGACCATTCTTACAAGTGTACACTGATGCTCGGTCAAGCCACGCGGAAAAATTTCTAAGAAAATACAGAAGCATTAAGTATCTAGGTACCAAATCTAAGAAAGATCTTCGCAACATAAAGGAATAGAAAAAATTTCAACAATGTCTACATCTGATTAATTTTCATGTCTCAAGCAGGATGATTTCCACTAAAACCTGGTCAATGGTCATCCCCATAAAGAATGAAAATCGCATCCCATTATTATGAAGAAATGACAGAGATGTACTGTAGTGCAATAAACACATTATTACCACATATTGACATCCACAATTCACCATAATAAACAGATACTTGTTGAGTAAATGGTAACAATGCAGGGGTGGGTGGTACCCCAACAAATAGAATATGGCCGTTTGGCGTTACAACTGCTAAACCATTGCCAAAAATGACAAAAGAAAATGGCTAATTGGAAAAACTACATAAACTATTGGGTGGGAGCTTCTCAATAAATAAAGTTAGAAGATGATCTGAGAGTACAAGGAAGAGTGAAACATGACAAGAATTGCATAACCATAGGTAAAAATAGAGTAGGAAGAGGAATGGGAAGGAGAAGAAGACGAGAACAGAGGAGGATGGAAGAAGAAGAAGAAGATGGAGGAAGAAGAAGTATTTGAAGAAGAAGCGAGGAAAATGCGATAAAGACGAAATGAAGATGAGAAGTAGACACAATGAAGATGGGAAAAGATGCAATGAGGAAGATGAAGGCAATGACAAGGAAGAAGGAAGACAACGAGGAGGAGGATGGAAGAAGTAGACGCAATACTCCGAACCACCATATGCATCTGTTATGTTATGATAAAATGGCAATAATCAACAATGATTCTGCAATATTATGAACTGGTGCTCTGCCTTCTCTCTCTCTGGTCTATTTGACAATTGGGCTCAAACATCTACTGACAACAATCTCTGGACAACCTCTTCTGACATGACGCAGCAGTCATGAATAAGCTGATACCCTATGCCTAACTTATATTAAGAAATTTGGAGTTCACAATTATGAGGTGCAAAAGTGTAAAAAGTCAAACGTTCAGCAAGTGCTCCTACCTTGCACCCTTCACAGGTAATTGCACCAAAGTGCACCCCATTTGCCACATCGTTGCACACAACACACAACTGTTGTCCTTCACTTGGGTTGATATTAGCAGGTCGAACTGCAACAATTGTACAACATGAATTAGCATAAGCTTCCCAATTGCCTCATATATTATCATATTTTATGCTAATAACAAATTACTATGCAATCAAATAGGTCGGATGACTTTCTGACATACTGCCAGAAGTTAATTAACTACTCCAATTAAACAAAAACCATTGACTATTACAATTATTGGTCAAGACAGATCAGTTACTGATTTTCTCTGAAAAGCCTGACTCACAGTAGGAAGGCAGCCAATCACAATCACTATTTATGATGATCAGGAAACAGAGAAAGAATCTGTTTCCTTTGGCCTTGTAAATCCCACCAGACACTTAGCACACTCTTCCTTCTCACAATTATTAATCTGAGTAATGAAAGGACAAAAAGAAAACAATGGAGGTTAAAGTTACCTGGGTTACACTTAGACAGTATGTATGTATGACATGTATATATATATATATATATATTTAGTCGCAAAGGCCTACTGGCCTTTTCCTCTTCCTTTCACGGATAGGATTACTTAGTAATTGTCACTACATAGGTATATAAAATTTAGTTGTTATAGAGTAGGATCAATACTGATTGATGATTAATGATTAATTAATGATTAATCAAAAATGTATTAACCTAATATAATGACTAAGGAAACCCATCTAGTTCCTTGCAGTTCCACTGATTTAATTCGCCTTT
>OY365807.1:38958967-39120030 GCA_959347315.1 Bimastos eiseni | reverse complement strand
AGATGGCCATATCAAAAATTAGGTGACCGCCATTACACACTTACACAAATGTATTAGAAACCATGCATATGGCTGAAAATCGGCAGCGATCTGGAGATTGGGCTCAGCTGGGTTGAGCGACTTTCAATGGGATTGGGTTTGCCTCACCCCAATAAAGGTAGAAATCCTCTAAATATCATTGTCATGGCTACAAAGAGCAAGTCATTCAATCTGGTTTATGATGTTGTAGGTACGAATATATATATATATATATATTATATATATAATTATGTTTGCATGTTTATATGTATATATACGCAATCGCGTATTTGTTTTCAACTCCCCATACATGCACTAAAGGGCCGAAAGAAATTTCGAGATCTCTGCTCTATTCTAGCAGTATCGGCTATAGATTGAGAACACTGCGGGTACGTATACTCTGGAATGCTCAGCCGACAGGAAGAGAGGGCTATCCACTAAGAAACATGAAGTAGCTAATACGCTATATCTGTGGTTAGTTTGTGTGATTGCTCCTCTTCACTTGCGTATATGTGCATCAGCATAAATAATGTATATTAGTTTTATATCAGAGATGGGCAACTAATCGATAGATTCTGATTTCTGAACCAATCAATTAGACAATCAACTGTTCTGCCAATTCTAATCGACGATCACATTTCTAATCGATTATCGATTTAACTAATTGTGCCCAACTCTTCTTTAATATCTTAACAAATTAGTAAAAAATTACAATGGAATAACGAACATTTTTCGATAACGAAGAATAGCCTACGGTACTCAATTTGCATATAAAAAGCAGTTACATAAATGCATAGCACGAGTTAAAACTGAAATAATTAAAATAATAAGAAATACCGCTCAATCCATTGTGCACTGAACAATAGTTTTCTGTCGTTTGCTGTTGGAAATTGATCAATGGAATCCGTTTCCTAGAGCGTTTA
This sequence comes from Bimastos eiseni, assembly GCA_959347315.1. Lineage (NCBI taxonomy): Eukaryota > Metazoa > Annelida > Clitellata > Crassiclitellata > Lumbricidae > Bimastos > Bimastos eiseni. Next base: position 39,119,089 of record OY365807.1, on the reverse strand, counting down.
TTTTCTAAACTAATCTTTTCTAAGTCTAATCTGAAAGAAGACCCACGATGAAACCTTAAATTTAGCTTAGCTCACGAAATCAACATCCTATGTGAGGTCACTCTAGACAATAATGCAGCGCAAGTGTACGTTAGCAACGTTTGTCACACATTACTTGAACAACAATACTTTACAACGTTTCGTGTTTTCTTGGCGTGACTGGCGATGAAGTCAGACTCATCAGCTACTATAGTTACAAGCGCGCACTATCCAATACCTCACTAAGCCAGTGCTCAATGCCACGTGTACCCGTAGTCAGATTATAGGGTAGTCTTACAACAAATTAGCACCACCCGATGATGAATATTCCGCATTGTCTGACGATTTAACGGATATCATTTCGGCGTATTAAATGCATGCTGCATATATACATATATGTACACAATTAAACATGTATGTGTGTGTGTGTGTGTGCGTGCGCGTGCGTGCGTGCGTATGTATGTATTTAATTTAATAACTTCTCGAGCGCCGTTGCTAAGGCATGACCTATATTATATGGAAATTTGAAAGTTAGAAAAACTGGAAGTCAAGCTATATATCGACAGAAATCAAGTAGAGACAGGTCAGTTTTACATCTAGTATATATATATATATATAGTATATATATATATATATATATAATGAATGCCTTATCCTTGGATCAGCCATTGAGGATTCACGAATCACGGCAGCCAAACATTGTTTTGGTGATTGAGTACAATTTTGATGATACGAGGGGTGAGCATTGCTGAGGGGTGAGCATATTGCTGAGGGTGAACATTGCTGAGCAAGGAGCAGACATGAGCCGGCTGCTTTAAATGCAAGATTTTTTTTTTAACAATATGACAGATGTAAAACAAAGAATTCGATGATTTCTTTGGTCAAGAAGCAGACAGCAACATTTGTGTAACATGATTGATATTAGGTTTCTTTAAAGTGGTTCTGGCCTGAGAATTGATACCACCGGACTGATGAGTATATGGGTGCTGAGAAGAGATACGAAACAGTTGAGAGCCGAACCAGAAAGGCCAAACCATTGTTTAAACGTCAAGGAGCACAAACTATAGTTGAGTTTGAAAGATCTAGCAAAAAACGAGAACAGTCACCGTTCCTATGTATGTGTGTTCATAGAGCTGACCAAGCAAGCATGGCAGTTAAGTTGGTTAGTTGCTGTTTAATGACACTGTGACATAACAAAGATGATTAGCATTACCCTCCTCCCTTATTCAGGTTCGGGACTGGCGCTGTCAGAGTATGGAAGAGTTTGGTAAGCAGTGTAGTCTCAACGAAAAAGTACTCCTACGAAGCAGATTGACAAAGGAGACCCACTTTCTTCAATGAAAGTTGACTTCACTCAGTGTATAATTATATACTAACGATGAAACAGAGCGTAAGATTTAGTCGATATCTTGATAGGTCTTCAGGAGAGTGAGATCGGTTTTAGGAGCTGTTATGGAATGAGCAAAGTGGGTATGGCAAGAGGGTAAGACTATTTGCAATGGCTATTTCGGCAAGCATTAGTTACTGGCTTCCATACACTCAGGTGAGGTGAATTTAAAGTCTTATGCAGTATTGATAGCAAAACTTACAGGAAGCAATATTTTTCTAAATGATAAACAGACTGTCTGTACTTGTGTAGCAGAAATTTGTGATGGACACTGAGGCAGGATATGATAGCGCGGGTACAGTAATAGAACTATTCACAATACTTTATAAACCTGCCTTCACATATATATAAAAATTCTGAACTAGAATACGAGAACTGAGTTAAAATATGGCAAATAATCTTAACTGCATTCGAAAATCGATCTTGAATGTAATAAAGTAGTCTGAAATGAATGAGACATTGAGTAATGATCGTAAAATTTACATTTACCTGCATGGAGCAGCATACACAAACAAACAAAGTGAACTGGATAAAATTATGACTGAGAAATCTGAACAGTAAGATGAGATAAGGGTATTCTTAACTAGAACTGATAGATCATTCTGAATATGAGATCCAGCTGTCTGAAACGGTATCGATCATCGAGCAATCTGAGCAACGTGATTAGAAACAATTTGAACTGGAGCATACAAGATTGATTTATTTTACATATGAGATCAAGCATCCTCAGCGATACCATTAGGCCGTCTTTATTAGAGTAAAGATTGAGTAATGGGAACTGTGAATAAGAGGACGATAGCCCAGTGTGAAGTAGATGACGTCAAACGATCAGTCTCACTTTTGAGAGGAGCACGTTGAAGTAAACAAGGAGACTACCACTCTTCAATAGAAATTCTGGAAACATCAGACACTTGTGTACTCTTAGAAACAAATAGCCTAGTGACAAACCACGTCACCTGGCATTAATTTGGCTACTTAGAAGTAACTAGACAAAGCCATTTAGTGGCAGTGCTGCAGATCCTGACAGGAAGCACTGAGTCACAACAGTGTCTGTTCCTATAGCACATGTTACATTAAAGGAGCAGGCTGAGCAAACGGAACTGGAATAGAACACTGAACAATGTGATTGAGAATATTCAGCGTGCCATGCATTCTGAACTGAAATGTGAGTTCTGGTAACTTGGGATAAAACTGTAGACAGGTGCACTTCTGAACTTTCTGTAAGGAGTACATTATCAAATTACAGTTGCATTGTATTATATAGATCTTTCATCCACATTAAGATATTAAAGAATTATAGTCAGCAAGCAACAAACAAAGACAGACCTAACAGTTCAAGTGATGACCTTCTCTTTTCCCCTCTCGAAATAACATCAATACAGCAATTAAATTATCAACGGCCTAGGTGTCTGTTTTGTAGCCAGATTCGACCCTCGTTGATTGTTTAGTTCTTCCGTTAATACAACCGTCTAATCCGTGGCCGGTCAGTCATGACATGGGCCCACTAATACAGGGTTCACTGGGCGCGCGGCCCTCCTCCCGGACATCTTAATGGGTCACTCGACGTGCTAAGACACGCAAAAATCACAATTACTCACCCGGTCGTCGCGATGACTCGAGCATCATCGTAAGGCGATGAAAACTTTTTAGGCGTCATCGCAATGCTGACGCCGGCGTTCCATAGTGTTGCTGGGCCCAGATTACGCTTCAGACGTAGTCTTCCGTCGGCTGAAGACGTCAGCAGAGTGCAGCGCAGGACTGCAGCGTGTATGGCGAGGCGATTGATCAATAATAGAAGCAGTAGTAGCGCATGAAAGAAAAGAGGACCGCAGTCCAGGTCAGACGGTTTCGTTGCCTGCGTGTTTTGAGCCTCGTGCGTCTGCCTCGATATCTGTTTGTGTTTATAGGAGAATGTGGAGCATCGCCTGCTGTTAATGATGGCAGACGGCGGCGGCGGTGGTGTCGGCGGGGGCCGCGTTGCCTACCAGCCAGGCAATAACACAAGGCAAGCCGTGACCGGTCCAATTTGTGCAGCAGGTTTCCACTCTCTGTCACTCTTTCTCCGTCTATTTCTCTCTCTATTTCTCTCTGTCCATCGTCCAAGTGAAGGCGGTTCGGCGAGAGGGGTCTGGCGCATGAGCCCACGCGCAGCGGATCGATAGCGAGCGAATAATACGAGTGTGAAGGAGAAGTGGCGGACCCGGCCTCCAGGCCACAGAGCGGTCCTACTAAATACAGCTTTAGTCGACGAGGATTCAACTACAAGGGCAGCCCAAAAGTAGCCCACCGACTAGCGTGTGCGGTCCTCGTACCATGAACAGTGCAAAAACATGAACATTACGAGTGGCCTATTATGACGAGCCGAGGCTAGACTTGGTCCGTCGGCGCTACCGAAATGAAACGATTAAAGCTGGGACTAATATTAGTCCCAGATTAAAGCGTCTAAATGAATAGACTGACTGTCGCGATCTAAATTATGATTTATGCTGTGATGTCACGGAAATTTACTTAGAGCCTTCAACGCACCTACTGTCCATTTTGTTATTACAACTACGACGATAACAACAACAGCGAGAAACAATGCACAGGCATCAATTATGTTCGTGATTGTAAATGGCCGCTAAGAAAAACAAGGCATTTGTCAAGACAAATGAATAAACAGAGAGGTGTACGCAGTGGTAATTAACTAATCGGATCATTGACGGTAGATGGATAACTATAACAGCAGTGGGCCTACTGCCACAAGACTGAATTAAGTTTAAATTACTCTTCACATGTTTCACAAGGCACTCATAATTTTGGTTACGAGTATCAATGCCTTTCATCTCTGCAGCGTTTAAAAGAAATTAAATGTCGTTGTAATTAACTTGTATTGTTGGGACAATAGGCTATATCGGTCTGTCCTTTTCTATAGGCCCAATTTTAAACGTAGATTATCGGTTGTTTGTGAGCTTTAATATAAAGCCTACAATACAACTAGACATTGTAGTCCACTCGTGAGATGCACAGAAAAAATGTAATTGAACAACAGCATTTTAAGCTTATATTATTGTTTTTCACCATCTGCTCGTGCTTCTCGTAGATTCGTGGGGAATGGACATTTGCCACCCCCGGACATAAGCCCCCTATATGCATATATCATATATGCATGTATGTACATGGGCATGTATGTATGTATGCATGCATGTATATGTTCGGGTGTATATTTATGTATGTACGTGTTCATGTATGTATGTATCAGGGGTGTAACAAACAAGGGAACAGGGAGGACACCTGCCCCCCAGTTTCAAAAATGGTTGAGGGGGGGCAAAGCCCCCCAGTTTTAGTGCTCAGTGTCCCCAAATCGGTTCTTTTTATGTTTCTTCAACGGCTTTATAAGATGACTTCTGTTAAGATAATTTGTACCCCCCGCCCCCATGTTTCAAATTTCTGGAGGGGCAAAATAAAAAAATGGGGTGCAAAAACAAATATTTTTGCGCTTCACGTAATATTTCTTTAAATTATGCCCCCCCTTTTCAAGACCCTGTTACACCTCTGGTATGTATGCATGCATGCATATGTATACGTAGGCCTATGTATGTATGCATGCTTGTGTGTATGTATATGCATGTATGTATGTATATATGCATGCATTATGCATATGCATACGTTCATGCACACACACACAATATATACGTGCGTACGTACGTACGTACATGCATACATACATACACACATAAATACACACATACATACACACATACATGCATACGTATAAGCATACATGCATGCATGCAGGCAGGCACGATACGTATGCATGTATGTCAGTATGTATGTCAGTATGTATGTATGTATGTATGTATGTATGTATGTATGTATGTATGTATGTATGTATGTATGTATGTATGTATGTATGTGTATGTACGCAGCAGAGATCGGACAAGTAAGATGGAGTGCAACGCGATACCAGAGCTGCAATGCGGTACGAAATTCGTTGGGACACAGGCAGCCAATGCAATACATGGCGCATGTATATAGATTGTAGAAACGTAAGTCTCTTATAAAACAACAATGGCAAAAAAATAAAAACCTTTAACTGCCTAAATATATTGCGAATTGTGCGCAAACAAATTTCCAAAGTTCAAACGAACAATTCTTGTGATCTTGTCGCGGCTTAAAGCAAAAATGATCCGCCCATCAACTAGACGTGCTTCCCTCTACCGATTAACAGACGACCTAGTCTGGACAATATATATATATATATATATATATATATAAAGTACTGTGCGTGGTAGCCTCAAAGACCCTCGAGGTCAGTAAAGCAACTGTGTTAGGTGGCCCGAGCAGAGGCTCCATTTTTGAACTTTTATCGATGAAGAACGTTTCAAAACTCATCATTTCTCATTAGTTTCTCAAACATCTGGGAATCTCTCGGCTCTTTATCTGGAAACAGAATAGCCTAACCACGCCACAAATTCGAATTAATGCATGATAATAAGCAAATTAGACATTTTCGTCAAATTAATGCAATATTAGCCTAATGTCTGGAGTCACAGTCCAGGCCTCGTGAGTTGTGATCACTCCTGTAGTTTCTTAAATATACCGTTGACGCTTAGGCTATAGAGGATAATCATAGTTTATATTAAATTAATGCACGCCTTGATTTGCCGACACTGTTTTTTGCACAGACGAGGCAGCGAAGCGAGAAGCTCTTAATCGTAAGAGTTTTTCACACCAGAAGAACCATAAAAACGTGTCATAAGACGTCAGTCACGTGGTTTAAGTTTATCCATTAGAAGATGACAGAGCGTAGTGAAAGCGATACTCCTTTAAATGTTCAGTTTTTGAAAACAATACGTAACCGAAATGTCTCATTATAAAAAAATTACGAAAGCTGGTATGGCCTTTCTTTTGGATTGAGTGTGATTACTTAGTTCATATGCTGAATGAATTATTTCTATGTCCACATTTAGAGTTTTCCTTTGATTTCCTGTTGCTTGCTTTGGATGGTCAAGTGCTATTATTATGTGGCCCAGATTATACTAGTTAAAAATATTCTGCGAATGGTATAGAATTTTGGAGAAGTAAACTCAAGCCACTCGGATGAGGCGTAAAAATAAATTCGGTATCAATAATTTATATTAGATGTCATATACTTTACGTGCGTGCGCTGACTTATTTAGCGCCTACAAATTTGTTAAATGCGTGGAGCTTCTGTGGCCGAAAGTTAAGCAAAAAATGCAAAAAAAATGTTGAAAGTGAAGACTAGAACCTGTGTATGTAAACAATATTGCCGACCTCTAATTGGCTGAAAATAGAGCGCACCTAACGACACAACCAAGCACATCCACACACAGTACAGAAGTAAGTAATGAAGATTAAAGGTTTTATAATGAAGAGAATATATTTTATTAAAAGAAACGTAGTGAACGTTTAAACGTTTAATTGTATAATAAGCTGTGTTTGAATGTTTATGAATGTGAGTGAAATACGGCACAAACCAGAACAAAGTTATTTAAATACAAGCTGAATTCACACTAGTTAACACTCGGAAATAACTATATCCGCTGTTTTTCTTGCCATCGGCAGTGTGCTTTGGCGCCTATTGTAATGTTGCAATATGTTGATTTTTTCTTTAAATTAAATAATGTTGTGCTATGATGATTGTTTTTTTTAATTTTTTTATTTGAATGTAAGTCATCATGATTACTTACTTGTTTACTGTGTGTGGATGCGTTTGGTTGGGTCGTTAGGTGTGCTCTATTTTCGACCAATTTGGGGGCTGCCATATTGTTTACATCAATAGGCTTCTAGTCTTCACTGTTACAAAAAAAATTGCTTCTGCAGCCAAAAGTTCTTTGTTTATGTCTAAAATAATGACACTAACCCTACCTCTGACTCCAAACGACCCTTGCGATGCCTATGCTAACCCTAACCGACCCTTACGATGCATAATCTGACCCTAAATGACCATATGACGCACATTGTAAATTTGAGGTGTTTATTAACAGTGCGCATGCGTCAATAGTAGCACATGCGCAGAGGTCTTTACGTGCTTAATTTTGTATGGGTTCAGCCGTAGAAGTAAAATGTTTGTTTTTGGGCTGAAGATTTATCCTCGTCAGATATACTTCCAACGCAGGAAGAGAATACTTTGATCGAACAAATGCGACACCCTTTTGTTTTAGCAACATAATTGATGTGAACATAGCCATCTTTTGTAGATCCAGTTGATTGTCAATATAGAATTTTGCTTGCATGCAGTAAAAATTGAGAGACTATCACACCTTATGAGAGCTGTACAATTCCAGCTTGTAATACTGAGTTTTGGAGGGACAAAACACGATGTAATGAATCAACATTTTACTGACAGAAATGTCAATACTTTCATCTGCAATCAGTGTGTATATGAGTATTTAGGGATCTAACTCATCACCTTTTGCCTAAAACATTATTATTGAACTCAGATTTTGCTGCATTGACTTTCTGGAAGAATGACATATTTTGCCTTGTGGTCATGGATAAATTGTATGGATAGCATTGAAGAATTTATAAATCTGACATGAAGTATGTTGTCAATTTATATTTTTTGGAGCGACTCATTGAAATCTGCTCTAGTTTTCTTATCAGTATCGAATTCAGTAACTAAATGATTTTTCCCCTCCCTTGTTGAATCCTTCCCAATTTATGCATGCCTTCCTAGTGGACTTTTTGATTAAGATGTCTGTTCTGAGAGTCATTCTTCCATGAATCCCACATCTTTCCGTCTGCAAATTCACAGTCGACTTAGACCTCTGCTCATAATAAGTATACTATACCTCTGAATGGACAATATCCATGGACATAGCAGTTGCCTGATTTTAAAGTATTACAAATATTCCCACCTGTGACTTCCACTGTGCAGAGTGCAGACCATGACCAACCTGTAGAGTTGGGGTGGGCATTGTCCTTGTGCAACTTTTTCTGTGCTGAGGGCCACATGAAAATTACCTTTTTTGGATGGCCACCTGATAATGTTCTAGGAATCTAGGTCATTTACAAGTTTGTACATTCACACCATTGGGTGGTCAAACTGGTCATGGTTTGGAGATTCAAATGCCTTTGCATACCCTACTCCTTATTTTGGCCTGTCATTAGTCATTCTCAGCATAATATTATGTTTACAGTTGTCTTGGATTTTGAATTTATGTTTTATGGTTGTTTTGAGTTTTCTTATTGTTAGAAAAGAATTGAGATAATGGTAACAGGATTGAGTGAATGGCACTTTTGTAGAGTTCATTACGTACATAGGTCATTGTGTAAATGTTAGATACATGCTGCACTAAAAATTATGGAATTAGTGTTATATTAGAGATGATTGAGAAATTAGATGACTGTGGTGATATAGTTCCTTTATGTTAAATTGTGTTTGTAGTGTCTCTTTTTATTACCCTACTATCATGTTGCTCGGGAGTCTTCGATGAGTTTATTCCACCAGTTTTTGCCATGTCTAACTTTAACTGCACTGAAGAAGCTTTGAAGCAGTGCCAAGCTTGTCCAATTGGAAGCTTTGCTAATGCATGTGAGTAACATTTTAAACCTTCAGTAATTAACAGAATCTCACTGATATAAGATATCAACATTGGACAGTGTGAACCATGAGATCTTGTTATACTGGTTGAATGTTTCTTTTGTTTTGACTGGTGATTTTTATGAATGGATGACCTCTATTCTCTGTGTGATCGATTGTATCACCAGGTCCTTATGGGTCCCTGTTCAAATTGGTCCCATGCTATATAATTTTCACATCTGGTCCTGCCTCACTCCTGGTGACATGTGAAATTTTAGGTCAGCAATATGCTGATGATGTGCTTTGTGGCCAAGGCAAGTGTGCATGAAAGTTTGTCCATTGTTGTTGATTGGAATCTATTCCGTAGACTTGACCCCGCAACCTAAGCTTGACCCCACTTCTGATATGCTAATTTGATTTGCACAGAAAGTGACTTAGTGCTGAAGATCAGTATGGCAGGAAAGACAAGGCAGATAAAGTGAGACCTAGGTCATCAGAATCCTGGAAAATATGGCATGATAGTCAGTCAGTTTTGTAAGAAAATCTTTGAAATAAAGCAGCATTGATCTTTGGGCTTAAGCTTAAAAAATTAATTTTCTGTTGCTCTCATTTTTTTTAGATTGCATGCTTAGAGTAGACTATTTCTCTTGTCTTGTGATCTGTTCTGTAAAGATGTGTTTTCATTTTACAATTGCTCTTAAGTGACATGATGTAAGAATGAAAGTCTACTGAATCAGTTTCTTATGATATAATTAAGTCCTATTATGATCTTGGCTGATCCAGGGGCTTATTTAGGTGGCATAACTTAACACTTCTAGTACTGTAAGAAGCGCTATATAAATAACTGGATATGATACTTTAGTCGAGATGGACTACAATGTGACGATAAACAAAGGCAACAATCCAACACCTGGGAAACTTTTTCTTTTGTATTTAAAGATTTTGATGATAAATCTCAAGCTACTTGTATGTGAATGCCTGATGCAAGAGTGAATGGCAAAATCATTGACATTGCAAAGTGAGAGTGACTGCAGAACCATAGGCAACTGAAAATATTCTGCATCTTTGTTGGCAGCCATTCCTCAATGCAATTGTTGCATGATACACAACCGATCTGGCCAGTGTATAGACAACGGGACGTGTGATCTCTGTCCGCCAGGTATTTGACATTCAGATGGTTAGAATCTTCAAATGTTATATATTCCAGTTGATAACTATATATAAAGTGATGTGAATGTAATGTTGTCACAAACTGATGCCATTATCACGGACATTTATGTTACATAGGATTCCATTTCTATTAAACCAGTATTGGTCTTGAATTAAATCCTCTTGAAATGTAGTCCATGGGATTTAGTCTCTTGTCTTAATATCTGTGTCTCAAGACAATCTGGAGACATACTTGCTATCTGATATATATTGTCTCGTTGTAGACCGGGAAAGGTTGTCCGATGTATTGATTTTAGCTTGGTCTCAGGGCCATGCATTCCGTGTCTCATCTCGGTCTCATGTGTTAAGATCTCATTGTCAAGCCACAAATAATTGCAAATCTGCCCATTGGTTCCACCTTTTGCAGACGGTATAGCCAGAATTGAGTTAGTGATAAGGATTGTTTATTCAACAGCGTATTTGGCAGTCTGCTGCAACACATTTCAAATTGGCATTTTGTATAAAACACAACTAGGACACTTTTCTTACACAATGTGATTACCTTGCAGTGCATTTCTTCATCACACTGACATATATGTGATCTTTCAAAATGACAAGTTTTAACAGTGAGATTGATTATAAACATAATTTACTACTGTGTCAGTCTGTGCTTGGCTATATCACATTTGCCTGTAACATGGGAAAGATGTGTTTATTTGTGTAAACTGTGCAGGGTACGTAACCTTTAGCCTACACTAATGGAGTTACAAAACTGCCAAAATACTCTGTCTGGCATGTTTCAGATTCGCTCTCCACTCTAATGCCTAACATCTTAATCTTCTCTCAGAATTCCCAGGTCTTGTCTTTGAGACCCAAGGTCTCATATCATCTCAGACTGCTAACCAAGGATCTTGGCATCGTTTTGGTCTCAAGGCACAACATCTCATCTGGGTAATGGTCTCATGGGAATGCCTGGTCATATCAGATCTTTATGTTGTATCAGGATCAAGTTGTATAAACCATTTATATGAATGCGAAAAGTTTGTGACTTTGAATATAGTACTATTTGGAATAGGGTCATATCAGAAAAAGACAGGGCAACAACGCTGCCAGCCCTGTAGCCCTGGAACAAGCTGTAGGTGAGCATTCTTTGTTTATCTACAAATGGTATTTAATTAGTCTTTCTTTAGTATCATCTTGTAGTGGAGGATAAGTAGCTTGGTATATTCACTTGCTCATAATATGTGGAGTAAGTAGTTTGTGGAAATGTTTGATTGAGTAACAGTGTATCCATTATTGTTTTCCTTAGACTGAAATCCAATTTGTATTTGCTGTACGTGTAATCCCCTTGCTATTGTGATTATTTTGGTCATTTGTCTTTTGCTGTGTATATTTGATTGATACCAGTTTTGTATCTCATCAAGCCATTGCATTTATGATTACTCCTTCTTTTTGGGACTCCATATTTTCATATTTTCAACAGTATACTTGCTACCGATCATCACACTTACGGTAATTATATTGGTTTGGCAAAGGCTACTGGATGAAGTTGGGGTCACTCGGTAGACTGAATTGACTGGCAACAGTTGAGACATTCATTTGGAGTACACCGTTAGTCATAGGTGGCTATTCAATCTACCGATCAACACGCGACGATTGCCTCAACCCTTATAGCTTGACATAGCTTGGCCCAAAGACTCTGAACATCCATGCCATCTGTCAGCTTTTGACGGGAATCCACGCTTAGTTAGTTCCATGGTTGTGCGTGGGCCAGCCATTGGTGACTCTTTTAGCTTAATGCACACTGTTTTTTTACTAATTGTTCAACAGTCGTTGAAATGGCAATAACAGCATGTTGACTAGTGCAGAGAGAGTCTCTGTGTAGATTTCTTGAAGAGGCACTATGTCAAGTTTTCATGTGAAAAATCAACACAGTGTAGTTCTTATATAAACAGGATCTTTATTTACTTTGTACTCATATGATGCTAGAAGGTTCGAGTTACCGTTTTGCTGTGTCTCTCCCTCTGAGCATGTGAGAAGGCTGTGAGGCATTCACATGACGCACCTTTCTCCAGAAAGACATTAGTATCCCTCTGTTGTAGTATGTTCAATATAATATCTTTGCTGGTTAGATATTAATACTTTGAATGCCAGATATTTTTAGCCCTTGTTCTGACCCTGGCAAGATCAAGATAGTTTATGTGCTTTTGGTCCATTTCATCCCATAAGATTTAAAATGCAATATCTTATAAGCCACTGAAGATGAATTTCAAACGTAAGGCATAATATCGTACATAGAACTTTGCGGTCGCACATTATTAGGTCTCTATTGCACAGTATGATTGAACTTGGACAGTGAAGTAAATGAGTAATCTTTTCAGTTACCTTACTTAATGCACTTGTCTGGTATGAAATTACCTAATTTTCATTGCTTGTTACTTTATATTTCCTGAGCCATGTCTTGATGGGTACCTGTCATGATGTATGACTTAAATTTGAATGTTTGGAATGTAATTCATACAGCAAAAGAGGTTGTGCGGTTTGTTCAAGCTGTCCAAAAGGTCACGAAGCAACGCATGAAGGCAGCTTTAACTGCACAGAATGTGAAAAAGGTACAAGATCTTTTGCTACTATTTGTACATCTTGTACTGCTGATATTCTGTAGCCTGCCTTCTCAATCCATTTTAATAAAACTGACAATCTTTGTTTTAATTTCAAATTGACAAACCACAGTATGATTACAAACATAGTATGTGCGAATGACTGCAAGTTATTACAGGAATAGATTTTGACTGTCAGCAGCCATGCAAGGTGCTCATTACACTATGCGTCTAATTTAACCAATGCTGCTGCCCAGCGAAAGAAGGACTGGTCAACTGTACGGGGGGATATGGGAATCGAACTTGGTTCCTCAGCGCCCCAGTGTGTAATCCATTACTTAACGAATCTGAATGAACAACTAAAGTCAGCGGAAACAGATGCGTCAGTCATGACATTTCGATTTTGTGTTTCACTCTGTAATCATTTTAAGAGTTATCTAACAATAGTTCGATGACTTTATGCTAAAAAAATTTATTTCACTGAAGTCATTAATTAAGTGGGAAAGAGAAAATGAAGCCTCAATTGAGTTATTTTTAAAATTAGTTCTTTAAAAAGATTTGTTTCTGTTTTGGAAATGGAAACAGCTCCAGTTCGTGGAGTATTTATGCTACAACAGTTGAGCAAACCATAAACTCTAGGCATCATGCAGGGCTGGATCGGGTGCAGGTGGTTATGTTCTACGTATGCATATGAGAATGGGAAAACGAGTTAAGACATGAATGTGGCAAGAGTGGTCCGTGATGGATGGGACACTGGACTCTGTTGGTTTTTATGTGCTTTCAAGGGCCTATTAGTGGTGACTTAAAATTTTCAGTTATTTGAACATCATTTGCTTAATGATTAGTTATTTGTATCCTATGTAATTATGAATACACATTTTGTAGAGCACCTATGCTCATGACCTCTTTATTGAACATCTAAACTCTTGGAAGGCATTCCTGTTATGTGGTTAATGTTTATTTAGTAGTTCTTAGCATTTTCTTAAGTGATTTATTATTGATACTTTATTGTGAAGTGATCTAATAAAAATGAACATAAGTCACCAGTAAGATTGTTCATAGAAGTAGCCTTATTTCATTTGATTAAAATTGTTACATTTAGGATTATTCTCGTGATTTGGGTTTCTGAATTTTCAAGGTCATTTCAAACCTGAAGATAATTCGAAACTGTGTCGGAAGTATAAAGCTGGTTCCTATACCAATGTTACTGGACAAGCAAAATGTATTTGTTGTCCAAGTGGTTACTATTGTCCAGTAAGTGAACTTGAGAATTTTTTGCTATTCTTTTCTGTTGTAATTGTAATTGAAAACTTATATGTATTTGTAATCAGAGGTGCTCACGACTCTACACAAAGCTAGGCGGAGAACAGGAAAGTCTGAAGGCGCTATTTCAAATATATGTATAATTTACAGGTTTGCAATAGTGCAGCTATCCGGCATGATTTCTGAATTGCCACTGTCAAAATTTCCAACACATTGGAAATTGGTTGATTGGTGAAATCGCAGTCAAGTCGTAATTTGTTTGAGGACCCACGTTGGTAAATTTATCACAGAAACCAGATTCAGACTATGCCACAGCGGTGAGCATGCAAGATGAAAGAAATGGATCTTGAGTTTGGACCTAAATGACCTTGGAGAATTGATGGAATGAACGGAATTGGACAACAAATTCCATGGCTTTTGACCAGCAAGTACAGTGTTAGCTGCAAGGAGTAGAAGGTTCACAAGTGATCTGTGATTGAAATCAGTTTTTGACCAAGGACCAGACAGAGGAGATTGTGGTCTGGTGATGAAGCAGAAAGTAGCATGTATAATATTAGGCATTCAGAAAGCGACCAATTGGATGAAATATAAGAAACAGCTTGGGCTGTTTATTCAACTGTGACTTGAGAAGATAATGTAGAAGTTAGGGCCCTGGTGAAGTACAGAAAACGGTTGCAGTGATAGTGACCAATGTGTGCTCTGAGCACTCAGTGGCTATCTTATTCTACTCTTAACTTCAGGTTTAGCTAGCCATTAGTTTATTTATTAAGAAAATGTACATGACTGTTTAAATGTTCTTTAAACATGTTGTATCAGGGAGGGGTTAGCAGCATACCAGAAATGCTTTGCAGATGATAGAGAGTGTTTAGGAGAAGGCATTGACCTAAATAGTTCTGGGCCCTACTATCTGTGTAGGGCCCAGAAATCTTGCAGACTGCCAGATATGCACTGGATATGGCGCACGATAGATGGTAGAGATATTGCCATTGCTTGATTGCCATTCAGTGCCACTCCACTCTCTTCACCTCTGCTCCATTGGGTCCAAGGTTTAAGGCTATGGGCGGTTTTTTCCCTTAATGTCAGTGACGTTTATAATAGCTGTTGATTTGTTTGTAGGCAGGGGCAGTTGAACCGAAACGGTGTAACATTTCTCAATTCTGTCCACCTGGCAGTGGATCGCCAGGAGAATGTGAGCCGCCTTGGCACTACATAAGTGGAGATGAATGTGTACTTTCTACGGCCTTAATTATTGTCATCTGCGTTATTATAAGTAAGTCGCTTTATTTATTCTGCTTTCTGCCATCTGTTGATATGTTTTTTTATAGCTCAAGACTGCTAAAACTTCCAATTTTTCAATGTTCCATCTTGATGGTCTATCATACCCTATAGATATATCTTGTTCAGAGGTTATTATATCAGTTTTCATGTTTGTTATAGTTCCACTGTGTAACAATGTTTTGAAGATTTAACACGCAGCAAAAGCCTGATAAATAACATTTGAAACCGTATTCAAATACCTGATTAATTATATATTTACCTGATTAATTATATATTGTGGAATAAGTTCCCAAGCTTAACACTGAAATTGTTTAGTTTCATGTGTACATTACATTAGTTTACTGAAGTGCAAGGCAATGGTGGAAAGTTATCAGAGGAATATGTGTTTTGTAATGTTGCAGTTCCAATTGCCTTGGCTGTGATCATTGTCATAATCTACAAATTGTATAAATACTGGAAATGGCATCGACATCATGAAATGCTTGGTGGTGAGAGGGAGCCACTGTTGCCTGGCAGTCGGCCAAGTTCACGGATACAAGATCCTGTTTATACAGGGCTGTGACAACGGCGTGTACAGAACTGATAATTTTCGTGTGGCTGGTAGTGTAACATGCCTAAAAATAACCTTTCCACATTTAAAAAATTTTACTCATGTTATTTTCAGTACAACTTAGCATTGGGTGTTTTTAATGTGTTTGCGCTTGTGGGAGCATGTGCATTTGTGTATGCATGTGTTTATGTGAATATCTCTAAATGCACTGGGAACCCAATTACTTCTTGATTCTTTAGTAAAACGTGCTTGGTTTATACACTGCAGAGTAATCTGGATCCTGTAGTGTAGATTATGTTTAAATGTTGGCTTACATTAACGGGTTCACAATTGTTATGAAGGCTTTTTGGATATAAGAGGTCCTGCAGTGATTTTAACATAAATAAGATATAGTTGAACAAAGTAAGAAATTATGAGCTATATATAACACTATGCTAAACCACTGTCACAATTGTTGTTTGAATAAGAAATTGGAAGGATTACAAACCATTTCACTTACACTTCGAGCCATTAAATTACTAATTTCCTGCATCTTGTTTTGTGAATTAATTAGAATCAGATGTGTGATAGTGTACACACAATTGTATGGGTCTAGAGATGCATTTTCAATTGACAGCTATGTCTTTTAAATTATACCTGTGAAAATAACTCATTTGGTTAAAGACATCTTTTTCACATTCTGAGTGCCATTATTTTGAGAATGAATGAAAGACAGATCGATGTGATTCCAAATGTGGAAAGAAGAGTACTCAGAATAACGGCATATTGTCTGAGAAGATTATTTGCTCACTGTGATGTTTATTTGTTTTATACAGTATATAATGTGGACTTCCTTCAAGTGTGTGGCAATTTATTTTTAACTAACCGTGCATATTCCAATATACTGCCAATGCTGTTGTTGTTGTTCGTATGTAACACACTGGATGCCACCAAACCCGTTTTTCATGTGTCTATCATAGACCAGAGGTTCTCAACCTGTGTGGGTCTGCAGCCATCTGCCTTGTGACTTAAAAGGTTGAGAACCACTGTCATAGACAATATTAATTGCTCTAATATTTAATGTATTGAATTACCAGCTATTTTCAACTGTTAATCAGTTAATGATTCTTCTAACTTTTCTTGCCTGCAAATGCCTCTATTGCATTTGTCTTTGCATGACAAACTTTTGTTTCCCTATTGCAGCTCCATTCAATGACTGTTCACGAAAGAGTATAGTTAGAAATTCATTACTGGTTCAGACTTTAGGGGCCGTTCACATATTACGTATGCATCGAGAGGGGTTTAGAATTTCGGCAATTTTGTGTACGAGTGCATACAGTGGGGGAGGGGTTCCGAAAATATGCATGTACACAAATATAACTGTCTAATTATGACGTACACAATAAGGAATATTAAAATCCGAACTGTAAGCCCAATCACAGACTATATACTCTTGTTTAATCAATTTTATGTAACATTAACACTTTTCAAAATGCAAGTGTTGTTAGTGTTTTATTTCTTCATAACAGTTAGCAAATGTCTTTAGCTATTTGACCTTTGCAATGGGGGGATTAGCTCAGATGTACGTACACATGGGGAGGGGTCCACGAAATGTATGCGGTGCAACAGAGGGGAAGTGGGGTCCGCAAATCCGATTTTTGCCTACGTAATATATGGATGGGCCCGTAATTGCTGGACAGTTTATCATTTGTTGAATGGATGTTATTTGGACTTCAGCTGAATAAACCTAATCTCAAGTTGTGCTGCTATTATAGACAATCTGTAGTGCAACGTTAAGCTTACATAGTTAGGCACAGACGATTCTTTGCAGATAAGTTTATCAAGAGTTCTTGTACTAATCAATTGTAGCAGTTTCTTTAAATGAGGCTACCTTGTGTGTTATTTTGCGTACAATAAAAAGTAAGATCTGTGTTACCCTATGCACATATATGTATATATATATATATATATGCATATATATATATGTATATATATATATGCATATATATATATATGTATATATATATATGCATATGTCCTTTAGGCTTGCATTAATCCCTCACAATGGAGGGATTGACCTATGCATACAATTAAGCAATTAGATCTGTAACTTGGCTTAGGATAGATATAATATATATATAATATATTATATATATATATATATAATCAAGCATTTATGTGTATATATTATACATGCAATCGGTTATCAATAAATATCTAAAAAGAAACTGCCAACAGTGTGTTTTATTTATGCTGGATACTTTAAACTTTTATTTGTGCAACAACCATATTTTAGTAAAGATTTGATAATGCAATACAAAATCAAGTTATGGTCATCGTGTATGACTTATTATACATTGTGGTATACGAATAACCACTGCATTTGCTATTTGGTCCATTTCAGACATGCAACCAACATTGGTAATATTGTGTATCTTTAAAACTGCCTAAATATGTGGTGCTGTAACTACCTTTGACTGCTGAGGCTAAACATTCAGAGTTACTCGTCTTACAACCCAAGGTACATTCATTTTTTTGTATAATAACCAGTTTTATTGTAATTGGTTTTCTGCCAACAGCAGACACTGCTGTGGCTAAATACAAATGGTTATATATAGTGCACCTGTATATACATACATGTATCTGGAAAATGGACATAAAATGATAACTTGTAGTAAGCCTTTCAAGTACACTCACTCCCAGCCTAAAGAATGTTATAGTCTGTCCAAACCATTGAACATCATGTTATAGTGTGCATCTGTAACTTTTGTACACACATATTATAAAGCCAAATGCTTGCAGTCCAAGAGTCCAATGATGCACAATTAAGGCATAATTATTATATTTAAATGATGTGGTGCCAATTTACCTTGGCTTTGCTGCCATTACAATTCTGCTTACGTATACATAAACACTTTTACTCTCTGTCAATGGGTTCAGTTTAATGTGGGTGTGCTCAATAGTTGCAGTAGTGGTTAGGAATTTAGCCCAGGATTTCTGCTCACTCTGTACCTTAGACAGCTCGGCTAAAACGAGTACACTGTCACAGGGGAAGGTGAGACAGTGAGTGAGATGACTGGCCAACAACCCTCATATACTGAGGCCAGAGTTGTATGGTCTCGAGACAGTGTCTCGGTCTCGAGACAGTTTTTTAGTGTCTGAGTCTCGGAAGCCTGCTGTCTCGGTCTCGAGGTAGTGTCTCGAATTTTTACAAACTATCTTGAAGTGAAATCAATTCAATTATCCTAAAGTGGAAAAATGTCTGAGAGAAAACCTGTTATTGTGAAGTTTCATTTTAATTTGCAAATTGTAAAATTGACAAACAATTCCTTTTAGCTATAGCGTGGCCTTTGTCATTGATGTATAACCACCATAACTGAAACGATCGGAACAACATCGAGTTTCTAAGGGTGTGCAACTTTTTAATTTCGTTTGGTATTTGGTAACGAATTTGCTTGTTTAAAATCGTCTAAAAGACTTCAGACATGTCTAAAAAGGTTTTCTTTATACTATTCAGAAAATAGGCCGACGAAGTGATATCAAAAAAGATAAACGCAACAATATAAAAACTGTTCTTGGGAATTGGTACTATTTACATTATGAGTTTCAAATTGAAATTACAAATGACCTTATTCCCGAAAACTGATACATTAGTATTTTACAGCATTTCATATAGGATCACTTGTATTTTACTGTCTAGAACCTAGTGTCTCGGTCTCAGCACCTCAGTCTTGGTCTCGTCTTGAAGTTCCAAGTCTTGCATACAACACTGACTGAGGCTAAGAAAGTGAGGTCGCCAACACTTTATACCGATGGCTAACTTATGCAAATGCCCTTCTACTTTTTCACTTTAATGTTTCACACCATGATGCCACTTGCTCAAACATATCTTTTCATAATCGGTCAAGTTGAAAGAACAAGGTTCTTCTGTAATCTTTGCTACTACATATATATATGAATTGAAACTGGTTTTATACAACTGGAAAAACTTATCTTTTAAATGTAAACTGTTGAAATTGTTTAGATGACAATATTTGCACTTGCTACCACAGGGAATTTTTGTAATTTTTTTTATCAGACCGCAGCAGTGACTATCTTTTGAAAAACGTTCCTGTTGCTAATTTCCTAATAGTACGTTCACAAGCAAAATATCACCAGGCAAGTCCATAAAAATTAAAAGCAGTTAAACAACATTTGTTTTCAACACAGTTTCACTAGTTTAATTGAAAAAACCAGACAACAGAAATGGACAAACACTTTTGTAAATGTGCCAGAAATGGTTCTTGTGCAGCTCGAAACAAAACTGCTAGCAGTCTGCTTCCCTCTTCATCAGTGTATAGACACAACCAAACATTCTCACCACAAATGAGATGTAAAACTTCCATAACATTGCTCAAACATGTCTAATGTCTATGGGCAGTAATCTCCAACTAAATGCATGTATCTGCAATACATGGTCATTGGTCAAATTAGTCTTGCATTTCAACAAAAAGTTCCAAAACTTTCTCAAGAACACAATGGTTATCAGCTGGCCTAAACGGTCCCATACTTTACATCTGGGCATTAGGTATCCGTATTTCCAAAAACTTCCTAGCAGCATTTGTAATGCATAAAAGAACATGCAGGATTAGTGTGCCATGACTGCTATTGCATAATTCTCTACTAACTACCATACTTACAAAACCTGTAAGACTTGCACTGTTAATGCTCACATCAATACATCGCTGGCAGCTAAATCCTCCCTTGTCTGTTTTTGCTCCAGGGCGCTTTGCAAAGCATTTGAAATTGTGACTTCTGTAGATGTTGAAAAAATTTCAAAACAGCATAGTTCTAAAATCACAGATCAGCCTAAGCCTCCGAGGACAATGCACGATCTAAACGGAGAGTTTGTACATGCCATGAAAACATCAAAAGGATTCAAACAAGAGTTATGAAAATCTCAGCTTTACAGGACACCACAACAAGAATCTATAAATTGTTAGAAATTGGTGCCATTGCATTTAAGCAGAATGTTCACAGTGGATGCAGATAGTGCTTTAAACTGTACAATCCAAATTGTGGTAAATTCCAATTGCTGGTTCGTCTTAAATTAAAAAATTTCCAGCCAATCCTAAGCCATGGCAGAGCATACCACACATGTAGAGTTCTAGAGAGAAAGCAGTAAAAGAATAATTATGTTCTTAGATATGAAATAAGTAAACATTTTCACCAGCTATACAAAAACTTGCCAAAGATGACAATTCAGCCGACACCTAATCAGAGATTTGCTTTTGATTACACGTTTGGAATGTAGGACAAACATTGAAGAGGTTGGGGATTTCAGAGTTCATGCTATACATGTTTTATGTTTTATCTTAAAGGTACTGTCAATATTGTCAGATAAACACTGCCACACCTGACCACGGCTGGCCACAATCCGACTCTAGGTCTATCATCACTTGCTCATCATCATTGTGACGAATTCTGAAAGAAGACAAATTACTCCAATTAAAATCTGCATAAGGTGATTATCATAAAGTAAAAGAAATAAAAAAGTCAAACCCAAGGGTTGGATTGTTCTAAAGATTGACATGAATCCCAGTGTGTTGAGTAGTCTAAAGTGCTTCACGATCAGGCTATTTCTGCATATCATTTAACACCTTATTTTCCAAACAATAAACAGAAATTTGTACAAGAACTTCAAGGGTAGCAACATAAAAATGAGCAATGTGATAATTTCTTAATTTTTTAATAAGCTATATTAACCAAAGATAAAAAACAACTACAGTAGTCATAGCAACATGTGGGCCAGAAGATAAGTATGGTGTCATCTAAAATTTGCTAAATGAGATTACGGTTGCAACTACTGGACATAAGAGATCTACAGTACATTTCATTAGTACCTGTTGCCACTGGAAGCCAATTACAACCGCAAGTTATCGATATGCCCAACTTAGATTGCGAAAGAAATAGTGGCTCTCGGAGAAAGACTTTTATTATGAATCAAACAAAACCTGTCTATTAGTAGACTGTCACACAACTGTTTGTCATGAGAAAAGTATCATTACTTCACTGGCTCCCAGTTCAGCAGCTCATTCATTATAGGATCTCCTCTACTGTCTGGCACCTTAACTTTGGCTTGCTCTGGTCGCCGATCTCTCCTTCGCTCGGTCTCCAAAGGTGACTTTGTGGTTCCACATGCTTACACTGCCACCAGACAGAATAGAGCTTTTGCAATTGTGGGTCCCAGTGTTTCGAATAGAATCCCATCTGACCTGCACTCACCCCCACGCTACCTTTTGGCTCTTTCTATAAACCTCTCAAGACTGGGCCTGGGAGCGCTTGGGAGCGCCTCTAAATAGTTTCTTTATCTTGAAGAAGCGCTACATTGCATTGATTGATGATTTTGATGTATAATATTATTCTAAGGAATTCTATATTATTCTAAGGAATTTGGAGCACACTTGCATACCGTTGCTTTAAGGGATAATTAGAAATGCATCATCTACCATCAAGTGGGGACTGCTGGGTGGAGGCATAACAATGAACTGTAGATATTCTCAACTGTTGCTCATTTAATACTACCCATGCTGCTTGGTCCAGACCTGTGAACATGATTTCACTGTCAACTCAGAATCGGATCCACTGTGGATCGGAATCCACTGATTGGGCTCCACATGGCAAGTTTTCTAGGTTTGGGTCATTGCATAATTACATAATGCTCGAGGGAGGGTTGGTGGAGTGCTGCAAAATGTTACAGGGTGGGTGGGTTAGCTGAACATTACATAACGCTTTCTAAAAATACTCGATCTAAACCATAAACCAAAGATTAAGTTTTTCTTTGAGTCATGAAGGCTCATTGACGGAACACAGGCGATATGAAATTTCTACAAAACGTTCTTCTCCCAATTCTCAGCTTATATGAATATTTTCAGAAAACAGACACCATTTTCAATAGCATCATCTGAAGGCGTATTAGTTAAATACCTCATGACGACTAACATACAAATAGGGTACTAATAGGAGCACCAAAAACGAGCAAAAAATGCTGCGCGAAATGGCGAACCCGCTTTCTAAAGGGGTCTGGTGATACCTGCGTTAGTTACTTTGTTATGAAAGACACAATCGGGACACATTCGCCGAGTTCAAAATTCAGTTCAGCTAGGCTATAAGGCTAGTAGACCTACCATATAAATATTTTACACTAAAGTAGTGTTTAGGTTTAGCCTCGACCATAGCCTACACATGGTGGTGAAATTGAAGTTCAAACATAATATTAAATATTATCTACCATTGATGGCGGTTAAATTTGGAGACATGGGACTATATATGGCCCAGGTAAAACTACACGGAGTTTTGTTCGAAATAAATATTTAACGCTCAGAGGGGAAGATGGGGGGTTTAAGGGAACGTTACAATGCGTAAAAAAAACCGGCCATGTTCAGTGTTACGTAATTATGCAATGACACCTTTCTGTGCATATTGTTGACCTGTGATCTCAGAATGATGCTCAAATTAATGTGACACTGAAAACCCCAAACTGGTTCTACTTCCCAAACATGGTTATATCACTCCAGGCTTTGATAGGTTTATTCCATCTGAATTCAGCATTCTATAAAACACTAATACATAATCATATTCAATCAAAGCTATCTACTTTGGCTTTTTTTTTTAAATACTATACTCAAATATTTGGTATAGCAACATAAAAGAGGACCAATGGGTTATTCTGGATCTCTACCTTCATAATTGACTTGACCATCTCCATCAATGTCTGCCTCTCGAATCATCTCATCGACTTCTTCATCGGTCAGCTTTTCTCCAAGGTTTGTCATGACATGCCGTAGCTCAGCGGCCGAAATAAAACCATTGCCATCTTTATCGAATACACGGAATGCTTCACGAATCTCCTCCTCTGAATCTGTGTCCTTCATCTTCCGCGCCATCATCGTTAGAAACTCAGGGAAGTCAATGGTTCCATTACCTTAATGACAAATTTATTGCAAAGTTGGCAAATAAGAAAAATCATAAGTAAGTATAATATCATCAATGTTATTATCAAATCTGCATGACAGACAACTCAAGTTTCTTAGATAATAATGAAAAGAAATCAAATCATCAATACCAAATCAATAATCAAGAAAGAGTAATTTTCCAAGATGCATAGATTATATAATTATCAGTTATGTGACTCTACCATGAGCAATAAAAAAATTCTGACAAATTGGGTAGAACGCCAAATGCAGAGAGCTGAATAAAATGAAGTTCAATTCAACTATTTTAACAATGTTCACTCAAAAAAAGTTATATAATGAATAAAATAAACTTTACATAATATTTGACAAACTGACTGTATATAAAGACCTTCCTTAAATAAAATTTCAAGATAACAGAGTCTAACGAGGTATTCTGTCAAAAATAGAGAACTGAATTTTTGCAAAGCAACCTTGGATAAAATAAGAAAATTCCTGTGCTAACCATCTGCATCGACTTCGTTGATCATATCCTGGAGTTCAGCTTCTGTTGGATTCTGACCAAGTGACCTCATAACGGTCCCCAACTCCTTTGTGGTAATTGTACCATCGCCATCCTTATCAAAGAGTGAGAATGCCTCCTTGAATTCTATCGCAAACAAATAACTGCATTAAAACACAAGTACTTCTTCCATCATTGAATCCGACTCAAATGACTCAATTCAAACATTCAGTCGTTTCTGCATTCATACTCAAATGACTCAATTCAAACATTCAGTCATTTTTGCATTCATACTTGCAGATTCTCATCCATTTCATTTAGAATTTTTACACAAAAATAAAAATTAATTGGCCCCTCTTCCGTACCTGCACGGACATGTATTTTTCTCAGCCCCAACACCTGAATACATATGCTTTGCACACCTCTAGAGGCCTTTAGAATGGTCTGTATTTAATCCATTCAAAAATTAAGGATTATTAATATTAACGTGTTCAGCAGTTACTAGTCGTCAGAGGTAACATGGCATACAAGCAACACCTCTCCCACAATCAGGGGCGGCGATCCCGGGAGGGGTCGAGGGAGACAAGTCCCCCCACCTTTTAAAGAAAGAGGACAAATTATACATGTGTCCCCCACATTTCCTACCCCTCTCATTGGGTGTCCCCCCCCACCTGTCAAACGAGATCTGCCTCTGCCCACAGTGCCACTTCTCCTGGGAGTACTTGTATGATGTTCAGTGGCTCATTTGAATTAATCAATCATGGAAACTTAGCATAGTGCCTCTTAAAGAAATCTACTCAGAGGCTCTCCCGGCCCAACCTTGGCCAAATAAAACAGATTTCAGAGCACTGGAATAAAAATGGGGTACAGAGTTCCTAGCCAGTTCCCAACTGTTATTTAACTGAAGGACAATAATAAATTACGTAAGTTTATTCCTTATTTCGAACAACTGCTCATATCATACTTTGGTTTACATGATATTTAAACATCATAATGCATTCTTGTCAAAAACATTCTCCCTGCTATGTTGTCCACCATATGGATAATTAGGTCGTGCCATTTCGGCCTCAAGGAGTAGGGCTCTGGTAAATCATTATCGAGCTTTCACCTCCCCTTGTTTCCAATGTGTACCTATATTATCTGTGGTACATGGCTCATATACAGATGTAGTAATAAAACGTTTATTTTTACACATGTCGTAATGAAACATTTATTTTTTACACAAGTAGTAACAAAACTTTGATTCAAACTATACATTTTAACTGCCCTATTTTACACAAGCATGTCTTAATTAAGCTTTAGCCTCTTACTTATCAAAAGTCACACTTTACAGTAACAATTTTTTCCTGGATAAACTAGTGCAAATCATAACTCACAGAAATGAAACATAAGAAATGCAGAACCACAAAACGTATGAAATAGATAAAAATTAACGTGTAAAGATCATGATTCTGATGAGCAAGATAAGTTATTAACGCAGAACATCATTGTTATGTTATAATAAAAATAGCTGCTATATACAAGTTGACCTTTGCACGAAATAACACTCCACATCTCATTAGTCTTTAAGTCACACAATAATTCATATTCATTGTGTATTATGCAATAAAAAATTACATATTTTGTATATACTTTAAAAAAATAAACTGATAAACTCACCAGCAATCTGTTCTTCTGTCAGTTGATCAGCCTTAAAAAACCCAACAGGCAATTTTTTAATAACACTTAACAACTAAAAAGTCTACTTCCTTGTATTATAAATGAACTGACCGAGTATAAACTAAAAGCCAATGATAAGGTTGACCTCAAACAGCATTCAATCATCGGCTCTGTTTGTGTCCAATCGAACATAAGAATATCGCTTGCTCAGAAGGAATATTGATTTTCTATATTAATACTATGCTCAAATTCATTAAAAGCACAGCCCGTATCCACAACACGATGTTGTCGTGTCCTAAATTCACGCCACTGCCACATACAGACGGTCAATATTACGGTAAACCCGGTAACAGATAAATCTAGTAACTGCCCAGTGTCTCTTAAAATTGACCGCCTTCTAGCAAGGGAGCCGACATAAATTGAATTATATTATAGCCGACTTCCATTCTACGCTGAGAAACGCCACGATTGTAGTCGATAGAACGATCGTACTGGCTAAGCGTCGTCTGGTGCCTAAGAGAAACCCATGAAGACGGTAAATAAAACCCAATCCAATAGCACATGTAACGAACTCACCATTTCTCTAAACTTTCGGCAAAACAAGAGCCTAAAAACGACGAATCGAGAGAGGAATGAGCGGAAGATTATCTGCCTTCCTTCTTCAATGCGACAGACGAAAGCAGCGCCACCTGGCGAGTTACGCAGTGCGCATGCTCGCCGATCGCCGCATTGCGGCTTCGGTTGCTATGGTACCGGGGCCGCATCCGCCGCTGTGATGAGGGAGGAAGGGATCCCGGCTTTGATCGGCAGCCGCCTGGACGACACAAGACAGCTTGGACGCACAGAAGCGCATTGGGTGGCGTCA
The DNA here is from genome assembly GCA_959347315.1 of Bimastos eiseni. NCBI lineage: Eukaryota > Metazoa > Annelida > Clitellata > Crassiclitellata > Lumbricidae > Bimastos > Bimastos eiseni. The sequence continues at coordinate 39,092,359 of OY365807.1, read as the reverse complement.
GAAGATATATTAATGAAATCCCACGGGTTTCAGGCATTAGCAGTTTCACTACAGAACCGTCTATACGAAATCAACGCAGTTAAGTGTAAATATTAGCAGGTTACTGCCAACATGATTTGGAAGTCGGAATTCTGGCCGTTATAAACTACCAACGAGATTCATTTTAAGATGACTCAATCGCAAAATCTATCCTGGCGAAATCGAGCGTTTGGAATGGATGATGAAGAAAACGAGTAGACAGTATTTGAGGGGGAAGAAGTGGAATAAAGTAATGGAATCGGCACTTCCAACTTCCAAGGAAGAGGAGGAGGAGGATGAAGAAAAGAGTAGGAGAGCAGAAGCAAGAAGCAAATTAGGAGCTAGGAGGAACGACGAAAGGGGTATAAGAAAACATAGAAATAGAAGTTTGCAGTGAAATGAGGACATTGGCGGTGGCCATGATGATGATGATGATCGACAACTTCAGTGACGATGACTATTTGTTTAGGGATTCTTCATAAAATTTGATAGAATACAAACTGTAGGGTCTATTTACATTTACAAAATTTAAGGCAAAACGATTGCCAAAACCTTTTACATATAGGCCCTCATGGCGTCACGTGTTATATGATTTTGTGTCCATGCAATGTCCGATATGCCGGGGAAGGGGTCAGAAGGGTTGGACCTGTAGCCTTCGCTACTGGAATATCGATATGTTGCAGAATTCATCAGTTTTCCTTAAATTCTCACAAGTCCATGCACCCCTTTGCGTCTAGTTGACAAACCCCTCCATGTTTCTGTCTAGATGCCTTTGCAAATCCATCTAAAATTCTAACACTTAAGGTAGCATAGAAGCAACGGTGAAAAAGGTTATCATGATTATCATCCGATCAATTAAATAAGGAATAGAACGCTATGGCTGCAATGTTAAGTCGTGCGGGTCCTATATTCGCGTTTTTAGTCGAGTCCTTAATTTTTAGTATAAGCGATGTACATCTTTTGGTGCCCAGTGCGATTTGTTTTTTCTTTGGGATAAATGCCAAGTGGAACAAACAACGTCCGATGTCGAGTTGGTTCGGGCACGTTCGAAATATTTGAAATAAAAGCTTTGTAAGATACCGGATATATTGATGCGAAGTTCTTATGCAAGTCTGTGCAGGACCTTTGAATCTACCTCTCGCCGGACCGCAGTGAGCGAGTGCATATCGGCCTGGACGCGCGTTTGACGTGGCTGCTAACCAAAAAAACTGGTGTTAAAAAGGCAGCGCCTTTGTGAGGTCCTGAAGAGGCGCAATATGAACTATCTTGATAAAGACATGCATAATGGATGCCGATATTTGTCTAGGCAATCTAGATACTCATACTAGTGAAGAAGTCGTAGTAGGACTTTAGGCTTCTGCCTCAAAATATGACGTCAGAGCATTGCGCATACGTCGTTGCATCTACTTCGCACGCTCGCCCTAGTAAAACGCATTGGGTGAATTGTGAAAAAATTTGCAGCTACGCATAATAAAGTAAGTAAGTATGTGCTTTACTAAACCATTTGCCAACGCGCAGCGGTAACAGAATTAATCAGCTTTACTGTTACCACAGCAGTACAGTAAAAAAAACATGATAGATGTACAGTTGGTAACAATGGGTGGACTCAAAAGAGCAGTAGTTCCGCATGCAAGGTCTCCCTACAGAGCAGAGCTATATTCTATACTAGCTGAGGTAGCCGGCGTTCGCCCGGGTGAAGAAGATTATGGGGCACCTTGATTGAGGACGAAGTTGTGGGGAGGCATTCCTGTTCTTGCAGCACCTGCAGCCTGTCGTTACTGACTGGCCTGAGGGGACTATGCAGCCCTGCAGGAGGCTGCCTGTCTGGCAGAATTCACCTTACCTCGATCTAATCCCTCCTTCTCAGCTCTAATTCTGCTCTTCTCTTTCTCCGTCTTCTCTGTTTTTGATTCACTCTCTGTTCTCACTCACCCAGGGCCATACCGACCTATAATTTCGCCCTGTGCCTATAGCATCAATCTGTCGCCCCCAGATTTTGAAAATTGTGCATCTTATGGAATAATAAGTTATTCTATCTTGAAATTTGCATCCTGGGCCATGGCCCCGCTGGCCCCTCCCTTGGTACGGCCCTGCACTCACCTTTTCCCAACTTTCTCGACTTCTAACCCTATCCTAACCGCTTCCTCCTCCCACCCCATCCTTCTGTTCACACTCCTCACCCTCTTCTCATCGTCACCCTTGTCCTTTCCCCTACTCCATAATCCTTTCCTACGACTTCTTCTTCCTCCTCCTCAACAATCCACTAACCCCTCTACTGGGTGTCCGAGGTGTTCCCCGAGAGATCGAGTGAATAGCTGTAAAAGTGTAAATGGAGAGACAGACACACACACAGAATCTAGATATACAGGTAAATAAATAGTGTTTATAGTACAGACCGATTGTGCAAACTTGACTTCACCGTAGCTTGCTCAGATTAACCATTTCTTCGAAAGTCTTTGTAATGTAATGTAATGTAAATCCTCGAAAATTTCTCAGCGCCCGTGCACAAAAGCAACGTCAGGGAAACCAGCTTAAACACCGACGCTATAACGAATCAAGTCCGCAATAGCCAATCCTCTCGTTTCTTTCCGGTGCCAGGTCGAATTTGGGAGCCAAGCTCTGATCCGGTAGCATAGTTTCAGATTACGGTACTCTATTACTCACGTATAATTATAAGCCTATACAAAGCAGACAGGCAAGCTATACTCTATTGTTCAAATATAATTATACGCCTATACAAACAGAGAGACAAGCAGGCGGACAGGCAGCTAAAAGATATTGTATAGTTGGTAGGCTACGTGTACGAAGAAATCTGCTTTTATGGGTGAGTGAAGGGTGCGTCGTAGGTTTTTGCCCCGGGAGACGTGGAAGACGGCGTAATTAAGCGGACTTCCGGAACCCATGGAGTCATTGACACGACCGCGTATCAAGTGTTCCTCGAGCCAACGGCGTTGGTTTGGAATGAATTGTTCTAAAACTGTGCAAATGCATCGACTGCCAAGGACACACAGACAGACAGCAAACAGACAGAACCTTCCTCTTTTATATATATATATATATATATATATATATATATATATATATATATATATATATATATATATAGATTAGGCTACGGCAGTTGTCAGTGATAATGGGGGTGGTCAGATGGTAACATACGTAGGATTATAATCTGTAGCGTTCGGTTCTCAGTCGTGAGTGGAAAGTAGCAGAGTAGTGTGAAAGCGGAGGAGAGGTTTGATTTGGAGGCGAAATATGCATGAAGATGAACAAACCGACGAGTCTTTTAAATTGGGAGTCCTTTCCAAGGAGCTGCAGCAGCGTAGACTAAGGAGCGGTAGCAGAATTTCAGAATAAACTGGTCTCTCTGACATGGCTCTTGTGAAATTTTCGAAGATTAACATTACATGAATCTGTGACTATAATAACAGTAAACATTTATATTCGTCCTATATTGCATTACTACCATTAGTTTGGTTATCTTAGTTAGTTATTATAGCACGGCGTCGTTAAACTGAAACTACTAATTCGAGATTTGTACGAGACTGTCGGGCGCCATATTTGTTTGTGGTGATTCGGCCAGGTCGTTGAATTCGTCTATCCGTAGGAAAACTTATAAAACTTTACAACTGGAGCGATTCAAACTATTTCTAGTATTTACACAGACGCTGTAGTTTGATGCTATATTGCTCTGCATAATATGTCTAGTCATGAGGGTAAGTTCCATGTTCGCTTTTTAACACTGACTCAGACTTGTATGTTCACTCCCATCCGTCTGCAGTCTTGACGCTATTTAAATGTTTGCACAAGAGAAGTTGTAAATGTTAAAGTACGTGATTTTTCATTATGTTAGAAGTGACTTCGAGTGCCAGTTTCAGACGCTTAATTTTTAGTTGTTTTATAGTTTACTACATAGGTTAATGCAGTTGCTGTTTTTCGTTGTACCAAACAAGCGCAGTCATGAATACGAGTCACGTCTGTTAGTTTTTTTGCGGTCTTCAACTTTTGTTTCACTATCGCGCTTAGAGAAAGTATAAGACTTTGGTCATTCTTTTGTCCGAAAATACGTTATGTAAAAAAGATAAACATGCTTTTACAGTAAGTAATCTACGTGTGCAGTGCTGCACAATCATGTGTCCCAACAGTTCAGTAGTGAACAGCCAATTGGGTAACATGAGCTGAGACTTTTAAGTAAGACTCCATGGTCAAGATCATCCCTTTTATTCTACAGATATGCTTACACCTAGGATGATCTTGACTCTGCAGTGGTGGCAAACCTAACAGTTAACGCCAAGCATCTAACTGGGTGTGACTTCAACTAAGTACTCTGACAACACTTTTCTAATGCACAAGGTACTTTGAGGCTGGTGCCAAATTTTATTTCCTGGGCAAAGAGGGCAATCATAGATTAAATACTTGCCAAGGGTTGTTGGAAAGTAATCGTGAACTTGATCATTGCATATTACTAGATCATCACTCTAAACAATTGGTGACTATTGCATATGCTAAATTATGCACATGCATACAAGAAGTAAGTGGTGTCATTTATGAAGAATCTGACATTGCATCAACTAAATTAAAAACAGTTTAACAGAACCAACTCCATTGAACAAGTGGCTCTTCCTGGAACCAGATGAGTTTTGATACAAGATTATGTGCTTATAGAAGTAGCAAAGAAGTAGCACAAAATCTGCTGTCACAATCTGCCACAATACACTCCAACAGATACCAGAGACCTTTAGATGGTCCTTTGAACAGGTCAAGCACAAATCTGTTATGTGAGTTGGACAAAAAGTGGGTTCATATGGGTATGCATGTTTATCTGGCTGGGCACTTGTCAGCAGCTTATGATGCTTGATTTAACTGCCATTACTGCTGATTCCCCTCTTTGCATTTTGCTCTGTTGTCCGGGACCTTGGAGTCACGTAGAACCAAGAGCTCACCTTCGCTTCTCATATTCAACGACTTTGCCGTGATTCATACTACCAGTTGCGTCAGCTTCAAACTGTTTCCCGCTTGCTAACTCCAGACACCACAGCTACCCATGTTCACGCTTTCATTACTGCCCGACTGGATTACTGTTGCTCACTCTATACAGGCTTTGCAGCTGGGCGTTTGCGGTGCCTGAAGCCGGTCCTGCGTTCTGCTGCACGTCTTGTTTTAAATTTGGCCATGTCTCTGGCTATATGCTGGATGTGCTCCACTGGCTCCCCCTCCAACAGTGAATCTCGTACTGTATCATCTCTTTGGTATGGCGGTCCTTGCTAGGTTTCGCCCCTGCCTATCTTCACGATCTCTGTTACTCTACTTTGAGTGTACTGGGTCTCCGCTCTACTGAGCAAGGCATGCTCATTGTCCTATTTGCCCGTACAACTACTAAACAGAATCGTGCCTTCTCAGTGGTTGACCCCTCGCTCTGGAACATGCTCCCATTGGCGTTGCGGTTGTTGCCAAGGGTCCACTCAGACTCCTTTTATACTCGCCTTAAAACTGTTCTTGTTAAACGTGCTGGAGTCAGAAGCACTCCTGAGTAGTAGCCTTGAAGGGGCACTATATAAATCTCTGTAATGAATGAATATTTATGGGTATGTATGTATGTGTGCATGCAAGTAAATATCCTGACAAATTTAAGTGTTTATCCTAATGCTGCACACATGACTTTGACTGATTATGTGCAGCAAGATGGATTAGAAAGGTGCAATACAGAATCAAATGAACGGATAGAGGTTGTAGAGCTGTACAGATTAATCGGCCAGCCGATTAATCAGGCCGATTATAGAGACATCGGCAATATCGGCAAGATAATCGGCGCCAGTATTAAAAATTATTTATTTTATTTTATAATATTATTTTCAGTCTACAAAAGCAAAATGACGACAGCAACATCACTGGGTCTGTGAAGGACGGCATTTCGTTCCGTTCCCATATCGTGTCGTCGAGCCAATGGCTTCGTCAGACCAGTGGTGAGGCCACCCAGTGTGCTAGTATAGACCGTGAGAACGTGTCAACATAGGTCTTGTGCAGAGTGAGTCATAGTACCTGCTTACAGGCCAAGGAATGGCTGGCCAATGCAAGCCAAGGAACGGCTGACCAATTCAACAGAGAAACCGATGAATGTACATCGTGGAGGCATGCCTAATGAATACGTGCTAGATGCCAATCAGATCTCCCCGAAATATTTCAGTCGCCTGAGAGGCTGAGACTAGATGGGTGGCTGTGAATAGGCCAGGCGTTCCTTAGCCTTTAATTACCCTGGTGACAGTTCAACGGCGGGCGGTGTGTCTAATCTGTATTGCCTGCCTAGGATTAGTCCCCAACTACATGCTTGCGTCTCCTACTTAGCAAGTGTTTGCTTGTATCACAACAATAGGCAGTAGCAGTAGGTCTATCTTTTTGATCCGGACATTTTGGGAAACACAATTAAATAATTGGCTAAATAATCGGGTATCGGCAAATGAATAATCGGCAATGATCGATATCGGCATAATCGGCAAAAAGTGATATTGGTACAGCTCTAAGAGGTAGACTGCGAAAAATTATAAACCCCGTTTAAACCAGTGTTGGTATGACCCACTGAACAACTGCAGGACCCATCGCATGAACAGTCTTCCCAACCATGTAACAGAATGCACAATCTCTGAAGCCATTTGAATCACATCTCAAGACTTATCTTTTTAAACAATCATGTGATTGTCATTAATTTGTTGAACTTGTAGAAATCATAATTGTAATAATGAAAGTCTGCCCTGTTTCTTGTTGTGATTGATGAAGATTGAAGATTTTGAAATGCCACGATCTTGCACTGCCACTCACATAGTTGTTACAGGATGGATGATTGCATTGGCAATCTGACTTTTCCTGGATAGTTTTAAATGATTGATTGTTTGTTTGATCGATTGATGCATTTTTTACTGCTATTAATTACTGGTCAGTCAATTACAGTGTGCTCATAGGTGCTGTGTTGAAAGCTATGGGTAAGATGTAAAAAGCAAGGCAATTAGCCTCTAGGGGTTCAATTGAAAGTACTGAAAACATGTATCTTCAACAGCATGATGTACGAATATGAGAGCCAGTTTCAGGCATCTACTATGGATGTGAGACCTGGGTGTTAACATAGGATTCAAAAAAGAAGACCGTGCTTACATTTGAAAGAAAATTTTACTAAAGGACACTCAGAATAAAATTGACTCAAAAGGTCAGTAAGATGAACTGTACAGAAGAATCGACATGACAGAAAATCTCGTGCAAAAAGTCATCCAGAGAAAACTAGGTTTATGCGGACATATCTGCTGAATGAAAGATGATAGAAAACTTTGAATGCTATTCTTTTGAATAATGGATGGAACAAATAAAAGAGGAAACTGCATACTTACTGAATGGACAGATGACATTGATGAATGGGGCAGAACAGGTCTTCAAGAGTTAAGCAATGAGCAGAGACATATGGAGAGATGTGGTCAGAAAGGTATCAGACACCTATGGGCAATGTGCAATGTTCCCTCTAAGCTGTGCACATGTGCGCGCTCACACGGGTCGTGGAGCCAGCGCACACAAGAATTTAGTGTGCGCATACAAATTTCCCCCGGTAAAGCAAACATTACAGTGAATTCTAAACCTATAGTTAGCTGCATCGAATAGAAAATTGCAAATAAATTGAATGCTAATAACAATGACATACAATTATCTCTAAAATTAGCTCTAAAATACGTTTTAGCCTACTCGTTAGCACGTATACCTGGTATGCTTTTGCCAGGCTCAGGGAGCTGAGATTCATGAGCTCATGTTCTATTTGAAGCTCTTGCACGGCCAAGATGCCCGTATGTTGCTCGGCTAATGCAGCCCCGCGCCATCGATAAACTTTCAGCTAAAAATAATGACGTCATATTCTGCTATGTTAGTTAAAGTCAGTTTGCGCTTGTTTCTTTTGTAATTATTGAGAAATGTAAAGTATTTAGCAGTAGTAATAAAAGATTTTAAATCGACCATCTAAAATGTCTCTGTCTATAGTTCTGAAAAACATTCAGCATCATTCAACGATGAATGGCTTAATGAAATCGAGTGCAAGGAAAAGAGACTATTCGATAATGAAGTTCATAAAGATAAATCTTGCGAGGCTATTGCACAATGTAGGCTAGTTTTAATTTTGGTGTTGAACAAATAATTAAGAGTCATTCCTCAAAATACAAGGATCTTCTGGGAAACGATGACATTTGTGCTATTACTCAACAGTACAATGACTATAATTATGTTTGTTGTAGCTGAGAGGGTTAAAAGTACATTGATCTCTAATTATCCAGAAATGGTTGCATTTGCACTTCATAGTGAACTGTTTCAAGATCTTTCAAAGCTGATGGATATTGGGGGAACTTCTTTAGCTTCAAGTGTTGACTGTGACCGCAGTTTCAGTTTAATTAATAGGCTTAATCTTAAAACCAAACTACGTAGGCCTATTAGTAACCGTTTAGAAGAATTTCATCTAGAAATGCTCATGCGAATTAAAAGTTACATTCTAGACGGCAGAGTAGAACTTAGCACCATAGACTTAGATATGGTCTTAATTTAAATAGGGCATAACCGAGTAGACAATTTCCACCGAGTACCGAATCCGAGTAGTTGAATGAACTATTTGCCGGATCCGAGTATGAACCGAATAGTAGCGGCAAATTTGGCCACCCACTCAGCAAGTACCATCCGTAGGCGAAGCGTAGTTAACCTGCCACGTGCACAGCTACGGAGAACTATCTATAGTCAATGCAGAGTCTATAGCAATATCCTTCATATAGCGTAAATAACTTTATTTGTGAAAAAATGTAAAACCTTGTTATAAAATTTGAAATGTGAAGTTATCTTTACTCTCTAATGTTTACCCAAGAGTGGGTGGAGCCAATTCAAGCAGGAAAATTACTCATTTGGTTGCACCTGGGGATTGCAACCAAAAGAAATTAAAATATATGAATTAACTTCATTATTTTAAAGAAAATTCAATGGAATGTTAAGTTCTCGTTTAATTAGTCAATAACTTATAAGTAAGTCCGTTAGTCCTACATTTATTTGATGAAAAATATTATTTTATGAATTTTTTTTATTTTTTGCTATTTGCGGGTGTAACATTTGCCGAGGCAAATACTTCCAAATAGTCCAATATTCAGCCGAGGCGAATGTCCGAGGCGATTTCTGGTTATGCCCTAAATTTAATTATCCACTGTGTTCAGCTCGAACCTGCGCACAAAAGTGTGAACCATTTCACACGCAAAATTTTTTGCGCACACGACCTCCAGAAAATTAGAGGGAACACTGGCGATGAGCCCATGGTTGTTCATTGATTGATTGATCATATGTGTTAAATAAATGAAGCTGGCACAATGTCACGGTTACATGACATTTAATCATGCGACACTTAATCGCGCGACACTTAAACAATGACACTTAATCTCACGACACTTAACCTTGAGGATACTAAATCTCGCAACATATAATCACGAGACACTTAATCTCAAATCACAATTAGTTTGCACCATTATTAATTTATGTGGCAACAAGTAATTATATTTAATTAGTAGCCATATTAATGATAAGAATGCGGTTTCAATGGAAGCGGGAATACTCGCATAATAGTGATAATTAGAGTGCATTTCAGTCAGTTTACAAGCTAAAATCTTAGAATAAATATGTATAAGAGAATCAAGCTCAGTTGAACTGTATTCTGTTAAGCGCGATTAAGTGTTGTGCGATTTTATGTCGCTAGATTAAGTGTTGCGAGATTAACTGTCGGCACACCCAATATGACATCCAGCCAGGTGATTTGCCTGATTGCTTGCAGCATTTGGCCCAATTTATAAAATGGAAAGCCAAGTTTACAATTGTAAAATTGAAACATTTTAATATTGCCATTAGGATGAGTTCATACTGGCAAGTAAATAGATGCTTAATGTACGAACGAGTTAACTTGGGTTCACGCTGCATAGCTAGGTCCAGTGGCACTGGATGAGTTAACTTGAGGTTCGCAGTCAAGGGATTAAGGGACTGATGATCAGGACATTGACCATTTGCTTTTTGCAGTATGTGCATAGTAATGGTTTCACATGCTTCTGGCCCTTAAAAAGTTTTCATGACAGCATTAAATAATCATTTAAAATACAAACATGCTGAAGAACATATATTTTTTTCGATAGATCTTCCATGGGAAGACCAACTGAAGTTTTTTTTAACATGTTATGTTTCTGGTAGCAAACTTGCATAACTTTGTGTAAAGACAAAAGTATTGGTTTGTTATATAATGACTTGTTAAGAAATTCTGAATTAAGGTTAATATGAACTCAACTACTAATATCCATTAACTGTTCTTAATCTAATACTACTTTTCTTTATTTTTATCGATTGTAAGCGACTGGTTTGACAGCTGGTATAATAATAATAGACTAAGATATAATGGTAACTATTGTTCGGAAAGTGAGTTATATTAAACTTTTTAAATACATGTAGGCCTACCTGTGTCTAGTTTGCCTAATATTCATATTAAATTTATATTCAGCCAGATATTAAGAATGTTATTCAGCTCAGCTCTATATGTAAGTCTAGCGTTAGTAAAAGTATTTTTGAAATGATTTGTTTGATCATATTGATTAGAAATGGGAATACTGACTGTCTTGTTGCAGGGGTCAGTTGTGATTCCTGTCTTAAAGGGAATTTCTCTGGGAAGAGATACAAGTGCCTCATATGCTATGACTACGATCTGTGTGCTACCTGCTACGAAGCTAAGGTCACATCAACACGTCATTCACTTGATCACCCAATGCAGTGTATACTGACAAGGACAGATTTTGGTATGTTGTCACTTTGTTAGATCTGATAATGTGGTACAATTTTGGCTGCATCAAAGTCAGTTCCTGACTGAAATACTTTTGTACGTAAATGTAGCCCGACTGCGTCCAGGAAGATCATAAAACACTTCTGTATTGCAGTTTCTTTCTTGTACTTAAATCCTGATCAGGATAAAGTTTAACATAAGAAAATATTTGTTGTGTTGATTTGAGTCAACTGAACAACATTTAGCAAATTTTGGCTTGTGAAATATCGGCAATGGACGTCATAATAATAATAATATTGAGTATCTATATCATTTTCATGTCTGCTGAGTTTGTCTAAATCTAAGGTTGATAATTGCTTGTGCAGATCTTTTCTATGGAGGAGAGACAGTCAGCTTGGAACAACAGTTGTCTTATACCTGCCCACTCTGTGGTCGTCTTGGTTTTACCGACGTCTTGCTGCAGGAGCATGTTGGCATCGAACATGCAGATGCTTCTGTAGAAGTGGTAAGATTTTACTGTTTAACTGACCTCTGTTCTGCTTTCTTCAGAGTATTTACAATTTTCCCAACTGTACAGGGGCATCCAGATAGGATGCCTCCAGTTCCAAGTAGGGGAGATATTTTTTGAGTCTTAGGGGAATATCTTGCCTTCCTGACACTTTGGACCGGGGAATTCGCCTCCATCGCTCAGAGGGATTGACGCCCCTGCAACTGTAAGGGGCTTTCCATTTAGTATTTATGGATTGAGGGAGGGGTTAACCAATGATGTGCTTACACTAAGGTGACTGAAACCGCGATAATAATTTATCTATTACTGTCCGTCAAATGAGCCACTGAACAGCTAGCTATCAGACAAATGTTTCACTGATCGAGTAGAAAGCAAACCTCAGTGGTTTAATTTTTGTTTTTGTAAAATGAGACAGTGAAGCAAAGAATCCACTACTGTCTGCTTCCTTAGACTAATCTGCTAGTGGTATTGATGTATTCACAGGTCATTCTTGGTGCATCATCAATTGATATCTTTTGTATTAGACACTGGCAGGTGTAGGTTTCTTAATAGAAATACAAGATGATGTTGTGTTTTTAGGTTTGCCCGATTTGTGCGTGTTTTCCCACTGGTGACCCGAATCATGTTGTTGACGATTTAGCTGCTCATCTGTTGTTGGAGCATCGTGCTTCCACTGAATTAATATCCTTTTCACCTATAAGTTGGCACAGATGATATCAATGATATTTATACCTGCTATTGAAATGCTAGATTACATATATTGGTTGTACCAAAAGAAATATCATACATTGCAGATGTGGTGGATCAGATTAATTACAGAGGTAAACTTAATTTAATTACTCATTTATTATTACAAGACATTGTTACCCGATTTCGCACAGGTTATCTCTGCCTTATATGTTATTTTTTTGCCTGGGCTGAATATAGTAAATTGAACTCTGCTTCTTATTCTCGAGTTTAGTAATAACTATTCTCATAAATGTAGAAGAGAAAGTTGTATAAAATGTCATATTGCTAAAGTGTTACATTTGCAAGCATTATTTTTCAAAGACATCATGACGAATGTGTCTGATTTGCATACTCGCACGAGAATGTTTTTGTACAATATTTTCATACCGCTAGAGCGATCCATTCACGAGCCTGTAGAGGGACAAATTTTCAAAATTATGTTATTCATTCTGTTATTATGTATAAATAAAACTGACGTAGAACAAATTCTCATAGACAGCTGCTCAAGCAGATTGGTTAATAGAGTCAGGGTTCATGGCTAAATGGTTATTGTGATGGTATCTTACATAATTTGCCAAAGTTACTAAGGTAATTTTTTTAAGCTAACCTTGAGAGACATCCATTGTTTGAAATGTTTGCAGTCATTTTCTAGTGTTGGCTTCTGAGGACAGGTTGCCAATTCTCTTTGTCATTGTCTGATATTCCCACTGGCAGTGTACGGTGAGATGGCCAGTGTACTCATTTAAACTGAGCTTGTTAGGGGCAGAATTGGTGCAGAATTCTCACGGGTTTTAAATTCAAACCTCTCAATTAAAAGGTTTAGCGCAAAATGACTAGACTATTGTGCAACACAACTTCAAAATACAGTGAATGTATTTTGCATAAAGATGCTTAATACAAAATGCTATAAAAACCGGTAAATTATATTATGTCAGCTTTTTGGGCACAGATGTGTATAACACGCATGACAGTCCTTGACATTTAAAACGACGCTCAGCTTGGTAGCATTCGTGCTATTCGAAGAATGCCTCATCATGGACGGAGCGTGACAGGCACTCGCGCTCGACGAGGTAACATGCAGTTTCAGACGACTGGTGCAGCAACGCTTCCAGTCTTATCACCAGGGGGTCGAGATCGAGAGCTGATGGATCCCATAGCAGGTCATTAGATTAACACATTTCTTCGTTGTTTTCTTATCTGTTGAGTTACAATTTATGGTCTGTATGTGAGTATTTTAACTGATCTTTGATTGCCTATTGTTGTAATCAGAAGCTGAGTGGTTCTAATTGAGCTACCAAAACTAAAGAATATTCGGACTTCTTAATTGGTATGAAGCTAGAAATTGCTGTGATGATCATTTAACTTTCAATCATTTGTTATACATTAAATCGTAGTCATGAAATGACCATACACTGCCAGTAGGAATACCAAACCTAGAATTTTTTCATTCAACTTCAATTCATTTTATAATATGTATGTAATATGTGAGCAAATAGGAATCTTGACAGGTACTAACAAGAACTATGATGGTGATGTCAATGATGACAATGGTATGTTATTGTCTTTTACTGCAGAGCTATTGTCTCAGTTGTCAAGCGCCAGGAGCAGAGCTGCTGCTGCTCAGAGTATATCTTCTCAGCTCCATCAACTCGAGGTACAACTGCAGTCATCAAGGTATGTGCTTCAATCTTGTGCTGCAAGCACGTAATTAAAATTGTAATTAGTAACTTCTATTGTGCTCATGTATAGTGTACAATTCATCAACTGGTGATGGTTGTTTAGTATACAACTGCTATTTAGAGCCTGTCCAAATTGCTGGGTATGGATGGACCCAGCCAAGCAGTTATGGTTGGACTTTAACAATTGCTTTTGAGGGGGTTTCCATTTTGCAACAGATGTTCAACTCTATATGCGTTAAGATTACATGCATTTGGCTTAGCTGGTTGTTCTGAATGTTACATGAAGGATGATAATTTAATATTTAGAAATAAATTATTAAGTAGTAGCCTTTAAATGTCAGTCACTGTAAGCAAAATTCCATCTGCTGCAAGCCTGTGATAGCTACTTGTCTGATGTCATTTAGATCTGAGTTATGGTGCTCTCCTGACTTTGTGACTCCTTGGTAGAGATGAACCGAGTGTCAGTTTCCTGCTGAGTCCCAGTTTTACAAGTTGAATTGTACCGAGTCTGAGTTTCTCATTCTCTTGAATTTTGTTTGGCAGTTTGCACAATTTTTATGAATTTATTGGCTTTGTCTCAGTTTACACTAGGAGGTAGTAACTAGTAGGTACTAATAGCAACAGTATTTGTGGAAAGTTTTTACCAAAGCAGTCGCTTTTTGCTGGATGCAATCAGGCTTAAAATGACCAAAAATGAAGGGAAATCTCAAACCGTTCGTAATTGATGTTAATGCGGAAACGATTACAAAAATATATATTTAATACAAATAATATATAAAACTTTTGTTGAGACTTTCTAAAATGTTTCTAAAAAGCATTTTACCAAAAGCCCTATAATGTTGCGAGACGGAAAATCATAATTTAGATTCAGATTTCGCTGTCTTTGTTGTCATACTTAATTAGGTTATGGGCCGAGATTTCCTGCCTGCCTGGTCTCGTTTTGAAGTAGAATATCTCCTTTTTCCATTCTATTAATAACTTATGACCTTCGAATATTTATTATGCCTACAGATTGACCAGAACGAAAACACCTATCGTAAACAATAACCATTACAAGCTTAGCAACATGGCACTTGATTTAATCACGTGACATAATCTTGCACTGCGGTTGGCCGATAGTTTTGAGGTTAGCTTTGTGCATGCGCAGTAGCGTGACCCAGTCTCTTTATACAGCGCAATCATACAAAATGCATTCTAGTGTGTTGATTTATACATTATTGATTCTGGGAATGGAGGATATTTTTGCAAATTTGATAAAATGCTAAATGTGCACGAATTGTTGCAAGATTATGTTCAACCACGAGCGCAATGATAGTGGTTATGTTAAGAGCCATCAACGACAATTCAGATGACCACGATAAGAACATCTAGCAGGATCATAATGGATGCCAATACGGTTATGCTGCTGTGTTCAGGTAGGCCTCGATTATTTTCTAATGCTTTAGTGCTTCACAGGATCTATAGGCATAATTGTTAAGTTTAAACGCTGTTCTAATTGAGACGTCTTTTAAAGTATTCAGGCAATTGCTATTAGGCTTAAACCTGCTTCTCACTGAGCTCGTGTTTTTAAGTCTTCCAGCATAATTGTTGGTTTAAAGCATTAAAGCAGTAACTGCCTCGGTTGGCTTTTTAAATATTCAGGCATAACTGTTAAAGTTGTGTAATTTCGTCTTTTGCACTGCCTCATCTGTTGTTCACCTTATTGTGCTAAGTTAAGTTTATTAAACAATTGATTTTGTTTATGAGATGAAATAACTATTGCATTATAATTTCAATTTATTTTTTATCATGATTCTTCTTGATATCATAATTTCAGTCTCCCGGTTAATAAATCTTATAAATTGCTGTTTGTTTTGAATGCAGGGCTTCTATTATTGGCTTTATATTTTTGTTGAATGCCTTTGATAAAAATAATACTGAAATGAATTTCATAGATAGAACAAAATAATTTTATATATACTGTTTATTGTAGATGTCAAGGTAAACTGAATAATGACAATGGCCAGTGTGTTCCAGAGGACATGGTCACGTGCGTGCATGGAACAATGTGGCAAACGAGTCGCTGGATCATCATGACAAGCAAGCAAAATGACCGATTTGTGTTGTGCTAGCCAAAACAACAACACGTTGATCTACCGTAGTTCCATTATCGAGGATCATGATAAAGGTTTGACTTGAACTGCATATGTTTCTATGATTTTCCTGAGAAAAGCAAAAAATTATTTTTCAGAAATCCAGTGGGTTCTGGTATGAGGAGCACCTGGGGCTTTGTTTACATCTGAGATTACAATTTGCACTTAACATAACGGTGACTGGCTCACAGTCACACATTTTGTCCGAAATATAAAGACAGTTCTCCTGCTGGACTAAGCGGCTAATTCATTTATAAAATATTGTTTATGTGTGGGTGGGCTCGATTGTGTTGTGGGATGTGTGCTGGATTGTTAAGAGAGAGATTAGAGATTCAAATCTTCTCTAGTGAAGAGATTTGCATCGAGATTTCTGCTCCACCTGTGCCATTTCACCAACTGAGCTGTGATGAGTACATTGCTCGTACACTGTCGGTGGAAGGATAATACGGCGAGGGAGAGAATTTGTAACTCGCTCTCATATGCTGAGGCTAAGAGATGAAGTCACAGACACTTCACACCAATTACTGCCTCTCAGATTAGCTTACGGAGATGCTCTTCTCTATTTATCTATAATTTAGATCTAAAAGTGATATTTAATTCCTGTGCAAATTATTCCTCTTAAATGTCTGTTAGTATTTGAGACTGTATACTATAAGATAGGTCTTATTGTTGTAGATTCATGGAAGAATTTAATTGCCCGTTGATACACATAGAGGAAGAAGCCGCCATGGACAAAAACAGAGTCGATAAAGAATACTGAACAAAGACGCAGCAAATCCTTTTTGACTCTACCACTACTATTACTCTGGCAGTGCCAGTCTCAAGCCTGGATAAAGGAGGAGGGCAACGACAATGATCTTTTTTATCACACAGCATCATTAAAATGAAGCTAGTTCATCGTCTTCGGATGATGCAGAACCACAAGTCGTCTTCACACCAAACTGGAGGACATGATAGCAGGTGACCTGTAAAGAGTGGCAGAGGGTAGACTAAAGGGTTGGACCTTGTTTCAACAGAGGAGCCAAAACAAAGAGGAAGCTCGTAATCCAATGGTGATTCACAATCACCTACAGCTAGAACATGTAAAACTCTAGGTCATGGTGGTGGAAGACCCGTGACTTTGCCAGTTGACGCTGGATACATAGTGTGACTGGAATAAACTGTCATTTTATTTCTGTGTTTTTATTATTTGGATGTTAATTTTATCCATTACTGTATTGTAATATTTAATTCCTTAGCAGGTAATAGCTACTTAACCTCTCTCGGAATTTGAGACTTTTGTAATAAAATTGACATTTAGTTTCAATGATTTCTCGTTGGTCAACTGGAATAACTTTAATAACTTTGTTCCTACTTGAGATATCTACACCAATTTCGACAGTGCATTTGCAATACCTGCAGCTGCAATGGTGCGAAATTTCAGTAAAATCGGTTCAAAAACAATAGCCATTGCTAAGGAGATTGTAAAAATAATATGGCTAAACTTTGCATGCAGTTTCCTCAAATAGCACTTTACGTAAACGGTCACATTGGAAATTCTATAACTTTGGCTGTATGCAAGGCATAAACTAGCTGAAAACGGTTTTGGAAAGGTAAATCTAGCAGCTTCAGGATAGTGCAAAAACAGGAAAAAATATTTTTTATACAAGTGACTGGTTTTGTGCTGACAAGTCACATTTGTGTTTTTAGTTAGGTCAATTGTCATTTTGTAAAGAAAATAATCCAATTTCCATTTTCGAAGCTGAAAATCTGATGCCTATTTTTATTAAAATTTGGACCCATTGGTTGTCCGAGTCCGAGTTGATACCAAGTACTACCAAACTAGACCGAGCCGAGTTCCAAGTCGAGTTTTGGTTCACCCTACTCCTTGGCCTTGTTATCACTGCAGTTATATTAGGTGGTTTCCTTTCGTATGATCATCAACTGATGTCTGGCATAGAAGTCGTTTTCCAAGTTAGACTTGGTTAGATTAGTAATATTACAATAGATATCATAATAAATGGCTAATAGTTCTCTGTTGTGAAGCCATGCAATCTCTAAGGAAGAATTGTCATGTGCAGATATTTCCAATGCTGTAATATCCATCTCTATTGTACGAGAACAAATATATCCATTTTGGTGATTTGTAAACATGTTTTGTCGACTTTAATTAATGCTGCACCTAATTAGTGCCAACTGTCAACACATCAGGAAATGCCAGTTAATTTATGCTTATCATACTTATACCTCACTTGACAAGATTTAGTTACACAAATGCTGCGTTGTTTTTCTTGCTTGCTTTTCTTAGGTATGGGACGACAAGGCAGATTCAGGCAGATCGTTTGCTGCCAAGCCTCGGTGAAACAGTGCGCTCCAGTGTTACGCTTCCGGCATGCTTTGGCAGGCCGAGTGGCGCGTCGCAGGCATCCGTTGAGTCTTCAGCACTGTCAGTTGGAATTGGCGCTAGTGTCGGCACCAGCTCTTCAGGGGCTTCTGGTTCTGCACCAGTAAGCAGTAACACACATGGTGGACGTTCTGACTTTCTTCTGGCAAGGTCTGTGGTTGTTTGTAATTTTAACAGACATGTTCCTTTTTCAGTGCTCAGCTCAAACCAGATGAAGTGTGAAGGAGTTGCCTTTAGCTATATTGGGTACAACTGACATCAGGGACCATATGCATGAGATGAGATTAGCTTATTCCCCAAATTGAACTTACACCGGGAGTAGTAATTCTCTGAATAGGCTGTGGCAGTTGTTGGTATGCACAAATAGAAGTAGCCTGTTGACTGGTAACTTCAGACATAAAATTTGCGAGGCTATGCTTGACGCTGCGTTTAAATACCCTCATAATGATTTAAGTGGTTAGAGATGCAAAAAGATGAATCACATTTTCTGGAAATCAACCAAATTAATTAATTTTACCTCCATGATATAATGCTAAGAGCCCATTATCCTAATATCAGAGCAAACTTACTGACATTTTGTTTAAGTTTCATGGAATTAATTATAACTGCATGACCTAAGGCAATGAACCGTTAATCGGCACATCATATGCCACATTGTCAGCCTTTTGTCACAATTTAGTAGCAGTTCATGAAGGTGATAATGGAAGGCATAATAAAATTCGTTATCTTCCATCAAATCTGGAGGAGTACGTTGATCTCAAACTCTTTGGCATCATAAACTTCGTTGAATGTGGCGAATCATATTAATAGTTCCCATTTTGATTATGGCTCTATTCCAGAGTAACTGACTTACACCTAGGAGTAATGTTATATGCAGCATAAGATGCTATACCGTCATATGGCCCAGAGAAGTGTGACAGACATCAGAAAGGTGTATGTTCCCAACGGATTTTCTGCCTTTTGAGTGCTACAGGTGATGGTACATTGTAAACTGGCAAGAGATCGAGGGCAGATACTGTGGGGCAACTTCTCTAAAGCAGATGATAACTTGATAATTAACAATAGTGTTAAAGAATGGTGTTCATAATCATTCTATAAATGATCTTTAAGGTTTATGTGGCTATTATCAATGGATAGTGTGTATTTTATCACCGATATGTCGTATTACGTAAATGACAGTTTCTATGCAACCTCTATGGGGACCGAATTGCCATTTGTTTTCTCACTTTGAGTAACAAGTGTGTAGAGATAATGAAATTACATATTAATAACCTGCTACCCTAGATAACTTGAATTGCTGAGATTAAATGCAGTTATTGTCAATTAACCTGTTAGGCTAAAGGAACAGAACCTTACAGAGGCTGACAGACAGGCCAAGGAAACAGAGCGAGCAGACAAGAGTGTCTTTGTTCAAGAACTCGTATTGGCGCTCTGGACCACGGGGAACGATAATGAACCAGAAAGGACTTCCGACTCGTCACTCAAGTTGCCTGTGGCTCAGGCTGAAGTGTGTAAACCTACATCGCTGGTGTTGCCACAGAAAGAAGTTGCCGCTAGCCAAGAAGTTGCCGCTAGCCAGGCGGTCAATGGGGTTGTTTCGAGTGACCCACCAAGCTTGGCTGTGAAGCTGGCTTCAGTTGAATGCTTACCAGTGAACAACGGTGTAGTATTTGCTGACGAAAAATTCCTATCGACTCGAAACGCGGGCAAGCTGAAGGCAGCAGTAGGCAGGCCCAGTAGGGAGGCAGCAACAGTAGGAAAAAGGCATTAAATAACCTTCCTGCAGCTGCCACCGTCAATTTGGTGTACATTTCATTGTATGTATGTGTGATACTATGTGATTTCTGTAGCTTTAATGGAGCGCTTGGCTCTATCATCAATTAATGTGGAAGACTTTTGTCTTCACTGTAAGGAAGACTTCGGTCTTGAAATTATTTAATATTTTGATTCAACAGAGGCACGCAGACTCAATTACTGATTGTGGCATGCGAGTGAAAGATTCAGAAATTGTACATTTAAGATTTCAAAGTTCACTTTATTCGTGTTAGGAATGAGTTTTTCCTGCATCTGTTGTTCTCCTAGAAGAAGGACAGTTTCAGTACTGAATCTGTCGTCTGTGGTGAATGTGTGTAGTAGCCAAATAAAATCTGTAGCAAATATTGTACTATCTATTGTCATACAAGGTGTAAAACAATGTTTCACATTTCAATTTCAGAAACCTGTTATAAAAGTATAACGCCAAGTCACTCAAACAGTACAGTTAGTTGAATAAAACAATTGCAAACCCATTTTGCTATTGGCAGCCAATAACAACATCTAACTTATGATGCCCAATGCAAAAATTGAGTCCATGTTATAACTATATGAAACAATAATGGGAAAATTACATAACCTGTGGACTAGTTGCATGTATCTCTAAATTAATTACTCAAAAACAACCAACGGTGTTCGTGCATTATTAAAATAGTGGAAAAAATTCTTCCTTGAGGTTATTGTGTTCCTGGGGAAAAATAATACAATGTATTTATCAAAATAATACACTTGTAAAATAAAATAAAATAGGATTCATTTCAAAGTTCTCTTTCTTACATTCAAAGCATTGTTGGGTCAAGCTCCACTCTGTCTATGTGATCTTATCAGGCAACCTATCTCAGCTACCACAGGACGTTCTCTCCGCTCCTTAGACCGTCACGATCTTCTAGTACCCCAGTCTAGAACTGCCACAGCTCAACATCGTGCCCATGCCTCTGTTGGCCCTTTGCTATGGAACAGTCTTCATGCTGTGACTCGTGCTGCAATCTTATCTAGTAGCACAGCTGTTTCTGCTCGTTCTCTTAAGACTTTTCTTTTCTCTAGGGGTTTTAAGCACTGGGAGCGCCTCTGATTAGGTTGTACTGTGAGAGGCGCTTTATAAATCCGTAAATAGAATAGAATAGTAAAATCTTTGATAAAGAATCTTTGGATCGCATGACTGCCAACTAAAAGGTAGGATCAGGAACCTACATTCTCATACAGAAACCTTGCAAGTCCCATCAACTTTTAGACATGCTGGCAGAATATTTTGTATTCTTGGTTCACAGTGCTGGCATTTGGCATTACCCTCCACATACCTAATAGACTTCTGCACTATAATGGAGTACCAATGCATAGGCTAGCACACCCTGTTCCAGGGGTAACTGCATTGGGATCACGTACTGATCCAGCAGAGGGATTAATTAGATTCAATGCTTTGCAGAGTAACCATCTTTTTCAGTCCAACTGAAACTGATTAGCGCTTTAATAAGACAAGTGTGCATTAAAGCAACTGGGTTATCAATGCAGCTTGTCCTGTAATAGTTTTTAAGGCATCTGCTGCACCTAAACTTGGATGCTCCTGTTCGAATTGGGCATAACCCACCATGCTGTCCACATTTATCAGCATTTCGGTGACACAATCATCCCCTTCTTGTGGAGTCTGTGAACATCCTGAATGTAAATGAAGCATTTGCTAATCAACATTCATTTTAGAGTTCCATAATGTTAAATACAAATGAAGCAAGAAAACATGAAGTCATTTCAAACATTTTTCTATCTCGAGACACAGAAGCAACAACACAAAACTTCTTTGACACATTCCTGCCACAAGTATTGATTAATGTAAGAATCACCTCCTCACAATAGAATCAGTTGGGATAGGCCACTACAATCTAAGGAAGACAGAAGTAACAGGTTTCTAGACTAAATAATGCATACACTTGTGAGATTCATACTGTAAGAAAACACTTGGGTAAATGTTCAACTCTCCTTCAAAGTAATCACTTATTCAGTTAAAAAATGCCAGTTCATCGAAAGGTGGATCACAAAGAAAGGTTGTCGACGACAGCCTGGGTGAAGTCCGTGCGAGTTGCATGCCCACCAAGATCTTTTGTCCGCACCTTGACGCAAAAAACAATGTGTATTTGGCTCTTTGTTTAGTATTTTTCAAGAACTTCAAAATGGTACTAAACAGTAGCATAGCCAGAAAACAATTGTATTTTTTTCACTTTTTGGTTTCCATAAAGTAATGCATTAATTTCAGGGTTTGTAGCCACAAAACTACCCCTTATATATCCATGGTAATAAACATGACAAAATAGATTTATAAAAGCAAGATTTACAGATTCGGAGCATGAACATAGACAGGTGCATTGCTGCAGAGGGCTTTTTAGCTGAAACAAGTCAATGCAAATTATTCTGAATTCAGAAGGAAGCCAATGCAGCAGGTGTAGTAGGACTGAGTAGCATGTTTGCAGTAAGAAGCGCCCCAGGACCAACAGAGCACACAGGCCACTGAACATAACGATCATTCACCTCTGGCAAAAGAAAGGAATGTAAAGCTGTTGTGTTCTGGGCTATTGTGAAGAACTTCTGGTAACTAATCTGTGAAAGCTGCCCTAACATTAACTTCATACTGGGTATATACCCAGTATTAAGTTAATGTTAGGGGAGATTTCACAAGAATGTAGTAGTTTAGACAGACCCTATTTATGCTATGAAATGTTGCTGCAACAGAAGACTTCACATTGGATTCTATATACAGTATTCTTACAATTTAACTTCAGCTATATAACTAGATATAAAACCTTATAATTTGTTATTTTGCTGTTAACTGCCAGGAATGTGTCTGTACGTTAATGACACCAATTAAATCAATGTATGGTAATCGAACATTGCTCAAACTTTCTACAAGTACAGATTTACTGACCATGACCTTGTAATGAACTGTTTATATCTACTATCTATCTTTTTAGTAAGCACCTCTTGTTCTGAACTACACAACTCGCTAATTGTTGTAAACATCGTGTAAATGTGTTTACTAAACCCTATTTCATTCATTTGCCAATTTAATTCAATGCATTTACTGAACGAGAACTAAAGAGCTTACCTTCCCTTCCTTTACTGTCTTGTCAACAGCATCTTTGATCACAGTTCCATGTTTCTCCAGGTGTAAGTGCTTCAACATGTTCGCAGCACACAGGAGTATTGCGGTTGGGTTGGCCTGGTTCTTGCCAGCACTGTCAGCAAATGCATGTCTTGCACCCTACACACAAATAAAATTATATCATTGTTATTTATTATTGTTCTTTCAAAAATTGTTTAGTGCACACATAGTCATAAAAATGTGAATCAAAGTGTAGACAAGTTAGCAGAGCTCCGAAACAATTCTCTTAACAAACCAGTAAAATTATTACACGTACTGTTTACTAAATATATGTGACCTTGGATTAGACAGAAAGTTGACAGCCATACATCACAAAACTTATGTATGTTAGCTGTCTTTCTTTAAAAACTTATTCAACATCTAAAATGCCAATGTTTATGTGCCATATATATTCTTCACAATTTTACTCATCCGTTACCATTGCTCCATTACAGCATGCTATTCACTGTTATCAACCCTATCGAGTTTTGCCGTCTCTTCATGTTTCGAACACTCCTACTGACCTTGTATTTTGCAATTAGCAAATGTTTAAACTGTTACAAGGGGCATTGCCATACACAGAAAGTTGATATGCTACTACTTATAAACATGATCATCATACAACAGAAAATTATTTTAATATTTTATAAACAATATAAATACATATACACGTGTAAGCAATAACAAATGAAAAACTAAGCAGGACGTATTTAAATGATTAATCAGGAGATTTATAGATATTGTGCATTAAATGCCTACCGGTTCAAACACAGCAATATCGTAGCTGTGACTTTCACCTGGCACAACGCCAGCTCCTCCAACAAGTCCTGCCGCCAGATTGTCGATTATGTTGCCATAGAGATTAGGCATAACCAGGACATCAAACTGGCTAGGTTTCGAGACCAACTTAATGCAACCCACAAAACAACATTTTAAGAAAAATGTTTCAGCATATTTTATTTGTCTTAATCAAATTTTTGCTGTTCATATTCATTAACAAATGCATTGCTTGTTGGCATTTCAAACTTGGATCAGTTAAAAACAATGACAGTAAACCTTATGATTCTGTCACAGCGGTGCACTGTTAATGACAAACTAATCAATCAAATTATTCATTGTTACACACACAATAAACACCATCAGACTAAGTCATAATGGAACTCAATAAAGAATGAGGATTTCCTCACAACTAACAGTAACATCAACATGAGAAATTTCAGTGTGTACCACAAATTAATCAACGTTAAGGGTTCACTCAATCAGTATGAAGCAGAAATTTGGTAAAGTTGGTCCCTCTCCTTGTACACATGTGTACTTTTACAACCTCACCTGCAAACACAAGTTTGACGCACTCCAAACCCCGCAGAGCAGTCATATAATTAATCCATGCAAAACAATATTAACATATTGGGTAACGTGGCATACATGTTGCACATCTCCCACGGTCCTACTTCTCCCAGTAGCACTTGTCAAGTGGCTCAGTTAAAGTCCAATAATAGACAACATCGAGGCTCCCCAGTTTCCTATGCGTACATACATTATCAGTAAACCTCTATTCTCCCCTCTATGCATATATAACAAATGGATGACCCTTACTGTGTATTATCATTGATTTGGCACACTGTTACCTCTGCTACACGTGGGTGATTTTCTGACCTAATGCAAGATTGCATAAACATGATTAGATAAAATATACCTGCATGCAGGTGTTGTCAATGATCATTGAGTCATACTCGATTGAAGGATACAGCTTAGCTATTTCATTGCAGCATTCAAGGAAAAGACCATCTGACAATTTCCTGTTAATAAACAAGGTTGCTTGTGAACACAAATGAAGTTAGCAGTGGCATGAATCCTAGTTACAGTACGATGGAATTAAAAATAATACCAGTATTTAGATGATCAGAAGATACAACAAAATTACTGATAGTGATGATCTGCATTTCCTGGCACCAGAGTAAACTTCTGCAAAAGAACTTGGCACCTACCATCCAATATTAATTTTCTTGACTTGATTGCCAATGTTTGAGTCACCCCAAAACAATCCAGTGACTTCAAAATGAAGACGAGCATTGGACTTACTGAACCACTTTAGCCATTGAGTAAATGCTTAGGTGTGTCTACCTACATTCATAGTTCTTTAGGCATGGACTGCCATCACCCCATGCCACTGTTCCTTCCATGTGAAATTACCTCTTGCCTCAATCCATTGTAAGATTTGAGACAGGCCCTAACCTCATTCCTTTGTTGCATGGAATTGCCCCATTATTCCTCGGGAGTATCACGCTGAGAGCACCAAATATATATATATATATATATGTATGTGTATATATATCTAGTACTGTAACTAACTCTGTTAGCGGAACGGTTCGTTCCTTAGGAGGTCTCCAACTGCACACTTGTTACTTTTGGTTACCATGATCATATTATGCATCATGTATTTTTGTTTTTGGACAATAAAGCATTGATTGATTGAAAAAAAAGATACATTCGCTCCGTCCAAAATGCAGTCCATGGGCTGATTCTAAGTGGACTGCCCAAGCTCGTTAAATTTTTGCAATATGTGTACCCATGAAGTAATAGGCAAAGGCCCCAGTCTACATGCCTTGTAATTTTCTTAACTTGGCTTATCATTTGACAATATGACCACACAATAAATAATACAGTATGATAATTTTAAATAAATGTCAGTCATTGCTTTTGAATTTACTGGAACGGTCCTCAGCTTAAAGAATAATATATTCAATGGTTCACATTGTCAAAATGGTTGAACATCTCTGACCTATATCAATCAGTCCACTGTTCATGTCATATGACGTAACTGAACATTTTTCATAGTATATATAATATCTACACTTGAGCTATACACCAATATGAAGTTGATAAAAAGTCATCATAAGCAAATTAACATTAGCTAGCCAAGATAACCAGAAATCCACAACTGATTGGCAGGGCTCTCCTATGCACTCATAAAGCCAAACATTCCTTCAGTCTTACGGTATTAGGAAAACACAGACAAGACAAAAATTCGTAACCACAATGATAGCTGGCATTTGGCAACAAAGCATATACTTTCAATCAATGCAATTTATATAGCGCCTCTTCAAGATAACTATTCAGAGGCGCTCCTGACCCAGGCCCGGTCAAAAAGGAAAGTCTTGAGAAGTTTATAGAAAGAGCCAGACAGGTCACGCGGGAGAGAGCGCAGGTCAGATGGGAGGTTGTTCCACACACGAGGACCCACAATTGCAAAAGCTCTATTTTGCCTGATTGCGGTATGAGCATGTGGAACAACAAAGTCGCCTCTAGAGGCTGAGCGAAGAGATCGGCGACCAGAAGAAGCCGAAGTTAAGGTGAACAGATCTCTAAGATAGACAGGCGCATTGCCCACAACACAGGAGATTCTATATTGAATGCGCTGCGTAACCAGAAGCCAGTGAAGGACATCCCTCATGTACGTAGAGAAGTGGCCAAATTTAGGAACACAACCAATCAAATGAGCTGCAGCCCTTTGAACCCCCTCCAAGGGTTGCAATCGGACCTGTGGGAGCCCACAGAAGAGAGAGGAACAGAATCGATGGAATCGATAGAACAGAATCGATAGGAACAGAACCGGAATCGATTAACGATAAAGGCATGAACCAAAGTGGCAGCAGAAGATGAGGAGTGAGAGTGGGAAACAACCCGCAACTGGTGCAAGAAATAATAGCAGGAACGAGTCAATACAGAAATGTGCTTCACAAAAAACAGTTCTTGATCCCAAACTACCCACAGATCCCTGACACAGGTGAAGAATACAAAGTTAGGGAATTCAGAAGACAGAGAGCCCAAGTCGAGCTTGTTCAGCTGCTGGTGGGTACCATGCCAAATATGTTGAGTTTTCTGCGGGTTAACTCGCATTCGATTTGATGACATCCAGGCAGTTAGGGTATCTGTAGCTTGAGACATTCTTCGGACTGTAGAAGAAGCCTGGGATGATGAGCAATGCACATACGATTGAACATCATCTGCGTAAGAATGGCTCGCAAGAGAACAAGATGTGAGTAGAGACTTGATATCTGCAGTGAAAAGAATATAGAGAAGAGGTTCAAGGACCGATCCCTGGGGGACACCAAAGGGGGCAGGGTGCCAAGGCGAACGAGGATAGTGAAAGACAACAGATGTAGAACGCTCGGAGAGATGAGACTTGATCCAGATAAGTGGAAGGTCTCTTATCCCAAAAGTTAAGGAGAGGCGACTCAAGAGGATATCATGATTTACTGAATCGAATGCAGCACTTACATCATATAAGGCCAGGACTTTGCTAATACAATATACATGAAAATTGATACATGAAATTGAGAATTTACATGATATTGGCTTTATGTATGGCTGTAACTTTTTTCCTTCCGTTCTTGATGGCATAGTCGAAAGCAAATCGTGCAATACGACTCGAATTGGAATGTGTCACAATCTTCAGTGCTTCTACGACACCTGGTACACTCTAATCAACAAACAGAAAGCACTTCACTTATGAAATTGTTACTTTGAACTAGGGTTGTTAATACCGTTTTTTGGGGCAAACCGGTTACCGGATTTAAAAAACCGGTTTTTATTGGTCTTCTTAGAAAAATATTCTAAATTGTCATAAAAGTGGACGTTATATTATGGATAACATGTCGCAATGCACCGTCAACAAAGTTGTTCAGACTTATCAATGCGACTAGCCATGTTGTAAAGCACCAGCTAAATTTATTTAAATGTTGCTTAAATGTTAATTTAAGGTTATAAGCCTACTTATTTTGAATGGCAGCTATTCATGAACACATTTAAAGTTGACCGGCTTCAACCACTTGACAACCCTTTGTTTGCACATAATGGTCCAGCCATCTCTCACGCTCATTATTTATTTGGCGCCATTGCATTCATAATTGCTTAGCCTATCACAATCGGGCACCGTTGCTGTTGAGGGTGAGGTCGATAATTAGGCCACACCCACCTAATGATTGACGTGGCTTCCTGCTACGTTGAGCGGCTCAGCCAACTGACAATCCCTAATTATTCCACACCTACACCATGCCTACACCATCCTTCAGCCCATACCTGACTTGTCACTCATTATTTGTCGTTAATTAAGAATGAACTGCAGGCCATATTGCATAATGCGTGAAAACATCGAAAACACAAATAAAATTAACAATTCATTTATTTATGTTTATATTTCAATGCAATAATAATAAAGAGAAAAAAACCGTTTAACATCCCTACTTTGAACCATGTACAAAGCTGCAATTGTCACATCACAAATTATTAATTGGTAGATTTAACTTGTGACCTCAGCAGTTGATACACTGCAAATGCGTGCAACTCAGGACTTATTCAATTCTTCTCCAAGCAGCACAGGAATTTTATATTTTGATACACAATTTAAACATAACAGCAAATTCGCACCTGGATGACCTGTCCTAACCACTCCGTAGCTTCACAACGCTACACTGATTCACACTAGTATGCAACAGGATTTAAACAATGATGCTGCGATGAAAGATTGAAAGTTTAAATACTACCACCATCCACACAATCTCTTCTGATTTCTTCCACCAGGAAGTCAAGATACTCACCTCATGTTCAAGTGCACTGTATTCGCCTTCCAATGACTCTCGAATGATCACCAGATCCAGATTATTATGACGTGTGGTTAACCCAGGCAGACTTTGAATGTGGACGACATTTGCATACAGATCCAGTGATCGCCTAGAGCAAGAAACGAAATCTATACTTACTTACTACATAACATATAGATAGGTTTCTTACACTCATTTCGATGTTAGACTGCCACATGATCAATAGTTTTTTAATTATAACAGTTCTTACTTCATTATTACTTTAGCCATGGCACTAAGAGGGCATTCGACATTGTCAATTAAACATTCTGTGTTATCAAAACTTATCCAAAGTTTAGGAGCTCAACCTAAGATAGCGTTTATTGATTTTCCACATCGGTCTCTAATTCATGATTTCTAGAGTAGAAATACATTGTTTCAATAAGAGTAACATAACAAAGTATCTGTTCAAAGAGTAAATTGTCACAGTTGCTCACCTGATTCTCATGTTAAGAGTCTCCGCGTATCCAGTAGTTGAGACAAGTGGAGACGCAATGATCCCCTTCAAACAAACCTTGTTTCTTCGCACAGACTCAGTGACACTGTCAGCTGTGGTCGCAAATCCTGTCTGGACTTCACTACAGATATATCAATTTGCACAGTAACATCAGAATACACAGAGAGAAGCCATATGAAATGTATGCTAACTGGTTTGTCAAACAAGTCAGAATGTATGGTACAGTGGCAATTTGTATCTCCCTCCAGTCATTCACCCCTTCCCAGGGTAATCTCTTGTGCTTTGGTGAATTCCAGCAACTTTGAACTGTACTTCATAGAAGCTTGATATATAAATTAGGTCTACAACATACCTAACATGGATTTCTTCAAAATCAACTGGCACACCAGCTGATGTAAACACATCCTTTACACTAGTCATCAGTTCTGGTCCAATTCCATCACCTGGTATCATTGTGACTCGTTTTCTTCCCATATCCTCAGCCTGCATAGTAAGAAACAAAATAGGATTTAACATATTACAACTTAACGATAAAAATTTTACTGTCTAAATATAAAGAATGAATTAAACCACCTTCACTCAGAATAATGAATAATTATAAGTAATTATCAACCAAAGACAACTCCACTAAGAAAGAGGCATTCAAATGTAAAATAATAACTGACTAACCTGTTCAACCCACCCTAGCAAAATTAAGCTACGTCAAAGGTTTTCCTATACCATCAGAATGCTGTCTGCATATGTAAGATACTGATTAGTTTAGTTCAGTTTCAGTTCTCACAAAATTCAAATACTTCTGTCTCCCTGATGTTCAGATTACTATGGGAAAGTCATTACCACACCTGAATGAATAGTTATAACATTGTCATTACTGGTGTCCTGATTCTGGTATTTTAATCAGGTAAACCTTAGCTAAACTGCACCTCGTAAACTACCATTATTATAAATAAGGCAGGTGTGGTTGTAAAAAAGGAGAATTACAACTGCACATCAAACAGGTTTCTAGTGGAAAAGGACCCTCAAACATTATGCTCAATGAATTAACATTACAGAGTAATCGACAGACTTATATAAACCTGATAAAAGAGCACATTTTTGCTTTCTTTCAAATTAATTGAAGTCTTAAATAATTGACATAAATAAACTAAAATCTTCTAAAATTTCACAGATATCCATAACCATTTACCAATTGAGCAGTGCCAAAAGCAGGAGAGGCAGTATGTAATGGTCTTCCATGCTGCACACTCTGGAAAGATATAAATAATACAAACATCTTTTATCAAATCAATAACAACATGCCAACCTATTCTAAATGAGGTTATCAAGATATCAGATTAGATTTTTCATGCCTGCAATTTAGCCAAATCATCGTTCTTCATAATTGATCATGAAAACTAACTTAATTATCAGACAATCTTAAGGCTATAGCAACGATGTTCTAAACTTATTTTAGGATGGTATTGGTAAACATGAACATAGGCTAATGAAATTCAATAATTTCAAATAAAAAAAACACTATTAAGCCCGTCTTGATTCCGAAAAGCTGCAACTGGTTCATGTTCTATCTTTTTCCTTTTAAAAATTTGCAAAACCAATATTCTTAGTAGATACCAGCACAAAACGTCTGTGCATCATAAAAATGGATAAATCTTCTGTGGCCAAACCCTCAGCCCCAAAAATAAACGAAAATTCTACTTCTACAGCCAAACTCATATAAAATTTTGGGCGTGCACAGCTATTGGCACATGCCATTGTTGGACAAGAGAACAAAAACTCAAGACCGAGACCAAGACAGAGATTCAAGACCAAGACCGGGAAGTCCGAGACCAAGACCGGGTGGTCCGAGACCAAGACCAAGACAGAGGGTCCGAGACCAAGACCGATACTCTTTTTTTATAACCAATTCAATTCATTAAGACACTAAAATGGAATAACAAACTTAAAACATTAATTTTATAGCTGAAGAATACGAATCTTAATAATGGTCCAGATAACAGTTTTACCGGCCACTACGAACTTTTGCGGGTTAAGCCCTCTGCTTAAGAATATCACACTATATATTACTTACAGTATACGATAAGTACATATTTTAAGACATCTGAACAAGTAGATTAATGTTGCATTTGAATGGTGTAGTACGGACCTCGAAATTGTAGGTTACCAGCGTCTAAACGTGACCAACCACATAATTATTAGATTGTTCCAAAACCTTGAAATTTGTAAATGCAAATTTTGAAATGGCTGGCTCTGTTGCGAATGCATTTTTTTCTGCACATAGTAGTGGCGGCGCTGGCCTTGAAAATTTGGTACGCAACAGTGGCAAATTGCCGACAATAGGGCCTATGCATGTTCTGCACATGAAGTTCCTTTTAAAAATATTGAAGGACGTAATATAATGAAATTTTTAATTGTAGTATATTTTAAATGTATAGACCACTAAGACCAGTATGTAATATGTCCAAACTATAACAATTAATAGCAAAACTCTACTGACTATCACATTACGGCAGAAAGTCTAAAACCAAGTGTTTCTGGACATATTTAGACTCTATTTGCATGCATCAGCATAGATCAACTTTATCAAATTCTTCTCTCTACCGATAGAACTCCTAATGCTGCAGAGAGTCAATCCTGTCCCATTGAGGTTCGGAGATGAGTGTCTATTAACTTAAGTTTGAGTGTCTATTAACTTAAGTTTGCTAAACGCCCTTTCATTCTTTACAGTTGTCAAGTCCAATGTGACCAGGAAACGATATAACGTAAACTTGTGGGGTGGAAAAGCTTTATCATAGTCATTTGAACATATCCAGTCAACAACATCTGCAAATGCAATCTACTTGCTGTTTTTGATAGTGTCCTTTGCTGTATCAATGATGAAACAGCCTCCACTGAAAACATGCTTGCTGGCAAGAAGCTAAATCGTCACCGTAGAATGTTACTAGATCTGTTATCTTCTTCAAGCTTTCCTCATTAGAATCACTCAGCAGAAGATTTGGCTAGAGAGCTGAGTATGGTATGCAACCAGTAGTGGTTCAGTTTCATCATTGAAACGGTCGTCGATGCTTCTCGTCATTTTATATATATATATATATATATATATATATATATATATATATATCGCACCAATATCGATCAGCAACAGTGGCAGGAAAGAGCTATGTACCAGGATTATCGTCCGCTATGGAAAGCCGTTAATATATAGGCCAATTAGCTATTCTGAGTCTAGAAAACATCAATAGACCATAAGTAGACCCACAAAGTAAGTATGTTTTGACGAAGTTGAAAATTTCATTCTATTAACAAATTATTTGGTAAATATTTTAATTTCTTTTATTTCGTAAAAAATCATTTTTGAAATACTTTATCTTTTTTGGGACACAATTGCGTGTTTTGTGTCCATGCAGCGCCACCACTAGCACATAGTAACATGTAGGCTATATAAAGATGGTTAGCACGCCATAAATCGATATAGCAATCGTGCTGGGCCTAAACATGCGGTGTCTTTAATAATCGAAAATAACCTGCAAATATTGAATAAATAGCTCTGATACGGCAAATGACCAAGAACACTAATATAAAACGGAGACCAATCCCAAGACCTTTGGTCCGATACCAAGACCGACCCATTCGAGACCGATGGTCCGAGACCGATGGTCCAAGACCAAGACCGCAGTCTTCTGGTCTCGAGCCCGTCTCGAGATCAAGCCCGCGGTCTTCAGACCACATCCCTGGCCCACGCACATTGATAGAAACACCTAATATTTGTAATATGCGTCATGAGGGTCGGTTAGGATAAAATTTTGGCATCATGAAGGTCATTTAGGTTCAGGACTAGTGTCGTTTTTAAACATATACAACGAACTTTTGGCTGCAGAAGTGACTTTCTTGTGTGTTTTCAGGCAGAACTTTCGGCTGCAGAAGCTCCACGCCATAAAAATACACATGATTTTCAATAACAGGTTCGTAATAGTAAACTCCCTAATTTTACTCTATTCAAAAGCAAAGCAAAAGAGCGCCACCCTGCGCCAAGTTTGAGTGGTTGTTTTGAGAGGTTACGTAAAATTCCGATTAGATTATTGCAACAAGATTTCTTGAAGAGACAGGTGCTCACGCAGCTCTCATGCTGCATTTATCAGTTTCTGCCATAAGCGTCGCAAAAATTGTTAGCGTGAATGCACACAAGGTCAAGGGTATTTGCTCCAGGGCTCAACGCTAAAGGCAACTGAAATTATCTAATGAAAGCCCGGTAATAGTTTCAAATTTAAACATTGCAATAAAATGGCAATGTAACAATTTACTTCTACTTGTTAAAATAATGTGTGACTACCGTAATCGCTTGATTTAATCTGGCGAAATGCCTAAACACAACAGCTGACGTACTGCGAGCCGCCATTTTTCTCCAAACTCAGACCTCCGCTGTTTGTAGGTTAGTGAGTAAGTAAGTCAGGTAGAGAGAAAATTTTAATATTTGTACGATCGTCATCGGCAGATACAAGAATAGAACGGGCGACTCCAGACGTGTCAGCAGGCTAGAGTCGATACTGTCCGTCAGCGCTAGGCAGGCGTTCGGGCGGCAGAACGCCACATTCTTACATTCTAGTATCCAATTTTTGCCTTAGCTTTGGTAGTAAGATTTGAAACTTCTGAGTCTTGGCTTCCTTTCGGCTTTCACCACGACCCTTCACAGATGGGTCCATGACTCTCTCATCTCCAGACCGACCGACCGACCTGCCACGACAATGAGTTTGAGCTTTTCATGTGTCTTTTCTTTTGCAAGATGTGGTTTTACCTGAAAGGCCCACAAGCTTGCTGCAGAATCCTACTCCTTTTTCCAGGCTTGGGACTGGCACTGCTGAACTGCAAGGCAGCGGAGCAGTTAGTTACCGGGAAGGAGGTAATTTGAAATAAATTTCAAGTTGCCGGGGAGGTAGCCTGAAGCGGAGTTCATATCACACCTGGAGTAATCTGAAATCGCAGGGGGTAACTTGAAATCGCCTTCAAGTTACCGGGGGGGGGGATAAGGTGAATGGGGGTAATTTGAAATCGCTACACCTGTATGTAGATGTCGCGAAGCTCTGGAATTTCACTACCTAGCTGTTGATTAGTGGTGGTTGATAAACTTATTTTGTAAAAATTATTCATAACCAATTGTTATTATTAGGCATTGGCTTTGCGTACATAATTCTCAAACTGAGCTGTCATTTAGAAAATGGCGATTATCCTGTAAAACGATTAGATACAAGATGCACGTGATCAACATTGGTGTCGTCATCAAATTTTAACAAACGCTACTGGTGACGTCATATTGATTACGATGGCAACGTTTCCAGAATTTTCCGTGCAGACAGAAGCACGTTTGCTAATATGTTCAATTTAAAACTTCGATTTTTATATTGTTTTCAACTAAAAGTCTGCTTAAATGACAAGCTTAATCTTCTGATAAAAGGAGGCCAACGTAGTGACCGATATTACAAACTTTAACATCTTCTGTTATCGAAATATTTGAAGCAAAGTCGTCGACAACACGGTGAGAAAAAACGAATACCATTATTGGAGCTGATTGATTTAACTGTGGTTTGTTGCAATTGTACATTTTGTAGTTATAACATATCTACTACTACCACGATAATAAATGAATAAAATTTTTAAGGAATGCCTTACAGAAATTTGAATTAGTTATTCGTCTCAACATATTGAACAATGCAAAGAAAAAATCCGTTAGGTCAGTTGCTGTAATCGTTTCATAAAAGCAAAGCACGCTAATTCGATTATACATAGTTTTGCGTGGCGTAGGCCTATAATTATATTACATACAATATGCCTATTATACACCAAGCAAAGTCACTATTAGGTGATTACACTTAGACGCTACAGATTCATTCACTGAAATTCCATTTTGACGAAAACACTCACTTATTAATGAGGCATATTTGCATGCTTTTTTAAATGTTAACCCGTTCTGGGCAATGAGAACCATTCACTCAGAATCAGCCGAAATTTCACCCCATAATATATTCTTGGGAATGAACCTCATAACTTTAACCTACTAGACTCACTAAACTTTCCTAACTATACTAATGCCACTTTATTTCCTTCCGTTCTGCTATTCTCTATACGCCTACAGTGACTGCTATTTGTCTTGTTTTCTCAACAAACGAATATAATATGATTATACATAGGACCCCATGTATATACTATACTTTATGCAAGCATACAACATGTGTCCATACGTACATGCATTTATAAGCTTGCAGTCATTTTTTGTCAAGATGGGTCTATACCTTCACAGATTGGGGACTGCCAAAGTAACCTACGCGAATGCTGTTCAGAATTTTTTGTGGCTGGTATACATGTATGTTAAGACCATCAACTTCTAAGTTGTCTTAGTTTCCTCCTTAATTTATTTTAAAGACAAACTTTAGAGAGAATTTTGAATTGCAGAAGTGAACATGAGCTCGTATAAATTATAAAATATTGACTGTTTTACTGGTGTCAGCAAATCGAAATGCAATAAGGCTTAATCGAAAATCAACGTTTGATATGGCCAACAACATAAACGCAAAGGATGCCTCGAAGTTATGATATGAAGAAAAAACAAAAGGTCAGTTTAAATTCAGATTCTTCTCCTTTATGCCTCTATGAGGGAATACTTTAAAACACGGAATTGACTATTAGACTTTTCAAACCTTAACTGTTTCATTGGTTTCTATCTAATTGCAGTTTAAAGTTGAAGGGGTTTCAGCAAATCAAAATATTAACATTTCAAATCGAATGGCAACTTTAGCATGGCAAACAATTAAGTAGCGCCAACTTTAAAGTAAAATTTAAAACAGAAGACAACACACAAGACGACCACACGAAGCATGCTCGAGCCATGAACTCAATAGAGTAGGTGATTTAAACAATAAATCTACATTGGCGATTCTGAAAGCATATGTTTCCTTCCTTTCTTTCTTCCTTCCTTCTTTTCTTTCTTCTTTTCTAACTTCCTTCCCTTCTCTCTTTCTTCGTTCCTATTTTTCTTCCTTCCTTCCTTTCATTTGTTATCCAACCGATGAACATGTATCATCCACGTCAGTGATGTCCATCAACCGTGAACTTCGCCGTTTCCTCGTCGGCCACGCACCACATGAGACAAGTCAGCACCAACTGTAAAAACAATTACACTGCGAAGAAAGAGAAAATGACATCTCTCCTTCAAGAGAAATAAATGCTGCAAAGGAGAATGGGAGGTTTGCAACTTATCTGGGCAACAAGCTAGCAATAAAGGAATGCGGGGATTCACCGTCAATGTTTTAACACTGAGTTGCTAAAGTAATTGTTTCTGTGCGACTTCTGACATGAACTGATTATTTGTTTACTTAATAAAGTGTCTAAGTCTGGCCAACACACATCAATTTTCAATTAAATACATAAGACCTATCACTTGGAATATGACGCCAATTGAAATTCGTATAACTTGTAATTACCGACTCTTTAAAATCAAGTAAAAGAACATCTTTTAACTACCACTTAAATAATTAGTATGTGCACAGAGAGCAGTAGTTAACTAGATAAGATAGTGAATTATGTTTTGAATTCTCCGAACCTGCTGCTTTATTTTATGCAAGAAAGGGTAGGCATTATTTTCGGAACCTATCGGTCTCTTAGATTTTTTCTTTCCCTATTCATCATGCGTGTACTACTGTTTAGTTATGCATTGTCGTAATTGTTGAACGAGATGATAATAAAAACATTTATTTATGGTTATGGTAATCCAAAACGGAAAAAAATAGTCGGGTGTCTTCCTCTAGGTTAAAGATTAGAAATGATGACGACATCTAACGGCGTCTTTATCTAGATTTACGATTAGAAAAGTGGACGACATCTGAAGGCGTCTGTATCTAGATTTACGATTAAAATGTGGACAACATCAGAGGGCGTCTTGTTCTAGATTTATGATTAGAAAAGTGGACGATATCAGGGAGCGTCTTCATCTAGATTTATGATTAGAAAAGTGGACGACATCAGGGAGCGTCTTTACCTAGATTATGATTAGAAAAGTATACGACATCAGTGAGCGGCTTTATCTAGACTTATAATTAGAAAAGTGGACGACATCAGGGAGCGTCTTTACCTAGATTTACGATTAGAAAAGTGGACGATATCAGGGAGCGTCTTTATCTAGATTTTTGATTAGGAAAGTGGACGACACCAGTAATTAACTAGATACGATCGTGAATTATGTTTTGAATTTTCCAACCTGCTTCTTTATTTTATGCAAGAAAGGGTAGGCACTTTTTGCGGGACCGGTCTCTTAGATTTTTCCTTTGCATATTCTCCATCCTCTCCGTGTACTACTGTTTTGCTGTGCTTTGTCGTAATTGTTGAATGAGGTGATAATAAATACATTTGTTTATGGTTATGGTCTGGCAAAACGGAAATAAATAGTTGAGTGTCTTCCTCTAGGTTAAAGATTAGAAATGGTAACGACTTCATACGGCGTCTTTACCTACGTTAACGGTTAGAAAATTGGATGACATCATGGGGCGTCTTTATCCAGATTTATGATAATCAGGAGGCGTCTTGTTCTAGATTTGTGATTAGAAAAGTGGACGATATCAGGGAGCGTCTTTATCTAGATTTATGATTAAAAAAGTGGACGACATCAGGGAGCAACTTTATCGAGATTTATGATTAGAAATGTATACGACACCAGGGAGCGTTTTATCTAGATTTATGATTAGAAAAGTATACGACATCAGGGAGCATCTTTATCTAGCTTAACGAATAGAAAAGTGGACGACATCAGGGAGCGTCTTTATCTAGATTTATGAGTCGAAAAGTGGACGACATCAGGGAGCGTCTTTATCTAGATTTATGACTAGAATAGTGAACGACTTCAAAGAGCAACTTTATCTAGATTTATGATTAGAAAAATGAACGACATCATGGAGCGTCTTTATCTATGGATCTGTGGCGCTTGAGTCATCCCTTACTTACCGACTCCAGCCTTGTCATTTATCACTGTTTAGTTCAATGGCCTGCGTTGCACTTTAGTGACTTTATTCACATTGCACGCAAGGCAAAGACATACAATTGTCAACCGAATTAGCACTATTTTTATGTAAATGTCATTTTATTGCAATCTATGGTCATTAAGATATACAATATTTAATATTGTTAGTGGTAAATGGACCAACTTACTTTTAAGCAATAAA
Organism: Bimastos eiseni; assembly: GCA_959347315.1. NCBI lineage: Eukaryota > Metazoa > Annelida > Clitellata > Crassiclitellata > Lumbricidae > Bimastos > Bimastos eiseni. Next base: position 39,053,865 of record OY365807.1, on the reverse strand, counting down.
CGAAAATAAAGCACCGCAGCGTGTGTCCGCCATTGAACAAAAGAAGATGCTTAACATGTTCATCGATAAACTTCTCTTTAGACTGCTTTCCTGCCACGCATTATAATTATATAGCGCACGCTAAAGCAACTTGCCCACGCTACCAACTTGCTCCCACGTCCCCTACAATTTACGTTTAACATAGAGGTCTCCAAGACTGCTGGATAATGAGCCATAATGGACCTACTTTTTACAGCTGGCTGTGCAAGTTGTTTCAATTTCATAACAGAAGGAACTAGTGGGCTAGCAATGGGACAGATGTTATGTTTGACAGAGTGCTTGATCGAAAGCAAATCAAAGGAAGAAACGAAGCTTTATAAAAGGAATTATAGGTTTTATATAATGAGCGGAAGATGGTGAGGAAAATGAAAATAATAGTTCTAACACCATCGCAGTATACATAGATTTAAATATATCCATATATTGTATGGATAGATGCATACATGATTATATGCACAACATTGCATATATATATATATATACGTATACATGCACTGGCCATATTATATGTACGTATATATTTAAATGAGTAGAATTTTTTAAGAGGCGGTATATCAAATTTGATTGATTAATTGATTGATTTATAGGAGGTCCCGAACGGCGTTCCGGTTCGTTTCGGTTGAAATTGACCACTCGCTTTTTTCTAGTATACAAAGCCAAACCCTTTTATACATTACAGCCGTCATTCCATTATGATTGTGGGGACCCGCAGCCCCTAGAATGCTTCAATCCGAGATGTCTAAAACAGAAATTAAATTTTTCATTTGAAGAGCAAATCATGCGCAGGCTAGGGCGGTGGGGTATAGGCTAGTCTCACGCTGCCCTAACTGTGGTGATATAATTATTGTTCTGTTTCGTCATACAGAATATGTCCAGTACCATGTATAAATAGAAGCTTATAATTGTATGCAATAATTATTATGAACATATGACATATGTTTGAGCCCATGCAATTGGCATTTAGGGCCTACTTGTTTTGGCGGCTGTTATCGTCATGTCTGCATTAGTATCTGCTCATTCTAGTCACTGCTATTTAGATCGCATAAATTCAACATAGGCCTAATGAGCTCCGTAGTGTGCCCTATCAGCCAACGGAAAAAGTTAAGCCTTATTGTTTCAAAGATCATTATAAGCAATCTTTGATCTCTAATTGATGCATATATACCGACTTCTAAACTATGTGCATGAATGTCATGTCATGTCACATCGTCATCATCGCTTCGCGACGGTTGACTACATAAATTGGAGAGTGATGTCCAATGCTTTCTGTCTCTTACGATGTTCATTAAGCTTGTGCCTCTTAAACCAGTCCACGCCATGACATTGTCAAACCAGCAGATTCTGGGTCTTCCACGACTTCGGCTTCCTTCCACTATACCCAACATTACATTGTTCTCAATATTGTCCTTAGGCTGTCTCACGATGTGCCCGAAGTACCGCAGTTTTCTGGATTTGATGTGGCCCAACAGTTTGCAGTCAACTTTCGCCATTTGATACACTTGTTCGGTGGTCACCATTGCTGTCCATGAAATTCTGAGCAGTTTCCTCATGCACTTGTTCTCAAATGCTTGTATACGTTTTTCTTCTTCTTTATTATCCACGCCTCACAACCATACGTTGCTACTGGCCAAGCCAAGGCCTTCATGAGTCGCAGTTTGGTTTTAGTACTGACTGATTTATTTTTCCAGAGGCTTACCAACTTAAACATGACTGACATTCCCATAGCTAATCTTGATTTTATCTCACTCGCGCAGTCCCCGTCCTTCGTTACTCTGTTCCCCAAGTATGTAAATGAGTCCACTTGTTCCAGTTTGTATCCGTCCACCTTGATCAAAAGTGCATCATTGTTATTTGTCATTACTTTTGTCTTTGCTACGTTAATCAGCATACTGTATTCTTTTCCTGATATCTCCAGTGGCGTAGCGAGGGGGCGAACCACCCCAGGCGACACTTGTCCTAGGGGCGGAATTTTCGGGGCAAAATCAAAAAAATTATTGTTGTATAAGTTGCATTTTTCAAGATTCTTGTTGCTCTTGTCTAAGCCTGGCACAATGCTTATTAGCCTTTTCTCGACTTAAAGCTGACATCTACGATACACCGAAGCACCATCGAAATGATCGAATGGCAACTAGTCTTTATAGAGATCAGACCAGTCCTCGTGAGGCTTCCTATGTTGCCTATGCCAGGAGCCGACCCTGATAGACATGGCGCAAAAGAGATTCTATACATTATTATTATTATTATTACCATATTTATTTCACTCGATAGGTGCGATAGTAATGACAAAATTAAATTTTGTAACGTCCTCTTGCGATTAATATAATACACACTTACAGCCGACCAGATCATCTGCGCTGTTTTTTATATTTAGTATTTTCATCTAAACTTGATTTTAACTCACCGGCTAAATATGTTTACACTAATTTTGGTTATATATTTACTTTAACTTTGGTTATAAATAGAAAAATATTCATGTATTTTGTGCTTTTTTGTACGTTAATTAGATTAAATTGGCTGCGTTTAGTAGCGGAAGTATCCAAGAAGCAGGACTGCGCCTTGCCAAGTGCCTACAGCACATATCCATTTTGTTTAATATTTTAGTTTAGTGAGAATGAAAGCACGAAACCGTATACAGTATTCGTGATCTTTATGAAACGTTAGCAGTTAGTCTATTCTAATTAGTATGCTTACTGTAGTCCCATCAGGATTAAATTGTATTATTTAGTACTTTCTTTTCAATATGTAGAAAGAAAGAATAAAAAAATTACTGTTTAATTTTATGTGAACTTCAAATTTTCGATCTAGCCTGCAAGACGTTTAGTAGCTTCATTGTAATGTTTGCTTATTTTTATTTTCTTTATAAATGGTTTATTTCGTAATTAATAGGCTACTATCTTATTCTATTTTCTTATTTTTAAATCAAATGATAACGCATTTTAATTACTTAAACAGTTTAAATTTTAACAGTGCATGCTGATGCTGTTACTAACTGTAAAATGAATTGAATACTGAATAGAATAATCATAAAGTATAATGAAAACAGTCAAAATCTTATGCCACTACCCTTTTGTGCATATCCCGGGTTATGCACAAGAACAAAGTGATGGAAATAATAGACAGAGGCGGCATTTTGAACTTTCGCCCCAGGCGGCACTTTGCCTCGCTACGCCACTGGATATCTCAACACGTTGCACCAACTCCTGTAAATCCTCTGATGAAGCGGCCAGTAGCACGATGTCATCAGCATATCTAAGATTATTTATAGTCTTCCCTCCAATCATCCCTTGTGGTAGCCTAGTAGTGCTTTTCGCATTACCTGCTCTGCCAGAATGTTAAACAGGCTTGGTGATAAATTACATCCTTGTCGGACTCTTTTCTTGATACTAAATCATGTCGACATAATTCCGTCTGTCTTTACAGTACCTCATTGTTGTTTGTAGAGATTTCGCAATCGCTGAATGAGGTGGGATGGGAAACCCATCTCCATCATGGTTATCCATAATTGATCGTGTTGAATCGTGTCAAAAGCTTTTATAAAGTCAATGAAGCAGAGGTACAGTGGATGTTTCCTTTCTTTCGCTTTCTCGAAAATGATTCTTAAGTTCACAATTTGATCTTGCGTGCCTCTTCTTGGCCTAAAGCCAGCCTGTTCTTCAGCGATCTCTGTTTCCAGCTTGGTCTGGATGCGTTCCAGTATCACTCGTAACAAAATCTTACTGGCATGTGAGATTAGCGCAATTGTTCTGTGATTACCACAGTGAAGTAGATTTCCTTTCTTCGGCAGTTGAATAAAAATTGACTGTGACCATTCTTCTGGCCAATCCCCGGCGTCCCATACGTCCACAAATATCTCGTGTAGCTTTGTCAGAGTCATTTCTCCACCAAATCTAAACAGCTCAGCGGCTACGCCATCTGGGCCTGGTGACTTCCGCATAGCTGCTTTCAATATGGCTCGTTTTAGGTCTATTCATACACGAATAGACCTACATAATATGATCAGTGGCCTTTGTTAATAAAGCTACGAAGTGTTTTTCCTTCGTGCTTATCTTTTGACGAGTATATCTCGGCTAATCAATAAAAAGCTCATCGATCAATTAATTATTGTTTACAAGCACGTTCATCTTTATCTATTTGCACTAATTGGACACTTTAAATCGACGATAAAATTTAATACGCTCCTAAAGTGTGGGTTTGGGGATGGCAAATCATTGGTTTGACTGAGTCAGACCCAAAACTATTAGGGTTGGTATTAAGATTTCTCTGTATACTTGGACAGTTAAAACAGTCCTGAATATACCTTGAAAGTTAAAATTGGAAGTGAAGAAAGAAATTGGAATTTGAAAGTTACTTTGACTGACTAAGCATATAGGCCATCGCCACATGTCAAGGGGCTTGTGTAAACCCACGCTTGTGCATTAGCGGTTTGTACGCACTCATTATTGCATAATGGCGAGTTTTCTCGAGACTCCGAATGAGGTTGATGACTTGTCATAGACATTTTCGGCCTTGCTTGCTGACGTGAAGGAAAAGATTGCATCAAGCGGTCGCATATGCTTTGTGAAGAGAGCGGAGAGAGGGCTATATGAATATTCCTCATCTATGTCTCCTTGACTCGGTTAGTTTCCGTTTAGCGACACCGTGTGATAACGAAGATCATTAGAGTCGTTCGCCTCCTTTATCCAGGCCTCGAACTGACACCGTCAGTGTACGAACAGCGACGGAGTGTATCATTTGCTTCGTCTTGGCGATCGTAGGCCTACTTGTTGGCCAACTTGTTGGCCTACATTCCACTCTGTATCTCCGAGCAAAATCCGCCTGTCGAAACACAGCGCTGGTGAAAATGCTGGCACCACAGAGCTTTAGAAATGTCAGTATTGCCATTCAATTACGGAAGAAATTTTTGGCAGTTGAACCCATTGCTGCCTTCGATAGATTCGATCGTAAAAAGAATTTTCAAGCTGAACTCAGGATGCTTAGTCATTGAGCTATATCTTGTTCAGTAACTGGGTCTATACTTAATCGATTCAATAACTGTACGTCTTATATTGATTTAGCGCTATACGCTACAAACCTGGCGAGTTGACGGTTCGAAGTCCGATCTATAGATACTTCGGAGCTCATCGACAGAAAATTTCAGTAGGTCATTAAATATTAGGATTTTTCTGGCAGCTAAAACAGAAGCAAGGTAAAATCGTGTATGTAGGCATCATTGTCAGCATATATCAATGTATACACCAGTACACTTATAATTGCACATTACATTACAATACTTTGGTAAAAGCTCTTCGTTCGTATAAGTGCGTTCTAAAACGGTTCATGTCTGACATCGTAGGAAGTTCTTTCCCAATCGTATGGATATATTCCGTCTGTGGAGAAGCTTTCTAACCATATAAATCAGTTTCTGTTTTATCGATCTACTATATCCAAGTGGCTTCGTGTTGATTGACAGCCATGATGTATAGTTGTATACGTTGATTGGTGAAGTTGATTTGTACTAATGTCGTCAGTCAATGCTCAGAATGTGGCTGATTTTTGTTTGCGGCTGGGTTAGCCATAGTGAGTTAATTAATTAATTATCCAACTGACAACTTTGATCATTCTGTTAATTAGTTAGTTAGTTAGTTAGTTAGTTAGTTCGGTTAGAGACGTTGGGCTTATCTGACACATGTAGTCGTGTACATATAACGACGTGATTTGTCTCGAGAGATCGCTAGCGTTTGGTACATGGGCACTTGGTCTTATTCGTTTTTCTTGCTTTATCCTTATCATACTTACCTTATTAAATTGTTTGATGAGATAGTCGCTTATGTAGAAATAACACAATTAAATCTGACAATAACGCAGAAATGCTTATAATTATGAGTGACAGCGAACAATAAAAGTTGCTAGAATTATTAACAAACTGGCAATTTATGTTTTTGTGTAATGATCTGGGAATAAATTGAGAGTCGTCTTTGGGTGGGAGGACATGGTTGCGTCCTCTACAGGTCTTAAATGGCGATTGGAGTTGGAACGAAGTGGAGTTAGGAATTGGTGAAGAACATGCGTGGGGTTGTGTACAATGGAGAAAAGGAGTTTGGCATCTGCTATGTTTGCAAGTTCAGAGACTGTTGGGAAGGATTCTTCTAGGTAACCTAAGCGTTTAGCATTTTAGGAGTTTTCCAAGCGTTCTTTGTCGGAGGCTAGGATTAAACCCACCAGGATTTGGAGACATTTAGCAATTTAGCAATGGTAGAGGCTTTGGTTATATAATGATTGGCAGATGAATAATATCCATGTGATTTGAGGTTTCTGAGAGTATAAAAAGAGAAGTAGCAAGTTGCTGTGAGATGATCAATATAAGCGGTGATTTTAAGGTTTTCTTGAAGGAAGATATCCAGTTATTTTAAAGTTTTAACTCGAGTTATACAAGTTATTTAAGGGGAGGGGATGAGTGGTGTCGAGGGAGTAAAAACGGATCATTTCTTCAGATTTAGAACTATACTTAAGGTAAGGTTATTTATTAGCAGTAACCATCATTGAGATTGAGAGTAGTTCATATTGGGCGGCATGAGCTTGCGAGGATCTGGTAAGAAGGTACATGTAAATGTCGTCTGCCAATTTGAACGTAAGATTGAGGGTCCGATAGGGGTGCATGTCTGATACAGTTATGGAGAAGTTTGTGGGTCCTAAGACAGAACCTTGAACTATGCTTACTCTGCTGTAAGATACTTTATTCAATAATTTACCTGATTCAATTAAATAATGTATTCTTTTTTGTAATATAATTCTAAACGTTTACTATTCTTTTCTAACCTTATTCCTCGTCTCATCTCGTTTCTGACCTCAACGTGTTGACTCTGTTTAATGTGCGCAGAAGTGTAACGGTCCGGCATGGCGCTGGGTACGCTGCTGGCTGCTTTACTGCTATTTCCCTCGTTAATCGTGGGCCTCTGGTGGATTAATAACTACAAGTTCGTACTCTACGGACCTCCTGCCGTACCTCTGTTCGCTCGACTACGCATGGTTAGGAGTGAGGGAGGAGTGGGTGAGTTTTCCGATCTACTTAGTCTGACGCAGAACCTACAATGTCGCCATAATCAAACCTTCTGGAACATGCTACCTACCCACCTAACTAACATATCATTACCTCTTGAACTTGTTTCGATTGCTGAGGGACTCCGCCACACGCACAGCATAAGAATATATGGTCCGTCCTTCTGGAACATGCTACCTACCCATTGTACCCGCCTAACTAATATGTCATCATTATACCAGTTTAAAAATAACCTAAAACTGTCTTACTGAACGGTTAGATAAAGTTACTTGTTGTTGCAACTTTACTTGTTATGAAATGATGATTATGTTCGTTGCTTCTATATGGTACGCGGAAAAAACTGTATGACTTACTTCTAGGTTAATGTTGAAATTGGGTGGCCTCTGTCAGCGGAACGGTTCGTTCTTTTGGGGTTTCCTTTGCTCACTGAATGATTAATTAGCACTACTATTTCCGTGTTTGTATGCTATGTTTTGTCAGTGAACAATAAAAAGAAATTGAATTGAATTGAATAATCTTGAGAATGCAATAGCATTACAAAACTGTTTAAGCCTGTACTCTTAGATTCTCAGTAAGCACCTGCTCAAAGCAATCGATTTACTTCTTAGTGAGCTAGCAGTTACCTAAACTTTTCGCGAATCAGACATCGATTACTCAAAGAATTAGTTCGAGAACTTGGCAGAGAATCGAACAAACAATTACTGAAAGAATAAGTAAGGTAATTAGTCAGATAATGAGTCAGAGAATTCGTCAGAGAATTAGTTGGAGAAGTAGTCGGAAAGTAGTCTACTTTCTTGATTTACTCCCTGACAGGTACTTCGAGAATTTGTAAAAAAAATATTAGTCATAGAATAAGTCAGGAATTACACAGGAAATTAGTCAAAGAATTTGTCAAATAATTGGTTAGTGTATCAGTCAGACAATAAATCAGGGAATTAGCTAAAGGATGGGTCAGGGAATCTATCAGAGAATTTGCTAGAGAATTAGTAAAAATATTGTGTCAGGGAATTGTCAATGATTCCGCAAATCATTAATTGAATCATCAACTGAATCTGTTAATTAGGCCTACAAACAGTTTGCGTTTCTCTTGCAGAGCTATTTCGCCTTCTAACAAAGGTCTACTACAAATATGGAAAGAAGACTGGAATATTCCTTATCCAAACCATTTCTCATCCAATCTTCGTCATCACTAAAGCAGAGACAGCAGAGGTTTCCATTTCAAATTTACTTTTAAAGCAATGCGTCGCACTTAAACTTAAACCGCCTTCTTTAACCTTACGTAGAAGCCTACCATTGTACCCATTTCAAAACCGCACACTCTTTACGAATGATGCTCGCGAACACCTGTTTCAGTTAAAATTATGAGGTGAAATCCTCCATTGTGGCTTCATGTCTTAAATGGATATCTTGTTGTAGATCCTCGCGTTAGCCCGACCTACATGATTGTATACATGTAGATATCTGTGACGTTAGGTATTGATTGATATTGCGGTCATCCTGTTACGGTTACCAAGACGACCATACATCAGGGCTTGCATATTACGCATTGAGAACAGTCTGATGTTGGGTATAGTGGAAGGAAGGCGAAGTCGTGGAAGATTAAAAATCTGCTGGTTTGACATTGTCATGGCGTGGACTGGTTTAAAAGGCACAAGCTTAATGAACATCGCACGAGACAGAAAGCATTGGACATCACTTTCCCATTCATGTAGTCAAACGTCGCGAAGCGACGATGACGATGTGACATGACATGACATGACATATAACGCCGTTGACTGAGCTGGCCTTTCATGTGGCGCTGAGAGATTTAGAATAGTTACATTACATTATTAAGTGCATTCACATTACAGGTTCTTCTGTCGAGTTCGAAGAATATTTCAAAGTCACTGTTCTATCAGTTCCTGATGCCCTGGCTCGGTACTGGACTTCTCACCAGGTCAGATTGAAACATCCCTGCAGTTTTATTTTCGAAACCTAAAATAAATTATTGTCCGTTTTCACGTGATTGAAACTTTCCTCCTTTCTCTAAATTGACGAATCTTGTGACATCCGTAGATATTAAAGAGTGTATATTTGCATTGTATAAATAATAGATATTTAAAATAACAGAGCAATATAATAATAATAAAAATATATAAGGATATATATAAAATATTGTGACGCGCATCACTCTGGACGATGGCGCTATATAAAAGTCATCGATCGACAGCAGAGATGGGAGACATCAATGGGCTTCGCCTGAAGCAGAAGGCCTCAATACAGACACCAAGGAATATGCAAATATCAACGGAGTGTCAAGCAGCGAAACCCGACACCTAAAGGCGGACGCCTACCCCTTCCATCTCTACGACCCACAGACCAGAAATTCATGAATCAGTTAGAGATTTGGTCTGGACCAGCGGGTTGACACGGATCATGAATAGGGGACAATTCCGATACGAAAGGCGCAATCTGTTAGGCGGTATAACTGTAGTAATGGAATTCAATGACGCTAATAAGGCCTGTTATTACATAACAGCCGCTAGTCAAGCAGTAACTGGACGCGCCTAGGAATCTGACGTTACGCTAGGGACGCCAAGACCCGACCAACCAGGGTTTAGTAATGGTTTCTGCAGGTGACCTGTCATCCAATAGAGATACGAGTTTTGCGTTTGGGATGGCGAAGGAAATCGCCTCTAGAAGGATTCATATACCGTAGCAAGCAAAGGAACAGCTACTTGTTTCGGAACTGGGGGAAATGCTCGGTCGTTCTGACGATAACGGTAATCAACGTAGTTGGGAACCCCGTCTCCAACGTAAACCAGGGAAACATTTCAAAAGGATACTAATAACTCCAGTAAGTGTAGATAGGATGAGTGGTGTGTAAATATTTAATTAAATATACATATTAAAACCATCAAGTAAGTCGTGTTGCTGAGCTTGGTGATAGAGGAAAGAACCAGCGGATACTCTCGTCATCAAGAAGAAGGAGTGGCGAGAGTGGAACCCGCGACAAATATATATAATAACAATGTTACATAAATGTGCATATGTATATATTTGATATATGTGGACCGGAGACAGAGTAAGGCAGGAGAGAGTTGGTCACGTGGCAGACATGAGGTCCGATTCTTGGAATGAAGGGACGCTGCTATAGAAGTCTTATATAGAGGTGAAGGTCATTTTGGATGATGCGGCGTGATGAACTAGGGAAACAGAGTAGTTAGTCAGTTGGCTACGAGATTTCGGACAAGACAGGTTGAGATTCTGTCGACTTGTAAAAATTATCCGAAAGTAGTTAAACTTATGAAATAAGTCAATCGTCAGGTGACTTGGAAGATAACGACTAGAATATTGAAATAGACTATATGTACGACAGTTAAAAGTAGGTCACAGAGGCGTCGTGGTACTGTCAAAGTAGACGAAGAGGAAGACTGGCGGAAGCAGAAGAATCGAGGAGAACTGAAGATGAGGGGACACAGTTGCTTGAATTAACCGATAAGTAACTTTGTGTTTCAATACAAACTTAAATACAATCCTTGATATCAGGATTAGTCAAGTTGCTCTGGCCATAAAAATAAACTCGACGTTGCTGTAATTCATGCTCATATCGTGTTTTAATAAATTGTAACAAGAAAAATGCCTGAAGAGAAAACTGGGACGCTGACCGGAGAAATGGGGTCTCGTGCCTCTTCCTCTATGTCAACTAGATTTGATAGGTATATGCAGATGAATGAGGAGCGAGAGGAAAGAATAGAGGATAGAGAAGGAAGAAAGAAGGACAGAGAAGGAAGAAAGAAGAATGGAAACGGAAAACAATAAGAAAGAAGGACAGAGAAGGAAGAGACAAGAATAATAGAGAAGGAGGAGAGAGATAGACAAAGTAAGATGATGTTTGATATAATGCAATTGATGATAACTACCAAATCCCCTATTAATGTAACGGGAATTGAGGTAGGTAACTTGCCCCCAGATATCATGGAAAATAGTGAGGAGATAGCAGAACCCGAGCCCTAATGACCAACCCAAACCGTGCCATGGCGCCGGTTGCTTCTTACAAAAGAGCCGTGGCCTTAACCCTCGAGCCTCAGATAGTGGATAGATGGTTGAACCGTGTAATAGAAGGTCCACGAGGATATGAACTTCCGCCTCTACAAAAACGCTCCAGATTAGCGACCTGGGGCGGGGGCGGCGGCACCACAATCTTTCATGCTGTGAAGTTGTCTTTCGCTCTAATCCAGATATTTTCCTCTTCATCTCTTCCAATCCTTTGGTTGGTAATATTTTCTATTTCCTGTATCATGTTTTCACTTACAATACAATCAGAGGCGTAGCTAGGGGGCAGAGGGGGACATGTGTCCCCAGGCGCCACTGTGGGGGGGGGCGCCAAAATGAGGATTAAAATTATTACTTTTTCTAATTTTGATGAATATTAATTTGTCAAAACCAAGTTAGTAAGGTTTAATTTTGGCGCCACCCCTCCCCAATATCCTCATTACAGACAGGTTGTCGGGCACGATTACGGCGACCTCGGGTCCCACTGATTCGTGATCACCAAATGCCCATAAGGGGCGGCGTAATACTCATGACAAAATGACATCTATAATGTTAGGCGACAATTTAAGGAGGCGTCAAAATGAGGATTAAGAATATTAATTTTTTTATGTTGTTGCAAACTAATTTATCCGAACTAAGTTAGTCACATTTTGATTTTGGCGCCCTTAAATATTCTCATTATCAACAGGTCGTAAAGCAAGATTTGGCAACCCGAGCTCCATTGGCAGTGATCACTAAGGCCCCGTAAGTGGCGACATGATATTCATGACAAAAAGACATATGTAGCCTAATGTCAATTAGTCTTAACCAGACGTCGTTTTCTTATAAAATCACAATGATCGGTTCCAGCTCAAGTGCAATAATATTATTATCATTCATGTACTTAAAGTGGAATGTGGTCTCAATATAATACACATAAATTTAGTATAGTACTACTAATCTGAGTTTGGAAAGCTCAGAGATTTGTTCACACTATTTATTAGGTCATCCAACATCATCTGACCCCAGCTCCTCTATTCATCACTTCTGGCTTTCCGTTCTAAACCTAAGTCTCACCTTTTCAAGAACTCTTACCCAGACTCCTTACTATTAACCCGGACTTGGCCTATTCGCGGCTTGTAGCGGATTTTTAGAAAAGGGGCGCCAATTCTGTAGTTTGTTCCCGGGCGAAAAATACCCTAGCTACGCCTCTGAATACAATACAACTATGTATTTAACAAAACAAGTCTTGCGCTGCGTTCCTAGTCATGGCTGCAGGGGAATAGGTTAAGTCTTTAATTCTGATTTAGTTGCGCAACAGATGTGGCCTGAAGACGTGTCTATTAAATGGCGTAATCGGAAATTCAGTTCTATTACGACGTTGGTTTCTTATACCAGAAGAACATCATGATCTCTCAACAATTAAGAGTAACCAGCGAAATAAAAATGGACATCATTTGCGGTCAGTCAGAGTTCAGGGTCATTGAGTTCAGAATTGTTCTGGACAGGCAAACGGAAGGACGAATCCGATGAACTTACGAGCAAAACCTGCGCGGTCAGAACGAGAGTCAGAGGTAGAGAGATAAGAAGAAAGAGGGTGGGAGGCAGGGAGACGGAAAGACACATAGTCAGGCAAAAGACTGAAAGAGACACAATGCCAAAAGCTAAGACAAATCACAGGGACTAGATTCGCGGATGCTGCGTGCAACAGTTAATGTTTCTCTGTTCTCTTTTTTGACTTGACTGCGTGTCTGTCCACTTTTCCGATCTCGACTTTTCCGCTTATGAGGATCATGCGTCATTCATGGCGTGTGTGAAGGTCACAAAATTCATCATTGACCTCAGTTTTACCCAGAATACTTGCTATCAGTAACCGTTACCCAATTTAATCAATTATCTTTCCCATTTCTCGTACTTATAGCTGTTTCTAAGTATCTATTTCGTCACCTATTAAAATAATCAGTTAAAGAATTATTAAACTTAAGAGCCGCATGCTTTCCTAACAGCTGAACCGTACGGGGTCTATAATATGCACTTGGTCTACACGACTGATAGTGAGCAAAGAGTAAGTGACACGTCATCACTAAGCACTTACATGAAGTTAAATCAATTTCACGGAATATATTCAAAAGAATTCTTTATTTACAAATCATTCAAATCAATTTTTTTACAAGGAATACAAGGAATATTTTTTACGAAACAGAGACAACGATATTAATTTCATATCTCTTTCTCAAACGTGGTTACCTTTCATGATAAGAAGTCCGAAGATTTGTAATTATCCACTGAGCGTAAGAGAGGTCAAAGGAAACTGGACCACCATTAATACACTTGTGACATGTGCTCATGTCAGCTGTGACAGTCAGACCGCCATTTGGTTAGTGTCAAGACAGGGTTCCAGTACTTAGCCACTTCATTATTGGTCGTCCGTCGTTGTATTGCCTTCATAGGCAATGCTCGGTATAATTAATTGCATTCGTAGTTAACCTCACATTTAATTCCATACCATGTTTGATTAATTCTTAGATACTGCCATGGGAAAGCACATTGACGCACAATCAAACAGCGATTCTGAATACGTTAAAGCCATTTACAGGTAATATCAGCATTGACTCTTAAAGGTGATAAATAACCATGGCTAACGTACCAAATAGTATGTATGTATGTATATATGTGTGTGTGTATGTATGTATGTGTGTGTATGTATGTATGTATATATGTATGTATGTATGTATGTATATGAACACTTATATAGCGCCCTACAAGCACCTCACGAGGGCGCTTGTCACGCTCGAAACTCTGGACGATGGCGCTATATAAAAGTCATTGACCGACATCGAAGGCGTGGGAGGACTACGAATGAAGTTGTCTGCCTGAAACCTGAGATAGGAGACATCAATAGGTTTCGCCGGAGGCAGACGGCCACAATACAGACGGCACGAATTATGCAAAGAGCAACGGAGTGTCAAGCAACGAAACCCGACACCTCGAGGCTGACGTTAGAGTCGCCTTCCCCTGCATCTCTGCGACCCACAGACAAGAAATTCATGAACCAGCTGAAGATCTGGTCTGGACCGGCTTGTTGACACTAATCAAGAATAACGGTCAAATCCGATACGAACGGCGCTAACCTATTAGGCGGTATAACTAAAATGATGTAACGCAATCTCTGGAACCTATTGCCTGTATATGACACCTAACAAGGCCCAGCCATGACAGCCGCTAGTCAAACATTAACTGTAGGCCCCTAGTGATTGACGTTATGCTAGGGACATCAAGATCCGACCAACCCGGTTTAGGAATAGTTTCAGCCGGTGATTTGTCGTCCAATAGAGATACGAGTTTTGCGTTTGAGAGGACGAAGGAAATTGCCTCCAGAAGGGTTCTTATAGAGTAGCAAGGGAAGGAACAGGGACTTTTTTCGGAACTGGGGGAGACGTTAGGTCGTTCTGACGATAAGGGAAATCAACGTAGTTGGGAACCCCGTCTCCAACGTAAACCAGGGAAACATTTCTAAAGGACACTAATAACTCCAGTAAGTGTAGATAGGATGAGTGGTGTATATATAGTTAAAAATACATATTAAAACCATCAATTGTGTCGTGTTGCTGAGCTTGGTGATTGAGGAAAGAACCGGCGGTAATCTCGTCATCTAGAAGAAGGAGCTGGCGAGAGTGAAACCCGCTACAGCGTTTACCGAAGCTACCTAACAGTTCTCCACGAGACGCAGAACGCAGGGAATAATGCCCCAACTGGCTGGCAACTGGAATAGACAGATCACACATGTAACCCAGGGCGGCACTAGCCAGCGACTAAAGCACCATGAGGCCGATCTCGGAGACAATTCTGTCTTCCGCCGGTAACCAGTGTAGCGTGACCCTCAAATAGGCCGAGATGTACGACAACTTCTGAAGTTTGGCAACAACTCTGGCTGCGCAATTTGGGACAGACTGGAGCTGGTGTATACGGTATTTTTGCAAACCGACGATGATGGCGTCGTGCTATTTAGTCATGGTTTTTTGATACATAATCATTGCAAGGGTGTTCACTATATGACAAATAATCGCGACCAATATTCTTAAATATTTTGATGGGCAAATTAACCTTTCTGCCAAAGTGCTAAGCGAACAATGTTCATTTGCCAAATTTTCCAATATGCATAAAAAATATGCGATATGTGATATTTTTCAGAATAAGTGACATCATCATGACGCGGGTTAAGCGACCTCTTCAGTGGCCTGGCATCCTCTTCCGGCTAACATCCAACTCCAGAGAACACGAACGGTGTCTTAGAATCTTACACGAGTTCACTGATCAGGTTAGTACATGTTCGTCGTGTCTGTAGGTCAGGTCAGGTCCGTAGGTCGGGTGAAGAGAGGTCAGTAACTCAGGTCACGGCAGGTGAGCTTATTATTAATCCTATTTTTATTATTGTTATTGCTATTATTATTGCTCTTTTAATTTTTGCTATTATTATTATTATTATTAATATTCATGCATGGAAAATGCAGAATGCGTTGAGTTGGTGCAGCAGTCCGAAGATTATATTCCCTCTCCAAAGCATCCGTTGTGGCGTATAGACGCGGTTTTAGCCTTTAGAATGCGACGAAGCTAAAACTTATATAATCTTCTTCACGTTTACCACATAATTATGGACTCTTGATATAAAAAAACTACATCTTTAAAAGTCTGACGAAGTAAATAGCTTCGGCCTTGTACATTGCTCGTTTGCAATCGAATAATGTTTCCCACATGCCCACAACGAATTTCATTGCCTCTTATGGTCCAATAGACACGCAATCAATCTCGATCATATGTACGTTCGACAATCAGACTTTTGACATACTTTGAGACTTACTGGTTAACTTGTTCGTATCTTTTCTTGCTAGACATCCCGATTTTCATTCAGGTTTGATAGATGTGCAGTCTAAATACAAGTCTCAAATGTTACAGTGTGTGGAACTGTGGATGGTTAGGAGATTAAAAGGCACATTTATTCTGGAGCATTGGCTTTAGGGTCCACTTTCTGATACGTGACAGTCTGATAGTTCTCTGCAATCTGATGGTCCATAATCGTGGATCTCCGCACTCTGCACTCTGCAGCACGTGGTTTTCTGGTTCATCTTCCGTCATACTTAAGTCACATTTACGTAGCTACTTTATTTCTGGTGTCTCTTTGTAAATCTAGTAGGCCTACAGCCATTATTTCATTAACCTGAATGATTGTACAGTGTGCTATTTAGTTAACTAGCTTAAGTATTACCGCCAGTGTATGTTTTGCTTGTAATTAATTTGTTTTCTTTATTTTTTTCACTCTTTGTTATCTTGTTTTAATTTGAAAGTTTGTATGATGATTATTTGGGTGTCCCATATTATGTTATTAGCTGGGCCTTCTTGACCCCTTTTAGTGTCTTCCATTGTATTCTATTTTTATACTACTTACATATCTACTTATATGCTGCGAATTGGATGCAATAAAAGAGTATGTTATGAAACTTGAGCAACGCTGCAGGGTAGTTTAGCCGTTGCTGGACCTTCACTGCGGAACAGATTTCCATGCAACCATCGACAGCCACGAGTTCTTGTCATTTCTCTGTTATTCTGTATCTATTTCGTCATAGATCTATTAATAGCTGTTCTATTTCATTAAAGTCTTGTGTGATCAGGACAGCAACGCCTGTTAAAGGTTTCCTTTAGATATGCTATATGTAATTACGCTTACTATTAGAACATAATAGATGCGCCCTATATATATACATTCGTTTTGCATTAACCTTCACCTTCTCTCCGTCATAGGTAATACGCGAGCGTCGTGCAGAGCTGGAAGCGTCAAGTGGAGGAGATGCTCAGTCGGTTGCTGCAACAGAGTGGAATGGAGTTGAGGAGGACAAGGAGGATGCCATGAGGATAACGCGTAAGAGGAAACGATTGGCTTTCCTTGATCTCCTACTGGAGATGGCTCGTGGTACCGATTCGTGGACAAACGAGGATTTGCGAGAGGAAGTCGACACCTTTATGTTCGAGGCAAGCCCGCCATTCTGAATTCCTATGTTGTATTTTGTTGGTTTTTGCGGCTCCTCATTTGTCAACATCAAAAGGCTACAGCAAAAAAGAAATATGAATTCAATTATTTATTTATTTGTTAAATGGTAGTTGCCTTTTTCTTATATAAGAGGTCGTTGAGGTAATTGTGGTAAAGGTGGATGCTTTTTCGGATGCAGCGTAGGCTGTGGAAGTAGTACTGGTAGAAGTTATAATAATAGGGGTGGTAGTGATAGTGCATTGCCTTAATATTTCTCACCTTACCTTACACTGAGTTATAATATTTTACATTGTCTTAATTTACTTTGCCAGGGTCATGACACAACGGCCACTGCCCTCAATTGGGCCATACACCTGATTGGTGCCAATCCAGACGTTCATGTGAAACTTCAAGAGGAACTGGATCAAATATTTGGTCAGTATTCCAGTTTTATCTGACCTCATCGAAAGTAGTATAATAGCCAACTAATTGGTTCCAGGGGCTTTCACCTCCGGACGTTTCACCATCGGACGATTCACCTTTAGGGGCTTTCACCTTTAGGGGCTTTCACCTTTAGGGGCTTTCATCTTTAGGGGCTTTCACCTCCTGAGGATTGCTTACTTTATAGACATGTAAAGTGAAATTTCGATAGGGATTGTCATTGCATTGTACATAAATAATATATAACATGCAAAGCAAATTGGTTTAGCATAAGCATTGAACTGTAAAGAGACACAATAAGGAAAGAATTAAATATTATCCCTCTTCCGTAATCGCAATGACCTCGATTTACTGTCCATGAGAAGCAATTATAATTATTAAATGTCGCAGACATTCTGCAACGGTTAGCTTTCACCTCTGATTTGCTACTTCTGAGATTGGATGCTTATATAGGCTTTGCTACACGCTGCGCTGCGGAAAATCTATTTACTCTAGGCCTAAATACTTATTAGTGTCACGATAGTCGCATTGTATGCGCATCAGTGGGGTATGAACAAATCTCGTGCGTTAGCCTATTTGAATGTTTGCATACCTTGCTTCGAAATGCCGTATTGCAATAACTGTGACATTCTATAACATTTTGCTTATTAGTGTCATGGTAATCGCATTGTTTGCGCGTCAGTCTTTAATGTGATAGTTGAGGTGAAAGCCCATAGAGGTGAAAGCCCCTAGAGGTGAAAGCCCCTAGAGATGAAAGCTCCTAGAGGTGAAACGTCCGGAGGTGAAACATTCGGAGGTGAAAGCCTCTGATACCAACTAATTGATCTCTTGAGTTCTCTGTGTGGCTGATAATAAATATTAATTATTAGTCGACTGAACAATATACCGACTGGTCTGTTTATTAATCTCAGATTCCCTTTATTGATTCATCTGTTGATTGCTTCATGGATTCATGTAGCGCTCGTGCATAAACTGGTGCCCTGCGCAAAGTTTGGGGTTTATAATAACGATAATGACAGAGTGAAGGATGATTTGATATTGCATCAGTTGAATGCTTCATAAACTCGTGATATTTTCAATGACTCATTGATGATTTGTTGATCGATTGATCGATTGATTGGTCGGTTGTTTGAACGATTAATTGGTGTGCTAAGAAATAATATTAGCTGATTTACTAATCAATCTGTTGTTCGATTTGATTACTGATTGATCAGGTGATTCGATTCGTCCAGTAACAATGGATGACATCCGAGAACTCAAATACATGGAGTGTGTCATAAAGGAGTCTCTGCGTCTCTTTCCATCCTTTCCTCTCTTTGCTCGACACGTCACTGAGTCCTGCGACATCGGTTTGTAGTCGTCGTCGTCACAATCCTCCTCCTCCTCATCGTCGTCATCATTACAACAACAATATCACAGTCGACTGAAACGTGAAAAATCTATTTTCGGCTTGTATTTCTGGCCTATGCAATGTGTATATCTGATAGTCCTATTCTCTGTAAATTTGATAAAATAAGCAAAAATAAACAAGAAATTGAATATTATACAAAGAATTAGTCAAATAAACTGAAAATTAATCAGGTTACTTATGCATACGTCAACGAACTAGAACAGTATAGCAGAGGACATTGCTTCACAGGTGGTTACAATGTGCCAGAGGGAGCTACAGCAGCTATTATAACGTACATCATCCACATGGACCCCAAGCACTTTCCAGATCCAGAAAGATTTGATCCAGATCGCTGGCTTCCAGAGAATTCTGTTGATCGACATCCATTCGCGTTCATTCCATTCTCCGCTGGACTACGCAACTGCATCGGTATCCATTGTGCTTCAGCGTTTACATACATGTAGCATCTTTTCCATAGGGTGAATGACACTGATTGATTGCATGTAATTGATATTGTCACTTCAATTTGCAATTGCAGATGTAACAAGAACTGCCACTATGATATTCATCGTAATTGTTATTTTAATTGTTTCGTTATTTAATGTTGTCGTTGATTGTTATTGTTATTTTGAGATTGCCTTTCCAGTATTAGAATCATATCCCAGTCAATCGTTTCGGAAGAGGTAGTTTGAACCCGCGCCCTAAGCATCACTGGAAAGGTGTTCAACCAATCGCGTGCGCAATCAAGCGCTTTTCCTGATTTGTTCAGCCTTAATTGTCAATGGGAAGATATTCATGGCTACCACGGAATTATATATATATATATAATAATATATATATATAATGTTATTATATATACAGTATAGTTTAGGAAATTTTCGGCAACGCTACATATAATTTAATTCGAAATAAGCGTTGTTATGTTTACATATTAATTGAATACGTAAAAATTGTCAAATATCAATACGACCAGAGGACTATACGTATAAGTATCAACATTACTGGAATGACTATCCAATCACTAGGGCTTCTTTACTATAAAGCAAATGTACACTAAAATAAAGAAATATAAGATTAACAAGAAATTATGATGTGTTGATGTGTTAGGCCAAAAGTTCGCGATGATAGAGGAGAAAGTTCTGCTGACCTACATCTTCAGAAAGTTCATGGTCACGTCGTTGCAGACGAGGAAAGAGCTGAGACCTTGCGGGGAATTGATTCTGCGTTCTGAGGAAGGGATCTTCGTCTCTATAGAGCGCAGGAGCAGCTAATTAAGAACCTAATTAGATACCGTAGCATTCGTTGAACTCGTGGTTGACGATTTGTGGTCGTGAAGAAGACTCACATGTAGGCGGAAGCAAGATGCATCCAGTGTAAATTGACAGTTAGGCATTTTGAGTCATATCGATAACTATACTAATTAAGACGATCTGTCTGTCTGTCTGACTGTCTGTCTGTCTCTTTCTCCTTCTTATCCTGTCTGTAGGCATATTTCTCTTGTTTCTTTTTACTCTATCACTGACGCTGTATTTTTTGTACACGATGATCCAACTCTGTTTTCCTGTTTCGCTCTGTCAACATCGCCAGTCCTCTTATCTCTCGCTCTCTGTTGACTCGCCCATTCAATTTTACTCATACCCAGTCTGATTTCATTCGCTCAATATTTTATTTATATACTTCTGAGCTTTTCCCATTTTTACGTATATATTTCCTGTCTTCGAGTTGCGTCTTTTCACGCTTTGCACCACCGCGAATGTTTATCTTGCGGAAATTCCCATCAAAGTAAAAAAGAAATCACTCAAATTGATCAATTTATTTTAAGAATTGGACATTTTGTGGGCACTGCGAAACAGGCAATGAAAATCTACTGCTTGGGAACTGATGTCAACGGACTACGGAGACCTTTTGCCAACACCTCCTCGTGGTGGTCTCTCGATGTCTTTGGACGTGCAGTTAACCAGATGATTGATTGGGTGGCTGTAACATTATTATTTCAAAGGTTAACAACATCTCATGACTACATTGGCCGCTGACGTCCTTCAAGAGAATAATATATTTCAATTTTAATGGTAAAGAGTAGCATCGATTTTTTTCTTTTCTCATCATTTTATTTAACAGGTTGCTTGAGGCGGTGAAAGTTGCGGCATTAAAATTATCCGCAGTATCCTTATGTTACCGTCGTTTTACTTGGATAATGATTATTGTGGATAATGTTGACATCTGATTCAGATAGATTGTCAGTTTCTGTCTTCCAGAAATAGTTGTTTTTAGATGATCAAATGTCGAGTTCGAACAAGCACTTTATTGACACCAAGTATCTTTCAATAACATTTGTCCATAATACTTTTGTAATTGACAAAAAGTGGCTTTCCTCAGTGGCCTCAATGGCTCTGTTGTGTTAATTTTTGGTCTTGAGCTCTTCTGGTGACTGATATGGGCTCTCCTCTAATTATTGTTAGATAGGCCTACTATAACTGAATGAAGATTAAGAATATCGATATAATATCCAGCAATCGCAATGATACAGCCTTCGCCAGCTTAAACTCGACTCGGCTGCTAACATCAAAAAGTCAGAACACAGATATCGTTTTTGAACGATGCGTGGATAATACAGCAAAAAGCAGCTCAGACGCTAACGAAAACGAGAGCTTAGAGTAACTTAAGATGTTACACATGAAGAAGACTCACATGTAGGCGGAAGCAAGATGTATCCAGTGTAAATTGACAATTAGGCATTTTGAGTCATATCGATAACTATAATAATTAAGACGATCTGTCTGTCTGTCTGTCTCTTTCTCCTTCTTATCGTAACGCTTAATTACACACAATTCGTACAGAAACCAACTGCGCCACAGCGCACCCAAATTGTCGTATACCCTATTCCAAGGTTTGTTAAGGCTTCTCTGAGAGAGATCTGCGACTTTCTTATTTCTATGCCCACAAAAGTCAATCCCCTTGCACTTTTTAGCGAGACCAATAGGCTTACAAGTACATGTATATCAGCACAGACCGATTGTGATCTGTGATCTGTCAAAGGAGGCGCTATATATATATATATATATATATATATACGAATGTCATGGTGCACTTATACCTGTGAAATCAATGAATCATTATATATATATATTATATTGCAGCAGAAGATGTAGTATCACAGTATCGGTAGTAGTAGGGAAGTATGGGAAGTGGTGGAAGTGGTAGTGGGGTAGTGGTGGTAGTAGTATTGAAAGGGGAAGTAGTTGTAGTAGGGGAAGTAGTGGAAGAAGTAGATCAGTATAACGATGATCTTGACGCCTAATAGTTTAGTGTCCATTATTAAAAGAGGGGTCATAACCGGAATATTGTGGTCGCCCTATATTGTGACAGTGAACAACGACACCGATAGATGGCGCCACATGGAAACAATTGATTACATAGACTCGGAGGGGAAGCAGAGTTATTTTATATTCTGGTATGCCATAATGACATGTGACTTACTTATAAATTGTATTACCTGCATACTTTCAAATTTCGAAGTAACTTTTCTGTGAATGACCGAATTAAATAGTTACTACCGTTTGTAACATTTGTCATTGAAAACTATTTTTAGATGCCCAGACACTCTATAAAAGACCTCTTCACAAGCGAGATTCATAGCCTCTTCACAGGCGGGCCTGTGCGGGTCCAGAGCCTCTTCACAGCCGGAGTCCATTGCCTCTTCACAGGCGTGCCACTGCGGTATCCAGAGCCTCTTCACAGGTGGGATCCATTGCCTCTTCACATGCGAGATCCATTGCCTCTTCACAGGCGGGACCCATCGTCTCTTCACAGGCGGGATTCAGTGCCTCTTCAAAAGGCATGATCCAGTACCCCATTCACAGGCGAGATCTATTGCCTCTTCACAGGCGGGATCCAAAGTCTCTTCACAGGCGGGATCAGTGACTCTTCACAGGCGGGATCCAGTGTACCTTCACAGGTGAGATCCATCGCCTCTTCACAGGCGGGATATAACCTCTTCACAGGCGGGATCCATTGCCTCTTCACAGGCGGGATATATCGCCTCTTCACAGGCGGGATCCATTGCCTCTTCACAGGCGGGATATATCGCCTCTTCACAGGCGGGATCCATCGCCTCTTCACAGGCGGGATATATCGCCTCTTCACAGGCGGGATCCATTGCCTCTTCACAGTCGGTATTCCAGATTCTCTTAACAGGCGGGATTCAGTGCCTCTTCACAGTGGGATCCATCGTCCCTTCACTGGTAAGAACTAGCGTCTCTTCACAGACGAAATCATCCAACAGGGTCTATAGCATTCTGTGCGTCGACATTGCAGGTCATTTAGATCACTTAAATAGTCATAATTAACCAGCGCCTATCGATATGATAGGCTGCACCAATCAGATAGCTGTCACTAATGGTACTTTTCTAGCTGGCCTTTAACCGGCAACTTGTTGGCAACCAATCGCAAACACTGTTATGTCCTGGCAAGAGATGGCTCAGTATTTACTGAATCTGGAATCTGAGCTTGGCGCTAGGATGTCTGCGCAATGATCGGCTGAATCGTTAGGCTGTAATAACAGGGCTTATTCTAGTTACCATTAGTTAAAATACTGCTAAGTAGCCTACTGGCCCAGTTAGCTAGACCTATATTGGTAAGAGCGTAAGCTGCGTCTTATGCTTATCTGCGAAAGGGATAATACGGACCGACGTTCACTTCCCGATACTTACTTATTTCGGAAAGTTAAATCTTCGGTAGCAGTAGTAGGCCCTTTAGATGTAGTTTCAGTTTAGCGACATTGTGTGATAATAAAGATCATCACGCAGCGTCGCCCTCATCCGTTATGCTGGCTTTGAGTAGCAGTCAGAGAACGCACAATGGAGAAGTTCTGACTGGTAGTAGCCTACGGTCTTTTACCGGTGACCCTAAATGGGGTGGGATTCGGGGTTGATAAGGGCGGGCGCCGGACCGGGGTGATGGATCTCCCCCAATCAAACTCTCATTGATAATGAGCAAGGTCGAGATCATGTGCGGCAGCTGGACCTATACAAAAACGCGACACATTTACATATCTTAAGCGAAGTTTCCTATAAACGCAGCAGCTGTGTTGGCCTGTGCTAAAATCCTATAAACAAGTTTAAAAGCAAAGTAACCAAGCTTAATCAAATGCGGCGTAACTAGGCATACGAGGTTAATATATATGCATATCCATAATGCGGGATATAAGCCATGAGTTGTTCTTGTCATGCATTTCCACACGCTGTCATGTTTTTAAAATTGTACACCTACTTCAATTTTTATTGAATAAATCTTCTGCGGCCGAATGTTCGGCCCAAAAATTCTACTTCTACGGCCGAACCCACACAAAATTTACCGCGTCGTGAGGATCGTTTCACTCGTTTAAGGTCAGGGTTAGGATTAGTCTCAATCTTAGGTTAGTGTAGCTTTTAGACATATATATAAATAGAACTTTCGGTGTTTTTATGCCAAACTCTCGGAGGCAGAAGCTCCACGCATTTTTATTTTCATAAACGAAAATGACATTTTTATTTCGTTAGCTATTTTCGTTGATTTGGGGCGAGTCATGCTACCCTGGTAGTAGTTATAGCTAATGATATTTTTAGTTATAATTTAAGTCATCGTAGGCGAAATCATTTGATTTTCATTAACAAACATTTTCGTCACTTAGCGTTAGTGAGAAACACACTGCAGCAGCCGTCTTCAATCGGTCGAAGTCGACGAGACGAACGGATCGAATCGGGTGTTGACGTGTCGACGAAGAGTCTCTGGAGAAGACGACGGAATCCGTGGCATATGACTCGCCTCAAATCAACGCAAAGCAATAAGAAAAAAATGGCAAATATGAGGAAAGAATCGAATTGGCGAATGGCAGATCAAACCAAGACCCATTAAGCGAGACATACCATGACAATGACGTCATCAACAAACAGAAAGTCCGAAACGGAAATGGCCTCATTATATTGTCTGGCTTGGAAATATTGAAAATTTATTTTATTAGCGTGAATTACGTTTTTTGGGACACAATAATGTTAATATTAATTACAACAACAATTATTCCGTTAAATTCTTAACATGAATTGTTTGGCAACAAAATAATAAAATAAAATAAATAGACTAACAAACTGTTTAAGCGCTATAAAATAATCTAAAACATTAGGGTGCCAATGAACACACTTCTCTAATATCTCACCTCTAGGAGTGTTCCTTTAGGTATGTAGGTCTACAGGTAGTTTATGTCTTAAGATGTTTATTCAAATAGACGCATATTAAAAGCAGCTCAATGTATAGGCTTAGACCCTAATGTACGTGTATTAGACTAAATTACAGCGTAGCTTAGTAAACACACCATGCGAAATATCAGAAAATTTATTAGGGCTGCAGAGACCAGACTGTGCTCTAGGCCTAACTCAATGTTCACATAAAATGTTGACCAATAATTGCGTTTCTTGTAAACGTGGAGCTTCTGCGGCCGAGAGTTCGGCATAAAAACGCACCAAAAGTTCTTCGTATATGTGTCTAAAAGCGATGATAACTCTAACCCTGACCCTAAACGACCCTCACGACGTGCTAAGTTTTGTGTAGAACTTTCGTTCATGTTTGGGCCGATGGTTCGGCCGCAGAAGATTTATCCTTCTTGTAATTATCGTTTTTATTACCTCGTTGGCAAGGCTGGACAAAACTAAATGTCGCAAACACGAGAAATGCCTCACACCTATTGACTTTTCAAGAAAGAATTTAGGTTTAAAAAGTTTTTTAACGCACGCACAGTCGCACGCAGGACACAAAATAACGACCGAGAAGTAGGCCTGTATATATAGGCCCATATGTGTAGAACTACCCATAGGGACTACACTGTATCTTGTTATTAACTTTAAGGCCTATATCCAGTGAGCGATGAATACACGAGATTTGGATGTTGGGCAACGCGAAAAAATTATTTTTTTGAAAAATGTTTTAAAATAAAAAAATTATTTTAAAATATTTTTTTTGGAAGTTAACACAAATGTTTGGGTAAAATCTAAGTTACGCCCTTTAAACATGTAAATGTTCAACATTCAAACCGGGAATCAATTAAAAATCATGGTCACAAACTTTTAAATTGTTTATTCTTTAAAAGTAGTTGTTAATGACAATGTTTCTTAGAATCAATGTTAAAGTTGAAATTGAAGGTAGGCCCTATGTATTCATTTAAGACATGCTTATCTCTGCCTTCTCAGAAGTCCCCCTTCACAGAAAAACAAAACAGCACCTGGAAGTGAGAGTTTCCTTCTAGAACATCCTATTACGTGATCCTACTTGCACTTGTAGAACACCAAATATCGTCAGGTCGTGTAGGCTTCCGACAAGGTTGTTCAGCTAGGCTCGCATGTGTTATCTTTAGCCTTTGTCCAATATCGTAGACTATAAAATGCGACTCTGGACTTCATCTAGAGGATCTGCCCCAAGACCCCGCTTGATATGTAATGCAGTAGAACATTTATATAGCGCCATTCAAGATACCTCTCACACACAAATCCTGTTGATAATCCCCGAAGCGGCTTGAGTGGAATCGATAAGTGTCTTGGGTGTAACTATAAGATCTGACCTATGAATGTCAACCAATGTGAGGAATGTCCTGGCCGCATGCTCATCTCGTTGTACGCTTTGGGTGTGCAAAAGTTCCATGGTTTATCACCTGTCGCTCTTCGGGAAGTCGCGAAAATGACTACTATTGCCCAACTAATGTATGCCACTGCGGCCTGGTGGGGATACACTAGAGCCAAGGAACGGAATCAGGTGGAGCAGCTGCTGTAGAAATAGCGGCAGAAGCGGACGCCTATATAAAGCTGCACGCTTGAACGACCAGCATATAACTCCGCCGCTGTACGTGTTCTGACATTACCAGTCCCAAGCCTGGAGAAAAGAGGAGGGCGATACCAAATCATCATCGTTATGGAACGATGTCGTTAAAAATCAACAAAAACAACAACGACCAGCATACGCATATCATCCTTGTCATGGATGCGTCGTTAAATAAATTTATTACACACAAAAGCGACCACATTGTAATACATCGGCTAGTACCTAAACAGCGACCAGCGAGTGGTTATGCGCTCCGAACCCGGAGTCATGACTTTATTTTCCTGAAAATTTATACCTATAGGGCATTGTACAAAACATGTACTAACATAAATCATCTAATTAAACATATAACTAACTGATTTTCTTATTCGGCGTAGGCCCAACTATAACTGTCTAATATTAATATGTATTAAGTTAACATAACCATTGTAACAAGCTGCATTTTTGTCTGCATGATCTCTAAGTAAACGAAAATTGAATGATTGATTGATTGTATAGAGTGAGTGTCGCGGGTTTCACTCTCGCCAACTCCTTCTTCTAGATGACAAGAGTACCGTCGGTTCTTTCCTCTACCACCAAGCTCAGCAACACGACACACTTGATGGTTTTAATATGTATATTTTATAAATATATATATATATACACCACTTATCCTATCTACACTTACTTGAGTTATTAGAATCTTTTAGAAATGTTTCCCTGGTTTACGTTGGAGACGAGATTCCCAACTACGTTGATTACCCTTATCGTCAGAACGACCGAGCGTCTCCCCCAGTTCCGAAGCAAGTCCCCGTTCCTTTCCTTGCTAAACTATATGAATTCTTCTAGACGCGATTTGCTTCGCCATCCCAAACGCAAAACTCGCATCTCTATTGGACGACAAATCGCCTGCTGAAACTATTCCTAAACCGTGGTTGGTCGGCTCTTGGCGTCCCTAGCGTAACGTCAGATCCCTAGGGGCGTCCAGTTAATGTTTGACTAGCGTCTGTTATGGCTGAGCCTTTTTAGTGTCATTGAATTCCATTACTACAGTTATACCGCTTAACAGATTGCACGGTTCGTATCGGAATTGTCTCCTATTCATGATCCGTGTCAACGGGCCGGTTCAAACCAGATTTTCAACTGGTTCAAGAATTTCTTGTCCATGGGTCGCAGAGGAGGTAGGGGCAGGCGCCTCTACCGTCTGCATCGAGGTGTCGGGTTTCGTTGCTTGACACTCCGTTGCTATTTGCATATTTCTCGCCGTCTGTATTGAGACCGTGTGCCTCCGGCGAAACTCATTGAGGTCTCCTTTCTCAGGTTTCAGGTAGACATATCTTCATCCGTAGTACTCCCACGCTTGTGCTGCCGGTCGATGACTTTTATATAGCGCCATCGTCCAGAGTGTCGTGCGTGACAGTGAGCAACAGTAATCTAGTCTGGCTGTGATGAAGGCGTGGACAAGGATAGATGTGGCGTCTGGAGTTAGCGAGCGAGCAACAGTGCGGAGCTGACGCAGCTGGTGTCTGAATCACGGCAGAGAATATGAGAAGCAGAGTCAAACTGGAGCTTAATGCGATCCGGCTACCCCTCCGTCATTGCAAGGAACCTGTGGACCTCCTGAAAATCGACGCAAGAGACCTGACGGTCTCACTCTTATCCCATTGCGGGCTGGGCGAAGTTTGATATTTGATTTGAGGGTCACAGACACACTGGCCGCTTTATACCTACCGAGTAGGCCTACGGTACTTCTCAGGCGGATGGGGCAGCGGACGAGTTGGCGGCCGCTCGGAAGAATGCCAAGCACATCCAGCTCGCAGTCGTCCATCACTCCGTCCCTCTGGCCTTTGAAACCATGGGTCCCGTGTGTGCTGAAGACTGGGTATTCATTCTTTCTCCTTGGGACAGAACCTCAGAATGGTATCTGGTCGTGCACTCCTACCTGTTTCAGCGCCTAGCCATCATGGTCCAGCGGTTCAATGCGGTGGCATTTCGCAGTACTCTTGCAAAACAGGTTCCTGGTAGGTCTACTAAAACCGTCATGGCTCAGTCTCGATTCTTTGCTTCGATTGGCTCCTCTCTATAATATGCTTTCTCCTTCTGTTTGCTCTAAAATTGTGTCTTGCAGTCTTCTCATCCTCTTTTTACTTTTCTGAGAAGACTCTTCTCATAAGACCTTGCGCACCGGCAGAGCTTCTTAACGGTACACCCGACTACAGGCGCTATGCAAATGCTTAGATACAATCCACTGCAATAGTACTAATAATAAATAAAGGCGGCCATCCTCAAGGCAGAAGTGCCGAGTTGACATAATTTGCATTCTCATGCTGTGTTGTGGCATGTATAACAGATTTTCTGAGTACCACAAACTGCCGAACGAACTATAGTCACTCACTATCGCAAACCGCATATTAATTTAACTTAGCCACTATGTATGTACAAAAATAATTGTGAATATATACTAACCGTTGGCATTCGCCTGTCACACGATGAAGAGTGTTTAGCCTAACCACACAGGGCCCCTAAATATTAATTGGCCTAACTGTCTGCAGCTTGATGATATGACGAATGGTAGGCCTATGTTTAAAAAAAGATACATTTTCGGATTCATGGATCAATACAAAGTCAGCGCTTTGCTTAAAGAAATTAACAATTCTAATGTCTATAACATGCATTCCATCACCTGCTGCGCTATTTACTGGCTTCTTACCTCAGCGCATTTATAAGATAGACTGACTTAGTTCTATCGATTAGTTGTCCACGTCTCTACACCATATCGTTCCACTCACTCACGGCTATGTCCATCGATCAGCTTATCTCTGATCCGCACTAATTAAGAATTCAACATGAATGATTGTAAGCCCAGGCAGACAACCGCGTTTAATCTCTAATTGCGAAATGTTCCATCCTCAAGAGAAGTAAATTAAGCAGATCATCCAGCACCGCTGATGAAAGCACTCCAGCGCAACGGATTAGTCGAAAGGCAGGTTATCGATATTTATGTAATGCTTTCGACAGGATGCATGTCTCATCAAAGATAGATGAGAAGCTACGTCGCCTCCTCTCGTCTCCACAGATGTCGTCCACATCATTTCATCGACATCGTGTTGTCGTGGAAGAGCAAGTGAGGAAAGTTACGAGGGAGAGGTGACGTGTCCAAGGTTCGAATCTACAAGTCCGACCCTCCAACTGTCGCAGGTTTCACTCTCGCCAATTCCTTCTTCTAGATGACGAGAGTACCGTCGGTTCTTTCCTCTATCACAAAGCTCAGCAACACGACACAATTGATGGTTTTAATATGTATATTTAATTATATATATATATATATCACTCATCCTATCTAGACTTACTGGAGTTATCAGTGTCCGTTTTGAAATGTTTCCCTGGTTTACGTTGGAGACGGGATTCCCAACAACGTTGATTACCCTTATCGTCAGAACGACCTAACGTCTCCCCCAGTTCCGAAGCAAGTCCCTGTTCCTTCCCTTGCTACACTATACGAACCCTTCTAGAGGCGATTTGCTTCGCCATTCCAAACGCAAAACTCGTATCTCTATTGAACGACAAATAACCTGCTGAATCTATTCCTAAACCGGGTTGGTTGGATCCTGATGTCCCTAGCATAACGTCAATTACTAGGGGTCTACAGTTAATGTTTGACTAGCGCTGTCATGGCTGGGCCTTGCCAGTGTCATGGACGGGCAACAGATCCCAGGGATCGAATTTCATTATTATCGTTATACCGCCTAGTGGGTTGCGCCATTCATTTCGGAATTGTCCCCTATTCATGACCGTGTCAACCAGCCGGTCCAGACCAAATCTTCAACTGATTCATGAATTTCTTGTCTGTGGATCGTAGAGATGGAAGGGGCAGTCGGCTCTGACATCTACCTCGCGGTGTCGGGTTTCGTTGTTTGACACCCCGATGCTCTTTGCATAATTCTCGCCGTCTGTATTGAGGCCGTCTGCCTCCGGCGAAACCCATTGATGTCTCCCATCTCAGATTTCAGGTCGACAGCTTCACCTGTAGCCCTCCTACGCCTCTGCTGTCGGTCGATGACTCTTATATAGCGCCATCCTCCAGAGTGTCGCGCGTGACACCAACTCTTTATTACAACTCTTCCCTTATGGGAAAATTATTCGCTAGTGCTTGAGATACCAGAATAAGTCCCGACACTTTCGGGTCGTCAAACATATCAACAAAAATCACCCGAGTGATATTATCTGATCGATTTGCTTAACCATGTATACCGGTAATTAAGCATTTATTGTAATAGGCTAATTGTGGTCTACTGATGTATTGTCGTTTGTGGCTTAATACTGAAAGTAGTGGGGAGAGCTTGAGGAAGGATCAGTAAAATGACGGAACTGTCCCGATGTTGCGCTTGTGAAAAGTTGGTGACCTGCGCTTTGCTTTTGACTAGCGCTTTAGAAATTGCGAGCTTACCATTACGAGCGAGAGAGAGACAGACGGACGGACAAAGACAGACCGATTGACATACATTCAAGGCAGACAGACGGACAGACAGTCAAGACAGACGGACGGACAGACAGTCAAGACAAGATAGACGGACAGACGGAGGTAATAGCTATCTTTAACTATTTTTCTAAGTCTGGATCAGTCTTAATGGAATACTCATCTGGCTATTCATCTGATCATGACTTGGTTCGAGGTCACCATCTGTCCAGTACTTCCACCACTATTCCCACTTGCAATTCTACTACTACTGATAATAATAATAATAATAATAAAAACATGCGGCGCCTTCGTCTCAGCCAGAGGCGCACATGGCCTGTCCTGTTCATTGGGTTTTGGCCGTCAAGCAAGACACTGTAATATCAACGACCTTATCCATCGCAGCCTCAACAGAGCCGGTATTCCAGCGGTCAAGGAACCGTCAGGTCTTTCCAGATTAGATGGAAAGACACCGGACGGGCAGACCCTGATACCGTGGAGTGGGGACGGGCCTTACTTTGGGACGCGACTGTGGTGGACACAGTGGCCGCTTCTTATATCCCCGAGACAGCTTCCATAGCTGGAGTAGCGGCGGAGATAGCAGCCACAAGGAAACACACAAAATATTCTGAGCTAGAGAAGAAATACACTTTTGTTCCAATCGCTATAGAAACCTTCGGTCCCCTCAATAGTGAGGGCCTCGCCTTTCTGTCTGAGACTGGACGCCGATTTTCGATAACTACCGGTGACACCCGAGAGACAAACTTCCTTTTCCAGAACTTGTCGGCATTGATCCAACGTTTCAATGCGGTGGCATTTCATGGCACTATGTCATAATAACAATAATAATAATAATAACAATAATAATAATCAATATTATAATTATTATTATTATTGTATTTTTAGTACCCGAGGTAAATACTGATCCCTCGGGCTGATAAAACTGATCGCCGGAGAGAGACATGGTTTTCTGGAACGACTTATCCCTCAGCAAGATCTGGCTGCACAAACGAGCCACGGAACGCTATAGCGTTGAAACGTTGTATCGTGACTGACAAGCGCTAAGAGGGTATTATTGTTGTTGTTATTATTGTTATTATTATTATCATTATTATTATTATTATTATTCCTATTATTTTTGTTATTATTATTATTGTTATTATTATTATTGTTATTATTATTATTATTGTTATTATTATTATTGTTATTATTATTATTGTTATTATTATTATTGTTATTATTATTATTGTTATTATTATTATTGTTATTATTATTATTATATAAATGGAACCAAAAATCTTAGTATTTTCGTTATAGTTCGGTAATGGATCGTTTGCCGTTCATTATTATTTTGCATTTTGCCTATTGTTATACGACCGTGTGCCATTGTCTCTATACAGGTATAGTCTACATTATATGCTAACGTATCCAACGTTTTCTCTTCCCAGAAATCCCTGCAAACCACAATTCTGACTATTAGAACGGAACTGACAACAAGGCCTGTAGCAGAATGGCTCTGCGCCAGCTGGCTAACAAAAGGCCAGGACAAATTATTAGAACAAACTTACTATACTTAACAACACAGGAAAACTGGTGTAATGAAATATACAATGCTGATCATTATACGGCGTCTCAAGGCTCCCAATTGTTCTCAACCAGATTTATTGGAGTTTATGTGGATCAAAACATGACGGGGAAAAAGCAGATATAAAAATATCTTAATGGAAATTGCCAGAACGTTGGTAGGAATATATGTTATCCACTTCAATCCGAAACAATTCTGTAAGTACTTAAGCCTAGTACTCCTTTCTACATCCCTATCTTACATATTACAGCATGATACCATTGATACGGGCATCAAGTTAAAATTTTTACGAATCAAGATTACGCTGATTGGTAATTTTTCATAAACGTGCTATCCAAACTATAGCAGAAGCTCTTATGGGTTTGCAGGAAGCACGCTAGCCAAATTTACTAAAAATGGGATTACTAAATATGAGGAGGGTCCCGACTCCTAGGTTGTTGCCAATTCCTTGTGAATTTTTAACCCGTATTTTGTTGTTGTTAAACCGTGTCAATAAATGTGAATTGAATATAAATGGATAATTTCACTGTCTAGAAGCATCAGTCGTAAAAAATGATCAAGAAAAGTTCTTTCTGTGAAGCGTACGACAAAAATCATCCCTATTATAGGGGCGGGGGGCTGCTAGTAAACGGTGCAATAGTTATTGGTTCAGTAGCTCTGGCGAATGCCTTGTAGTAAAGTGACTTCAGGAACCTCTGGACTGCGTGCATCAAGTATTCCCCGAGCGAGCAATGTACATTTGGAGTGAGTTGCTCTAAAACTGTGCAAATGCATCGACTGCAAAGGACACACAGACAGACAAACAGACAGACAAACAGACAGAATCCTTGTCCGATATATAAGACATTTGTGTTCATCTAATTCAAACTGAGAGGCTGCAGTATGATTGCATGATATGCCTGTAGCATAGGCCTGCCAACAATAACAACATAACATGACAAGTTTATCAGAAGTCGAATTTAATTAACTGCGTGGTAGCAGCAAGGCACTTTATGTACTGCTGTTCAGAAATATGAATGTAAGGATCAGTCAATTATATGGAGCTAGCGGGTATCGAACCTGAAATTCTTGGAATGAATGAATTGATGAACTTTCAGGATGAGGAGGACGAGGAGGAGGAGGAGAAGATGTCGACGACGTGTCTGCGAGTGTAAACGGGGTAAATCACTTCGGAATTTTTGTATCGTCTGCAAAGCGCGAATAAGTCTAGAGCTTGGCAGAGAGAACAATAGGGAACCTAGACAGCAGAATGTATCAGTTAATAGTAATCACCTCATTATTAGCGTCGTTCAACAAGCATGCAGAGGCCTATGTAGGTCAGCACACATAGGCCTACAGGTCTATTTTCACACAACTTTCGTTTTTTATTTACCTTCACATGCACCAAATATTAAGGGAATATAATATGCGTGATTTTCATGTGACGTGCATCATTATCATAGAGCAAATGAGTCTCGTACAATATATTTCAATCCTCTTTGATCGTGCTTATGTGTATGCTTAACTCCATAGGTCTATATAATTATATATATATATATATATATATATATCTAGTTGCAGATACAATAATGCGTTTTAGTGCATGGGCATACTTAACGCTACGTCGTTTAGTCTTATTAGATCCGTGTATGTTGCTTCAAAGCAGTTGCCTGTCCGGCGCCATATAAAGCCAGACGAGTAATACCTTTGAAATGACAAAGCTAATCAGCGTAGATGTTGAAGGTACAGAGGGGCAGAGGCCTTCGTCATACCGGTTGTCTGGCCTGGGCCATGGACGTGGCTGCTGCGCATTACCGCTCTGTCAGCAATAACTCATACTTAGCGACGGTTGGAGCAACCGACATCGAGCGTTATGCTTAATACAGGCGACGACACGTCACAGGCGCCCAATATGACCTTTGCACATACGAAACATTTATATAGCGCCAGTGTAGGGCTCTTTTGCCAACCGCCCACTCGTCCGTCGTCTTCGGGGGTCGCTTTGGACCAATTTCGGACGGTTGTCTAAGCGTGGATCAGTAGCGAATGATTTAGACACTGCTCAGAAGTCAGCGAGAGTCTGGTCAGAAATGGTCGAAAGAGGGCGAGAGAGTAAAAGGCGAGTGCGAACGGGTCTCGTGGTTACAATGGCTTCAGTCTATTCAATGTATATATATGACGATGATGTTTAGACGTCGGTCGCAGCATATTGCAGGTTAGTCAAGTGGTAAAAGTGACAATTAATTAATTAATTTAGACGCTTTGATGTTACATTTGGCTTATAATTATCGATTCAGCCGTGAATCATCAATGGTCGGTTGATGCTGAGCATTTTCTTATTCGCTACTGGTCATTTTGTGTAGTCGTTAGTGATGTTTATGATGGTATTGAGTTCTGGCTCAACGCCGTTGGCCATACATAAAATGCGTTTTTCCATTGTCATGCAAATGAGCAGTTGTATGGCAGGTTACAAGCAATGGCAGTTACAGAAAAATGATCCGGAAGCGCCCCTGAAGCGTATGGTAACAAATCTCGCCGGGGCTATTATAGTCTGCAAGACTAGAGTCACGGGATCGAAATAGGCTTTCCCTATTAAATTAAACATCCGAACCTGGGACTAAAGCTTTCTGTCGCTGGTTATCGATGCTGCATTCATAGAAAACTCTCTAAAACGGCGATGTCGTAAGACATATAAGCCAATGCCGTGCACTTTTATGTCAGAGAGCCAGCGAATTGCTGCTCGCTTTCAGATAGTGGCTTATTTAAGATATATAAATCTCGGGCAAGGACGTTCCGTGAATGAGGCCCTGAAATGACTTGACTCCCATTCAAACAGACAGCGGGTCCATCACC
This sequence comes from Bimastos eiseni, assembly GCA_959347315.1. Classification (NCBI taxonomy): domain Eukaryota; kingdom Metazoa; phylum Annelida; class Clitellata; order Crassiclitellata; family Lumbricidae; genus Bimastos; species Bimastos eiseni. The sequence continues at coordinate 39,018,229 of OY365807.1, read as the reverse complement.
AGATTATTTCATTCAATAAAAGGCTATATCAACCGTGTACCTTTGCCTCTACAAGGCACTGGATCAATCATATCACGCATACAGTCTATGGTGTTTTTGCGCAATTCATATTCGCTATCCGATGTTTTTCAGCTGCAAACACTCAACATTTGTAGGACAGATCAATGCTTTGGAAGCTTCAACGTATGTAGGTCGACTTCATATCCGATTCGAGCAACTTATTCATGGCAACTATTGGGATAATTGGTGACTTTGGGTCGCTCAGAATAAACTCCTATCGCTATTCCTTAGGACACTTGCCGCATTAAATGAACTCAAATGCCTCGTTCTTACGGTGAATCTTTTGGAAACTTGTAATTGTAGGCTTAATTACGAGAATTTATGTAACATCGCCTAAGTCTGCGTCAGCAGGCTATTTACAGGGTGATTTACAATGGCTTATGTCAACGCATATGCCAGCAGTTACGCAGTAAGAGCACTGTGGCAAGAGTAAGAGTCTTTCTCTGTGTCTGTCTGTCTGTCTGTCTGTCTGTCTGTCTCTATATCTACATATATGGATTATATATGTATGTATGTATATATACACCAAGATACGAATATATATATATATTCGTCTCTTGGCTCTGTCCCTGGGTGTGATCTGTAAGAGTCTCTCTCTCTCTTCTGGTGCTTCCTGCATGGCGAGTTCTGGAGCCTTCCCTTTGATTGAAACCGACGGGATCCGGATGATTCCAGACTCCGTGATCTGGCAGAGGGCTTAATGGAGACACAATCTGCGGTCACAAATTAGTACTAGAGGGAAAGACGACACGAACACGATTTTTGTAAAATGCTTAGGGAATTTCTAAAACTCTGACCCTACACTAGGCCTAACCCTAACCCTGACCCTATATCTAACCCTCGCCCTAAATATTATGATCCTCACGACAATTTTTTAAGGCGACAACTCTGGCACACAAAAACAAGCGAAAACACGAAACGAACTAGTCACGAAACGAAGATCATTGGTGCATGGTTTATATAGAGGCGAAGTCTCTATAAATTATAGTCTCTATACATCACGTGATGTCCTTGGGGAAGTTTTTAACGTTAAAGCAGAGGGAGGAGGACATTTTTAAGTTTCCGGGGAATATCACGTGCTATTCTCGGGGACATTATCTGGGTCACGTAACACGCGGCCAAGTCTCCAAGGGATATTAACTATGTCAGTTACTCATTGCGTGTTAAGCGCTAAATCAGGCAATCTAGCTGCAGTAGGCCTACGTTTAAGGGCCAAGGTTCGGTTTTTCAGATATACAAAGAAACTCTTCAAGCTCATAGGGTAGGGCGTTTCTGCTTGCCTCCAGTCCCAAAGCACCTTCGAGGAATAAGAAGCATGGGTACAAGTTATTGCAGGCAACACGAGGACACATGTATAAATTAATTATTTAAGAAGCCAAAACGATTCAAATTATTTGTGCAGAAATTCTTCAGCACAAAAGTCATAGACTCGTGAAATGGCTTTAATGTTAGTGCCTTCTCAGCGAACACTGTAACAGCTGTTTAGAGGAAGCTAAGGGAAATGGGCTATTAAGAGTTCCAGGTTCATTTGCAGCGGTTCTAACACAGTGTTCTAAAGTCTAAGCCACTAAAAACTCTTGTTATGCTAAACTGTTTGCGACCTCTACCGAATAAATCACGATCACTGTTGGTGACAGACTAAAAAGCGCTGTTGAAAGGTGGACATCTGGTCCATTATGTATTAGCAATGGTTCGCTTGGTCCGAATTATTGCGGCTGGGTTGCAGGTCTGTAGACTCTGGTCGATCTTTTTAACCCAACGCTTCACTGGCCGAATCGTTTTTATAGTAACACTCGCTTAGAGTGAACGACTTGGGACAGGTGTCTCTCTGTTGTTTTGTCTTATTAGTAGTTGACATGCAGACATATATACACTACACTTTCGTATTTGGTATTTTAGTCGTTTAAAGATTAAAAGTTCTGTTTTAAACGTAGGTTCACTAGGAGCGACTGGGAGAGCAATGTAGATCGTTCTTGAAGGGCTAAGATGAGAGGGGTTGAACAGTGGATACTGTACTATGGGGAATTAAGGTGATGGAGTCGTCTATATTTACTAATAGACTCGATAGTAGGCCTAGCCTATGTCTTGCACTTCATCTCGAGTTTGTCAGGCCTTCTCATGCATTAAACCAACTCCTGTAACAGTTAAGTGGCATCGATGCTTTGTTGCATTCGGCTCTGTGCAGGAAACATGTTGAGACTGTCTTATCATGACTATGACTAAAAAACTTCTATAGCGCCACCAAAATAGTGCACAGGGCATCAACCGACGGCGCACCAGAACAAATCCGAAATCAGGTCAAATTCAAGGTCAGTCCTAAGAGACAGAAAAAAAGTTTAAGGAGGATAGACAGGGTAAATAAAAAGGTTAAAGTCACGACCAAAAAGAAGCTAAAGACTCAGCGGCCTGAACGGCGTGAGGTAATGAATTCCAGAACTTTGGACTGGCAACAGAGAAAGCCCACATACCAAGACTTGTCCTAACACAAGGTATAGCAAGGGACAAGAAATCAGAAGACCTAGTCAAGATGACCCTGAGGGACAAGCAATGTACGTAGGTATCCCGGCTGATCAGAAGAAAATGTCTTGTATGTAATTACACCAATTCTAAATTTAATTCGTTGCTCGACAGGAAGCCAATGCAATGATTTAAGAACGACAGTTATGTGATCCCACTTACGAGAACCAGTTAACAAACATGGCCAGGCAGTTTTGTACTCTTAGCAGCCTCAGTAAGTTAGCTTTTGTTATAATAAATATACGTATTTAGGTAATTCAGATGACCATGTGTGCAGCCCTACATTAAGTGCCTTTAACTCTTTATACACCATAAATACTTACTAACAGTTTATAACGCTGGTTGTTACCGATATTTAATTTGCATGCGCTTCCTTTGAAGCCACTTAGCCGTTTACAAGTCTATCTAGGGACTCTCCTAAGCCCATAGCTGCACATAATATCACTCCATCCATCTTCTCAGCTAACTGTCCACCTTGGATCAACTTAGGCCCCTATGATCGTCATCCTTCATATTCGCCCCTCACTCAATGGAGAGGGAGTAATAAATTTCGGGGTGTTGTATATCATGATGAACGTATCGTAAAGTCGATGATTGATTATGGAGAAATAGCGCAGCAGAAGTAAGATGCCTGGCGCCCCAGGTGATCCATCAAGGAATTACACCAAGGCGGTGTCTTCCCTCGAAGGCAGATCAATGTCGGTCGCTGGCAGAAAGGAAATTGATGCAATGCCTTTCCAACTGGATGCTGCTGCTGCTGCTACTGCTGCTGCTGCTGCTGCTGCTGCTACTGCTGCTGCTGCTGCTGCTGCTGCTACTGCTGCTGCTGCTGCTGCTGCTGCTGCTGCTGCTGCTGCTGCTGCTGCTGCTGCTGCTGTAAGAGGCACTGATCGCCCCAACTGAAAACAGATCTAAGGAAAATCACGGCACAAAATCCACAATTAGAAACTTAAATGGTAAAAATGAATTCAACACATGTCAAAATGAGCTGATTGCTAGTGCAGAATGTAGGCCTATATACATATATACATGCATACAAACATACATACATACATACATATTATTTTATACACACATACATACATATATGTATACATACATACATACATACATGCATACATACATGCATACATACATACATAAATACATACATACATACATACATACATACATACATACATACATACATACATACATACATACATACATACAGATGTATACTATACATGCGTACATTTATACTGTACGCCATGCACACTTCACACGTGCAATCGTAGGCCTACATGCGCATATGCATATTGACGATGGTAGAAGTGATCGGTTTGGCATTTATGTAATTTGAACTAATTTCTGCCGCTGCATTTGTTCACTTCGCCCCTTTCTGCACTCAGGTCATTTGAGATCATGGATGCTATTCACCTTTCTGGCAACATACGGGTTTGTGAGTATTTCTAGCCATCGATTCACCTCCGCCCTCTGTTGACCGACTGTTTTAATAAAACGTTTTGAATAATGATGTCCTCTCGTTAAGATTTAAGAAATAGTTATGATGGACGACTCTACCATATTCGATTTGATGTAGCTATTATTCATTGCTCTTCCGTAGTTCTGACTTAGTAGTTTAAGAGAGTTCGACATACTACAACTCACTCATTACCTTTCCTAGGCTGCAGTAACGTCCTCTGTTAACAAGTTTACATCATTATATCCACAAAGAAAACGAAGTTTTTTCGTCTCTGCAGCTCTTTCACTTTTAAACATACTTACATACCTACATAAATTCAAACTTCTCCATTTTTCGCACTCTGGCAGTGCCAGTCCCAAGCCTGGATAAAGGAGGGGCTACTCAAGTGAACTTTATTATCACATACATGTATATTCGTACACAGGATCAAGTGCACACCTACCCATTTGTATATGCATGCATAGGCCTACGACCTAGGTATACATTTGTGTATGAGCGAACGTGCTCAGGTGCAAATCGGAGAAATGTCCTTAGATGAACCTAGCGGGGTAGAGCGAATCATGTAATTAGTGTTCGTAAATTAGAAAAAATCAGATTGTTTTGTACTAAAGGCAGCAGTCGCCGGTACAGAAATATTGGAGAAAACGCCCATCGTAACAGCTTCTCAGTTCCATCTTCATCTCACTCGATGCAGCGCTCTCAGCTAAATAAGACTTTTAGACATGTCTGAACTCTTCTAAACGAATATAAGCAAGCAAATTCCATACCAAATACCCAAAGAAATAATAAATCTGCGACATTTTCTTACTCACCCTAAGAAACTCGAAGTTGTTCTAATCATTTCGATTATGGTGGCTTTGCATCATCAACAAACGCCACGCCATTGCTGTTGCTTGTCAATAACTTCAAAGTGGGTAAACGAAAACTTCACAATTTCAGATTCTCTCTCAGACATTTTTGCACTTTAAGAGAATCCAAATGATTTCCGCATCATGTGGTTCGCACCCACCGACAGAAAATCCGATCCCCTAGGTGAAGCAGTCACGGGCCTCATAGACGGCATTTGTCCTTCTGCCTCTCTGCCCCTGTCACTTCCCCTCCCTCTCGGCGAGAATGGCTGTATTCTTAATCAGTAGGGAAAAGGCTCCCAGCTATAACCAGTTACTGGAGCGTTCTTTTTCTTGTTGCTATTGTCATTGCATCGGTATTTCATCGTTGTATTACAGCCGGATAATATGCAACGGATTGTGAACATACACCATCGACACGCAAGCACGAAGTAATAAATATACTTATTAAACTGTAATTAACATGATGTCTACTCACTTTTTGTGAGCGTCCGTGTACATTTGTCAACAACATCGCTTCGGGATTGTTTACGCATTTATAATTACGACGGGAAGTTGTCAGAGATCGTCAAATGAACATTGTGCAATGTGCATCTGAACGATGTACGGTTGAAATATTCAATGCATTTAGCTTACTAGAATCATGTCGTGTTCATTCATGTGTGACCTAGTTCACTAGTAGCGTCCTGCTTGTGCTCGTAGCCAGTAAAGAGAAGTGACTACTTGTTTGCGGGCGTTTTTTGAGTAGCTTTCCTCTGATGGCCAACGCATCGCTTGGCCGTCGTTTTAATGGCACTGCACTCGTGAGTGCGTTGGTGTAAATTCAAGAGCACGCAGAAGTGCAGTAGGCACTTTCCAAGTGTTAATTAAGAACGGCACAAGTATAGTCGTGTAATTCGAGCGATGAAATTCGATGCACGTGGTTCGCAATCGTCCGTTCGATGGGGTTACGGGAGGGAGGAACGTAGGGAGGGAGGGAAGGTGGAGTAAGAGGAAGGGAAGGAGGGAGGGAGAAAGGGGGAAGAGGGGGAAGGAGGAGACTTTCAGCCAACGCTTCAGGATAATCCAATCGCATTCGAAAGAACTCTTCTGGTACAACATTCTGTGCGCTACATAATTCATTATAATGCAATTTTTAGAATATAGTAGTGTCAGATGGAATCTCCAAGCGACCCTCTCACCTTCTCTGTTTTGCTGTCTGCCTGTCCGCCTCTGTCTCTGTCTCTGTCTCTGTCTCTGTCTCTGTCTCTGTCTCTGTCTCTGTCTCTGTCTCTGTCTCTGTCTCTGTCTCTGTCTCTGTCTCTGTCTCTGTCTCTGTCTCTGTCTCTGTCTCTGTCTCTGTCTCTGTCTCTGTCTCTGTCTCTGTCTCTGTCTCTGTCTCTGTCTCTGTCTCTGTCTCTGTCTCTGTCTCTGTCTCTGTCTCTGTCTCTGTCTCTGTCTCTGTCTCTGTCTCTGTCTCTGTCTCTGTCTCTGTCTCTGTCTCTGTCTCTCTCTCTCTCTCTCTGTCTCTGTCTCTGTCTGTCTCTGTCTGTCTGTCTGTCTGTCTGTCTGTCTGTCTGTCTGTCTGTCTGTCTGTCTGTCTCTCTCTCTCTCTCTCTCTCTCTCTCTCTCTCTCTGTATGTCTGTATGTCTGTATGTCTCTCCATGCACAAGCAAATACCGTGTGCATGCCATATATATATAATATCTATGTATATATATAAGTCCATCTAGTCCTCAGTTTGGTCTTTTCATGTCGGCGTTTGAGATCCATGAACCCAATGACAGGCGGAGATCTAGCTAATACAGAGAAGGCGCAATAAACGAACGATTTCATTACAAATTCATTGACAAATGACCAGAGAGGGGTCTACACTCTACTGGCCAATATGCAGCCACTATGGAAAAATCCTGGACAGGCGAGCAAATGCATTGAGGGTCTCTACGCACAATTCGACCCGATCCACTGCAGGGCACTAATCGCCAGCAGCTGAGGACAGGTGGCGCCACAGGTCGCGCAATCTTGTTTTTATGACGTTGATGATGTGACAGGTCGTTGAATATAGTCAGAGGTCTGAAGTTGGTTCCATCCGGGTCCAACCATCGACGCCTTGTTATTGCGCCTCAACCACATTAAAGAACCGTTGGCAAACTCCCATTGGCTACTCGATGACCGCCGCTGGTCTCTATCTACACGCAGGGTTCGACCCCTATTGCGTCTTATAAAAGTAGCAAAAAGATCTTTACCCAGTCTTATTATATTAAGTGAGCTAATTTTATTTGATCATCAATAAATTATAGACATCCGAAGCTTTGGAAAATAAACTCATATGTTGTAGTTGATGTGTCAGCAGGAAATATCTGAAGAATCGTTAGAACCATCCCTGTAAGCTACTGATATGCTATATCACCCATATTTCACCCAAAATGTCGCCCCATCAAAATGTTGTACCAGATTCTACGAACGCTGGCATATTTTGATGTCGACTTCTTTAAAAGAGCGGCTACTCCATGGTCTGCTCAAAACATGCGTTAATCAAATCATTCGCAGTCAGCTGCAGCCCTCTACTCATTCATCATGTCAGCGCCTAGAGACCTAATTCTGCTTCGGCGTACTTAATCATTTTTATAGCGCCATTTGTGAACGACGCAGAGGCATTTCTTTGATATAGCCAAACGCAACTTCAAGTCATAGATAAGTAAATAAGTAAGAGTGTATATTCTTTAATACCGTCTGCAAACGCACTGCGGGTACAAGAGAAAACATAAAAACATACAATTTATATAAAAATTAAGGATATATATATTTGAAAAAGAAAGTGTTAATTTTCAGATAATAGCGCCCTTGCTATACATATGCGCATGTGCTGTAGTCTGTCAATTCATCTTTGAATGCATGGCACAGTTGAATATGTAGATCGAGGGCCAAATTGCGTGGCACGGTGGCTAATTGATTAGCGTGGTCGGTCTATAACATGGAGAGTGCGGGTTCGATCATTGTCCGAGGCTCCCACTCATTAGTGACATTCAGCAAGTCAGTTGTTCACAACTCCGACACTGTCTACACTCTGACGGTGCCAGTCCCAAGCGTGGATAAAGAAGGAGGACGACGCTAATGATCCTTGTTGTCACAGAGAGTTGTTAAACTGCAATTATTCAACCTTTGACCCAGAGATGCAGATCTTGTTTGACAGATGGGGGAACACCCAATGAGGGTTAGAAAATGTGGGGGCAAACGCATAACATCTCCATTTTTGTAAAAGGTGGGGGAACTTTTCCCTATGGCTCCCTGGGATCGCTGCCCCTGCTTTGAGCACAATTGCTCTGCAACCAAATGGCATCTTCTCCATCTATGCGCGTCCAAATTTCTGCACTTTATAAGAAGGGCAATTTAAAAATGCAGTTGTATCATGTTGTTGTACTGGTATAAGCTTATTTTTTTTGCGTTGAGGTTTTTGAGTCGCCAATTTTACCAGACCGGCACACGTATTTTATATATATACATACGACCTTTGTGTATATATAATATGCGAATATGCGCAGTGTCTACTACGCAGTTCAGTGTAATGCAATTTATAAGACGCCATCAGACAGACACGACACATCTTGTGACTCCGAGCTAAGATGAAATATCGCCGATACGTGACAAGCAGAGACGTAGACCTACACTCAATAGCAATGCACACGAACTTCGCTGCTTTTCGATTTCCATCCGTTTATCTGAACCATCTTCGGTCGAACTCTGCTTTTGAAACTGATGCTGTGATTACTGTTGGAGGAAAATCAACCTAGATGACTTTGGTGCAGTTAGTCGCTCGCTATTTATAGGATTACTCAGTGGCCTTGGGCTGAGCATTTCTAATCCACTGCAGCCGACATAATATAGCTCTCAATCACGCAACAACTCTGAAGCATTGGCTTTAAACCCTAGAGGAAGACACACGAGACATCATCATCGCTTCAACGCAGCGCTGCTTTTTAAGCGGTTAACGACTGCCATCTGGTGATAATTCGATCCGTTGTAGTCAACTGTTGTTGGATTCGTTTTCTAGAATCCATAGAGTATACTTCGCTCGATTTTGCGGTAGACGTAAGCTGTTGGCCTTAACATTGAACAACACAAGTGGGCCAGTCAGTTACTTTAATCTCTTCTGTCTGTCTTTCACTCTCTTCACCTGTCACTTAATTATGACAGAAGTCTTCGTTCATTGCGTGAAAGGCCTTCTGTCTTCCTGGTACTGCTTCCCTTGGTCCCTCTCTTCTGCTCTGTCGTTCTATTGACTTACGCCTTTCGTCTCGCGCTCCAATACCCTTCCTCCTTTGGTCATAATTATCAGTTCTATCTGTCAAGCCTTATTGTCTGTGTAATTCACTCATCTGCCTCCACCATTCACCTCTTTTTCACTTTTTCATTTATCCTTATTTAGGTCACTGCAACATAGCGTTGCGACACTTTGGTCCGTGTCCTTGAGGAAGTGTGAAGGATCAGAGGGGTTCACTGTATCCGACGTATAATTGCTACTGTTATTTCTCGATGTGTTCTCTGCCATATATACTACACTTTGTTTTGACCGAATTACTCATAAACTAATTCAATTCGACGACATAGATTTGTTGCGCAAATGCGCTGCGCAACGGTCTCCCTCGAGCTTTCGCTGCTGAGCCTAATGGGGCCCGCAGCTAAAGCTCTCGATGTAGTCGCTTGAGGAGCCACCTATTTTTCTATCGCGTAGGTGACGCGTGAGCGGCCATTTTGTGGCGTTGAAGTTGTCGAAGTTCTAAAAGGGTGGAAGTTAGCGAGTCGGTAAAAGTTCATTACATAGTCATATTCGCGATTAGTTCCTGTATAGAAAACTTAGCGAAATTGATAAGGGGAGTATTACAACTTGTGTGGCGCAAGTGTCGTCTGAAAATTTCGAACGTGCACAAAAATAAATGTGATTAACTTTTGGGCAGAACTGGCGATAGTGCAAATGCATCGTAACTGACGGCATTCGACTGGGGTACATTTTTATAGCTCTGTGCTAGGAAGAATAGAGAACAAAGTAGCTAAGAAATTTGGATAAATTCTGTCATTACATAGCTATATAATTAGTGCAGTTTTAGGGGTTTGTTTGATGTGTGACAGATTATAAAATTCGTTTGTTTGTTGTATAATCGTGATTAATAAATGTAAACCTGCAGCGGGTAGCTGAGGATTAATTTCCGTAAATAAAGATTGTTTGACTATTGAACATACAAATTCGTTAAACTTTAAAATAATTAAGCGGTCATAGTGAGGAGCCCTATGGAAGCAAAAATAGATCAGTCTGCTCGTAGGGACCATACCAGCCCAGGTGCTTCACCCGCTCAGCAGATGATCCCCAACCATCAGCCCCGAGGTCACGGACATTATAATCCTGTGATGCAAACTGGGGCCCTCACTATACTAGGAGCTGAGATAGCGCCGACGGGAGCGTATGAGCGAGAAGCCCTGACTTCGCGCTTGAGACGTAGTCGGCGACTGCAAGGGAAATGGCCCGTAGGCTATGGAGTAGGACCGGATTCGGGATTAGCCGTTGTAACCGCGGAAGGCGTCCCCGAGCAGCCAGCAACCCCTAGGGGCAGTAAGTGACAGATTTATATTTCAATCGATATATGATTTTATGGTATTAAAATTCATCTGGAGATCTTCATCTGAAGACGACTTTTCTTTTGTGTGATATGAATAATGTCGAATTAAGACTAAGCTGCTCCTGCGGCCGAGAAATAGAGAGAGTCGCTGTTTTGGGGTTGGTAGTATACTTTCAGTTTAACGACACTGCGTGATACTGAGATCATTAGTATCGCCATCCTCCTTTGTCCAGATTTGGAACTGGCTCTGTCATAGTCCAAATAGTTTAAATAGTCTCCGGGCTGGCTGTGTGTTGATTTTTTTAACGACATCGTTCCATAACGAAGATGATTTAGTGTCGCCCTACTCCTTTCTCCAGGCTTGGGACTGGTATTGTCAGAACACGTACAGTGGTGGAGTTTCTTTGGGTTGGCGTGTGTTTGTTGATTTGCTAACGACACCGTTCCATAACGAAAGATGATTTGGTGTCGCCCTCCTCCTTTATTCAGGCTTAGGACTGGCACTGTCAAAGTCCAAACAGTGGGTTGGCATTGACCATCTCTATATATGGGTAGCGATATTTCTGGCGACCAATCAGCAGCCTAGGAAGATGGCCCATGAGTATGAGGAGATACACTGTTTAAATAGTATGGGGTGGGGATTTAGGAAACTTGGAGCGATGAGTTGATGTAGTGGGGGCCACTGGGAGGGGTGTGTGTTCGGACGGAGTGTCTTTTACTGTCAACAGTTAGGGTTGGCTGGTAGGTCGATCGGTCGGTCGGTAGGTCAGTCGGTGAGCTTAACGTGCGCTGAGATCAATTAACTTTTTGTCATTATTGTCCGCTCTCTGTGAAAGACGAGCCACGCCGATCGATTGACCGCGTTTTACGCGTCCACTCCTTTTCAAGTACGTTCGAGCTTAATCTGAATTCGGACGAAGCTGTCGTCGTTCTTAACGAAGCTGTCGTCGTTCTTAACGAACTCTAACATCGTTCACGCTTCCAGGGATCATTTATATAGGAGAAGGTTCCAGCAAACGCAATGTAACTTCCCGGTTGCATTGCATCATAGGACTTGCCGCTCCTCTTCTGAAAGGCCATGATTCTAGAAAACAGTCGGCGTATGTAGGAAGAGTTGGTGGTTGAGTCAATTAGACCTTGGTTCGTAGCCCACGCTCCTGCGTCGTCTCAGCAATCCTCGTCTGCCAGGCACTCTATTCATGGACCGTATGACTTTTAGACGCACTTATCTAATGAAGCGTGTAGTCTGTCCCGTGCCTCTGACGGTAAAGGCAGCGTGTTATTAATAATTGACACGGTCTCTACGCTCATCCTCGCTTCTCTTTCGCCTTTGCGACGCAGCCGTCTGTTTAAATCGAGCCGCTGCTGCTGCGGGCGCTATTTCGTCCAATTCATCATATATTGACGATGGCATAAGGCGGCGGCTGCAGGGAGGCAGAACTAAACACCGTAATAAGAGTGCACAAGATAGATAGAAGATGAGAAGGCGATAAACAAGAGGATTGGAAATGAGCGCGAGGCTGCTAAAGCGACTGAGTAAGACTGATGGAGTGAGACATCCACTGGTAGTGACGCTGACATGAGATGTGGCGTAGGAAGGCAGTCACGCGTGAAAATACGTCACTGATGCAAGATCATCGTCACCGTCGCTGCATTCACACAGTCTTTTACTTTGCGCTCTCTGCTCTGCCGAGTCTGCGGCTATCCATCACGAGGTCAATACATTATACAATGCAGCTGTAGTTTAATAATGTCCACCTTATACAAAGAGTTCAAGGGCACATTGTTCCGGGTAACCATTAGGCGCTATAAAGGTAGGTTTTCAGCTTAGAGGGATAGAGAGACTCACTGAGGGAGTTGTGAAGATGACGAGGTAGATAATTGCCAGATGAAGGAACCTTAAGATGATCGCCGGCCGAAGACGAAACGTGTACTAGGAGCAACATATAATATACTTCCATCAGATGCTGTTCGAAGGAGAGCGAATCTTAACAGAGCTGCAAGGTGTGACGATGGAAGACAAGTACAAATAGGAGTGTACATATAGATAATCTCTGTCTGCTCTGTTCCTGAGGAAAGCCAGCATTTAAGCAGATACGCTCACAGACAGGAAGCCAGTGTAGAGAACGATGAACGAATGGCCAATGGGGTGCTATTAATAATAATAATATTGTTATTATTATTATTATTATTATTATTGCCCGAGGTAGAAATGATCTTGGCTTGATAAAACTAAAGCTAAAAACTGCGTTAATGGTTCTCGTCCCCAACGTGCTGCTCATAGGACCCCCTGAATACCATGGCGTTAAAGCGTTGTGTGCAAATTGATAGTCGCTGGAATAGATAGATTGGCTTTCGGGGATTGCCCGTTGCTTGCGTCGTTCGACGGCCCACATCCTGCAAAAACTCAAGTCCTGTTTCGTTGATGGGGCCAAGAGATTCAATGGCCACCGGAATGAACTCGTGTGTAGCAGGAAGTGATGAGTATTTGGCTCGCTTGCGTTCAGCGGCTTGCTCCGCTGCTCCACCCGTTACTGTAGACGTCAGATGCAAATACGACAGAGCGCACGTGTGGATGGCTGTTGCATCCCATGCTACGAATCTTCCTCTATTCCATGGGACCAACGTGGCTCCGTCTGGCCTCTTGTCATCTGTACGACTCAGGCCTAACGGTTCCTTTGAACTTGGAATATCTGCCTTCGAGAGGGCTCTCCAGATAATATCGTTTATAGCAATGTCGCGCTGCCCTTCCCATCGATTTTCTGCAGACCAGTCCATGATGTCCCCTCTGGTCTGCAATCTCTTCGCACTGGCACCGATGTGGTGCACAGAGCGTTAGTCCGAGGCGGAATCCTGCAGCTCTCTCGTTGCTCAATCCCAGGCTGCATGCGGCCAGGGGCGGGGCCCCTAGCCAGTCTCCGGCGTGTGGAGCCGACAACGCTCTGAGCCCTTGCCTGATTGAGAGGGTCGTTGCTTGCTGTCCAGATCTTCATGTTGTCGCTGTCTATCAAAGGCCCATATCCCAGTTCCTCTGCTGTGTTGGACCGGTTCCATCACAGCTGGAAGTGAGTCTCTTCGAGCATCCATCATTTCTTCGCGGTAATCATCGCTCCAATTCTCCGCGACCAGGATGGCACCCACGAGTCCGGCGGTCGACGCAGCTGACGCCAAATAGGCTGATGATGCCAGCATCGATACTCGTCTGGTCCCGAGTCCTCCAGAGATCTGATAGGGAGCGACGCTTGCAGCCATTGCATGTCACTCAGCTCATTGTTAAGGATATTCTCCAGTCCCGTCCTCATTTGGTGGTCCATTCTGTCAAGTAACGGGTGATTCCAACACAGAGGAGATGTTCTCATCATGTATGTCATTTTTGGCACTCCAAAGCACGATCTGAGCAGCAAAAGTGCTGCTTGTGCCTGGATGTCCGCAGATCATTCAGTACTCTGTCCAAGGTCTCACAGTGCTCTCGAAGAGCCTAGTCCAGGGCCTTCCCTTTGAAGAGCGGGGCGCCGAGTAGAGTCAATTCGTCCAATTTCCATTCTTTAAAGTCCTTGAATTCAATTTCCTTCATCTCTGTCTTTGAATAGTATTCGCATTTCTGTCTGTTTAGAAAAATTCCGAGTGAGGACTCCAGCTCCGCGATCTTTAGAAGGTCCTGGCGAACCTCGCCCACGCTCCCACCCAAGAAGAGGTCGTCCAGATATTGCAATTTGAACTCAGACTGCAGCGTCCGCAGGGTCGTCTGTAGCGGTAGGGAGAACAGCAGAGGCCCTAGAGGGTCTCCCTGTTGCGGCCCCATTTGAGATCTCACCACGAATCTACCAAACTGTAACGTCGATTCTGTTGAGTTAACCTGATGGACGAAGGCATAGAGCTCTGGTATGGTGTCATAGACCCAGTGGCGTAGCTAAGGGGGGGCGAGGGGGGCGGACCGCTCCGGGTGACAGCATATGGAGGGTGACACTATGTCACCTCCAACAAAATTTTTCAGCCAGGCTAAGGTGCGAAAATAGTCTGAAAATAGAATTGTGATAAAAACCCAACCAACACAGGAAATTTGACCGTTATGACGTCACATATTTCGAATTTGAATCTATCAACCGTCGAAAATATTGTCTGAGCGAGTACAGCTCTTTTGGTGAGTCATTTTTCTTATATTTTTATTATAATTTATTTCGAACAATGTTCGAAATAAATGACGACCATGGCTTTGTCGAATTATATGAAAGAACGTCGACGACAGCATAATATCAATGGAAGCTTTCGAAAGAAGACAGCTTCCATTGATATTATGCTGGGCATGTACAGTCCGCAGGATACAAGGATGTACATTTGACAAAGCAGTTGTTTACCATTTACAAACTACAATAACATTTATGAAATTTTCGTCAAATTTATAGGACTAAAAAACAGAAAATAAAATAAAAATAACTTAATATCTGATAACAAGTTTCTTCCGTGACCTATGAATTTTGAAACCTACTTATAGAGGTAGAGTATGTATGAAAATTTAGCTACACCTAACCATTCAGCATAGGGTCGTGTGGGGTCACTGGGGTGACATTTGAACGGACCGCCCCGGGTGACGTTTACTCTAGCTACGCCACTGCATAGACCTTCCTCAGCATAACATCTCTCCTCATTGAATTAAATGCATTGGCAAAGTCTAATTTCTCGAAGATTTGTTCGTCTGGCATTCTGGAGACGAAGCTTCTAGCTGCGTGGACAGCCGCCTCTCCTCCTGGAGTGGCAATGCCTACTTGGTGTGGAGTGAAAAAATGTCCCAGCCTGTTCAAAGCATACTAGTTGGCGCATTTAGCCGCCAGCCTTCGCCACACATAACCGATGACTATTGGTCTAAGTCCGCCGGTCTTTTTGGATAAGGCGACCAGAGTGCCTCCAAATATGATCTCTCGTATCTTCAGTGGGCATTCGCCTCGCAGCATCACGTTAATGAAATCGTTGTGGCCTGGAGCAATGTACCCGCCAATTCTCTGTTGTTCATTAGGTCGAGTAGATGCTGGGGGCGTAGTCCATCCGGCCCCCCAGATGACCCGGCCGGGAACGATCGTATTGCACTCTCGACTTCCCTCACCGAGACTTGAAATGGACCAGTGGGTGCCATATTCGGTTAAGTCTGCCATTTGGGCCTTCCAGCAGTTCAAAGGATGTTTCTCTTGTATGGCCTTGAGAGATTCTATCGTCGCTTCGATTGGGCATTCTTGGCTGCCGAGGATGCGTGATGCGGCCCGGATGTTGCCCTTCACCACCTTGGCTGTCACCGCTGCCAAGAACAGCTCTCTAGCATCTTCTGTCTTCCTACGTCTTCCGAACTCAAAATCCGCTTCCAGATCCCCCATTCTCATAAAGTCCTGACTCTCGATTCGTTTCTTGATTATTATTATTATCATTATTTTATATTAATATTATTATTAGAAAGAGTGCTACACAAGCGACTGCGATGAAGAGCTGGACTGTAAGCTATTATTATTTTTATTATTATTATTATTATTATATCATAATGATATTATTATTATTATTATTATTATTATTCATCATTGGCATTGCCAACGGATCTGTCATCAGGCTATCTGGGTCGCCGCTTGTCAGTGGATTGTAATCTTGACATAGTGCCCTGAAAAGCCACCGCATTGAAACGTTGGATCAATGCCGACAAGTTCTGGAAAAGGAAGTTTGTCTCTCGGGTGTCACCGGTAGTTGTCGAAAGTCGGCGTCCAGTCTCAGACAGAAAGGCGAGGCCCTCACTATTGAGGGGACCGAAGGTTTCTATAGCGATTGGAACAAAAGTGTATTTCTTCTCTAGCTCAGAATATTTTGTGTGTTTCCTTGTGGCTGCTATCTCCGCCGCTCCTCCAGCTGTGGAAGCTGTCTCGGGAATATAAGAAGCGGCCACTGTGTCCACCACAGTCGCGTCCCAAAGTAAGGCCTGCTCCCCACTCCACGGTATCAGGGTCTGCCCGTCCGGTCTCTTTCCATCTAATCTGGAAATATTATTATTATTATTATTTTACATTATTATTATTATTGTTATTATTATTTTCTTTATTATTATTATTATTATGACCATTATTATTATTATTATATTATTATCATTGTTTTATTATTATTATTGTTATTATTATTATTATAATTATTATTGTTATTATTATTATTATTATTATTATTATTATTTTAAATTATTATTATTACTGTTAGCTGTAATATGGTATTATTCATCATTGGCATTGCCAACGGATCTGTCATTAGGTCATCTGGGTCGCCGCTTGTCAGATGATAGTAATCTTGACATAGTGCCCTGGAAAGTCACCGCATTGAGACGTTAGATCAATGCCGACAAGTTCTGGAAGAGGAAGCTTGTCTCACGGGTGTCACCGGTAGTATTATTTTTAGTATTATTATTATTATTATTATTCTTTTATTATTATTATTATTCTGATTATTTGGTTTGTTATTTATGTTGTTATTGTTACAGTTATTATTTTTATTGTTATTATTATTATTATTATTATTATTATTACTATGTCACATATAGTGTTATTCATCATTGGCATTGCCAACGGATCTGTCATCAGGCTATCTGGGTCGCCGCTTGTCAGTGGATTGTAATCTTGACATAGTGCCCTGAAAAGCCACCGCATTGAAACGTTGGATCAATGCCGACAAGTTCTGGAAAAGGAAGTTTGTCTCTCGGGTGTCACCGGTAGTTGTCGAAAGTCGGCGTCCAGTCTCAGACAGAAAGGCGAGGCCCTCACTATTGAGGGGACCGAAGGTTTCTATAGCGATTGGAACAAAAGTGTATTTCTTCTCTAGCTCAGAATATTTTGTGTGTTTCCTTGTGGCTGCTATCTCCGCCGCTCCTCCAGCTGTGGAAGCTGTCTCGGGAATATAAGAAGCGGCCACTGTGTCCATCACAGTCGCGTCCCAAAGTAAGGCCTGCTCCCCACTCCACGGTATCAGGGTCTGCCCGTCCGGTCTCTTTCCATCTAATCTGGAAATATTATTATTATTATTATTTTACATTATTATTATTATTGTTATTATTATTTTCTTTATTATTATTATTATTATGACCATTATTATTATTATTATATTATTATATATTCATTGTTTTATTATTATTATTGTTATTATTATTATTATAATTATTATTGTTATTATTATTATTATTATTATTATTATTATTTTAAATTATTATTATTACTGTTAGCTGTAATATGGTATTATTCATCATTGGCATTGCCAACGGATCTGTCATTAGGTCATCTGGGTCGCCGCTTGTCAGATGATAGTAATCTTGACATAGTGCCCTGGAAAGTCACCGCATTGAGACGTTAGATCAATGCCGACAAGTTCTGGAAGAGGAAGCTTGTCTCACGGGTGTCACCGGTAGTATTATTTTTAGTATTATTATTATTATTATTATTCTTTTATTATTATTATTATTCTGATTATTTGGTTTGTTATTTATGTTGTTATTGTTACAGTTATTATTTTTATTGTTATTATTATTATTATTATTATTATTATTATTATTATTATTATTATTACTATGTCACATATAGTGTTATTCATAATTGGCATTGCCAACGGATCTGTCATCAGGCTATCTGGGTCGCCGCTTGTCAGTGGATTGTAATCTTGACATAGTGCCCTGAAAAGCCACCGCATTGAAACGTTGGATCAATGCCGACAAGTTCTGGAAAAGGAAGTTTGTCTCTCGGGTGTCACCGGTAGTTGTCGAAAGTCGGCGTCCAGTCTCAGACAGAAAGGCGAGGCCCTCACTATTGAGGGGACCGAAGGTTTCTATAGCGATTGGAACAAAAGTGTATTTCTTCTCTAGCTCAGAATATTTTGTGTGTTTCCTTGTGGCTGCTATCTCCGCCGCTCCTCCAGCTGTGGAAGCTGTCTCGGGAATATAAGAAGCGGCCATTGTGTCCACCACAGTCGCGTCCCAAAGTAAGGCCCGTCCCCACTCCATGGTATCAGGGTCTGCCCGTCCGGTCTCTTTCCATCTAATCTGGAAAGACCTGACGGTTCATTGACCGCTGGAATACCGGCTCTGTTGAGGCTGCGATGGATAAGGTCGTTGATATTACAGTGTCTTGCTTGACGGCAAAAATCCAATGAACATGACAGGCCATGTGCGCCTCTGGCTGAGACGAAGGCGCCGCATGCGCAGGTTTGCGGCTCGCAGATGGCCACCCCTAATCGTAGGCCGACCGCCACCCTCACGGTATCGTCCTCCAGTCTGAGATCGCGAGAAACGAGCGGGAGAGCGTATAGCCAGTCCGAGGCGTGCGGTGACTGCAAGGCCCTTAGTCTCGCCTGGTCGTAGCGATCTTGTAGCTTTTCTTCTAGTGCAGACAGAACCGCGTTTAACAGCGGTCTGTCAAAGAGGGCTTGCTTATGACCTGGCGTCGTCGGTGCAGAAGCTTCGGTAAGTTGAAGCCAGGTAGACATCGCCGAGTCGCATGCTAAGTCCGATTTCACCGCTACTGATTCTAAGATGAGGGACTGGATCTGGAGTACGCCGGCGGCTGAAGCCAAAAGGGCGGGAAGTGCCAGCGAGGACGCCCTCCTAATTCCCAGTCCTCCCATCCTGATCGGTAGAGTGGCCTGACCCCATTGGTCATCGGTCATCGAAATGTTGAAGATTCGATCGATCCCTCCTCGCAGCAGCCACAAGGAAACACACTATTATTATCAGTATTATTATTTTTATCATTATTATTATTAAAAATTGTTATTATAAATATCATTGTAGCCTAATAATAGTGATGATGAACAATATTATTATTTTTTTTTAAATGGTTGTTTGGGATAGTTTTAACATTATTATTATCATTATTATTATTATTATTATTATTATTATTATTATTATTATTATTATCATCATCATTATTATTATTATTATTATCATTATTATTATCAATATTATTATCATTATTATTATTATCGTTATTATCATTATCAATATTATTATTATTATTATTATCATTATTATTATCATTATTGTTATTATCATTATTATTATTATTATCATTATTATTATCATTATCATTATTGTCATTTTTTATTGTCATTATTATTATTATTATTATTATTATTATTATTATTATTATTATTATTATTATTATTATAGAATATCACTGTAATAGGAATGATGATAAATAGTCTGATAGCTTGCTAGAATGGCTGTAAATGGCTCTGATGGTCTTACCATGTTCTAAGGGGTTGAGTGAGGGTCTGATGGGACAACTTACCATGCAACTCACCATGCAGTAGGGTCTGAGCCTTTCTGTTGCAGTACTTGCTGTTTGAAGCATGGTCATATCAGAGAAACAACAATTTGCCATGGCAAACACTGCCTAAGATATGTCGGCGGCGTGTTTCAACTAGATATAGTCCTATTAGGCGTACGGTAGGTTTACGTGTAAAATAAAGTCATGTAGGGTGAGCGGCGTAAGTGAGTTTGCATTCAGCGAATCCTTCAAATTCAACCATAAAAATAGAGGTGTGAGAAACATACAGAATTAGAGTCAGAGTCATTTGGAGTCATGCACATCTGTAGACATAGAAATGATATATATATATATATATATATATATATAGAGAGAGAGAGAGAGAGAGAGAGAGAGAGAGAGAGAGAGAGAGACGGAGACAGAGAGATAGAGAGACAGACAGAGAGACAGACAGTCAGACAGATAGAGACAGACAGACATTCAGAGACAGACAGAGACAAAGAGACAGAGAGAAAGACAAAGAGAGAGACAGAGACAGAGAGACAGAGACAGAGTTTGAGATAGATAGACAAGGACAGAGATAGAGACAGAGACAAGAAAGACAGAGCAACAGCAAGAAAGACAGAGAGCGAGACAGAGACGGAGACAGAGACATACAGAGTGAGAAGGCGTCGTCATAGCAGCATATATATAGTTGGATGAGATATTATACATTTCGACTGTCGCTGTGATCCACTTGAAACCTAATGCAAAACGAAGCTTTGGTTTATGGTTGTGGTCTTAAATATAGAGAGGGAAGTACATGGTCAGTACGTGCCATTGTCCTCTGTACGCCCAAAACAGACCGAGTAGGCATATATATATATATATATATATATATATATATATTCATGATATATTTATGTAGCGTACGCTGACCACACACAGGAAGTCTGGCACGGGCTTCCAGGTCCACAAACGGCAGACCTTCGTGTCCTCGTCGCTGGTTGGCCCTCGATGCAGGCGACGAAGCCATTAGTTGCGTGGGTGGACACATGACAACCTCTGGCGAGCTCAACAGGCGGCAATTGCCACAGACAGACAGGCAGACGGACAGGTACATGCAAGTAGACGTACCTAAATGCACTCAATAGTTAATAACATTCATATGGGGACATAGCTGCACCATAGATACAGACATATTAGCTTGCGAGCAGGCAGTGGCGTGCCAACGATTAGGTATAGACCTGCATGGAGTTAGACAGCCAAAGAGGGAGACAACCAGACAGTCAGGCAGAAAGGCAGGCAGACAGACAGATAGACGTGCAATCATGCAGGTATACGGACAGCGCTTGTCCGTGCGTAGGTCTGCGAATTTCGTGAAATGTCCTGGAGAGCAGCTCTCTCGTCAGCTGCGACGACTTATGAAGGAGTCAATGAGAGGGAGAGGGAGAAAGATAGAGACAGACAGACAGAGAAAGAGAAAGCAAGAGAGAGAGAGAGAGAGAAAGAGATAGATAGACAGAGAGACAGACATACAGATAGACAGAGAGAGAAGAGACAGACAGACAGACAGAGAAAGACAGACAGAGAGACAGACGGACAGACAGATACAGAGAGACAGGACAGAGACAGAGATACAGACAGAGACAGAGAGCGAGAGCGAGCGAGCGGAGCATGCTTTCAAGTTGTTGCAACAAATCGCTGAGCGAGTAGAACGCAGCAAGCAGCAGCTGACGGTTATAGAAGCACGATTGACTTCGACTCAATCGTCGTCGAGCGACATCTTGCGTCAGGAGACGACGCAAGAAGGAACGTGTCTCGCTCTAGCGACGAAAAATTCTCAGATTATTAGACGATCATCTGACTGAGAGGAATCTTTACGACCGGTTCGTTCCAAACACCTTCTTCGTCTTATTCTTCTTCAGTGGATTCGGTCCTGTCTTATTCGCATTCGGTGCAAACGACAATTCAGTTGATTCTGTAAAACATACCAGAAATACAGCACATCACGCGTTTGTCTATACAGTCAATATTGGTTGCTGTTACTACGACCACCAAACACTTCGGATTTGATTCATTTATGTTGGAATGTCTGTATGATCGTTGATACAGATAGTGATAGTATTGTGTGCTATTATAATATTAATCCCTTCGTTCAAATAATAGCAGCGGTCATCATTGGCGTTGATATATCGGACTGACAACTGGAATGCTTCGTCGTGAGACCATTCGTTGATCTTCCAACGTCGTCGTCGACCTCTCCTCTGTCTTTGTCGACAACGAATCCTAATCGCGTCTGATGAGTGCAGACGACGAATCTGACCGTTAGTGGATGCGGAGGATCTGCTCTCTTCTGGATTCTGCGTTTATATGCTAACGTTGTGACCAGGCTGCAGGTGCGTACAAAGACATTCTCTATAACTGCAAAATCCTTTACACTTCACGCCCAGTTCGCCATTAAACCTTTCAAGTCTTACGTCAGTATACCCTAAAATATTCTGCTAGGTTTAACAGTACATTGCGTTATTTAGAGGACAAAAACTGTGAAAATGACGAAAGTCGTCTTGGAGTTGCCTAAATATGTTCCGTCAGCTAAAGAAGTGTTGAATAAAACTTGGACTGCCTAAACAACGGCACTGTGTATTGTTCGGGTAAGTGTTCAATTAAGTGCAATTTATGGGCCTTTTATTTAAAAAAAACGCAGACGATTTGCCTTGAAATATATCAAACAGTTCTTAAATCCGCGCCATGTCACATTGTGCAATGAATAATCTATTCACAACTTATTCAGCGTTAGTGAATAAGTTGGTTTTATGAGCTTGGTGCTTTATAAGTTTTGAGATTACGATAACGATAGTAGATCAGTCATGCTCTAACTGACATGTAGATTGTAGATCGATCCAATTGAAGACACGACGTCGAAGGTCGACAACTGACAGCTCTAATGATCAGAGGTCTGTGTCCGAAAAGGCGCATCATCAATCTGAACGAATTAACAAAAGTTAAGCACTCGTCGACGTAAAATAAATAGGCGCCTCAACAACACACCGCGAAGGCGCCACTGTACTCTACAATCCAATTTACTCGAGCATCCACTCCACACTTATCACTCATCCACTGCCGTCTCTACTCACATAGGATTTGCAATATTGATTTCCTTCTGCTGTAGGACTCTGTCCATTCTTTCTACTTGCCCTTGGTCTCCCTGACATGTGTATTTTCTTGCCTCTTTCTTTATCTCTGTTAATATGCCTGTCGCTCGCTTGCCTATTGTCTTCAGTATGTCTTGCTGTAGTGGGCAATGACCGCACTGGCCTCTAGGAGAACTGGGAAATGAGTATTTGCTCGTCGATTGGTGCTTCTTGAACGATAAGGAACTGACATGACGGAGGACAGACAACATGCACGCCAGGATTGACGAGAGACGACTTAAGAGTGGCATGGCTTCCGATTTGTCAAAGGCAAAGGACTCGATCGTGAGAATGGAATTGTTTCCAGAGCCCTCCCTTCATCCATCCATCCATCCATCTGACGACGGTTTGCAAGACGAGTTAAGTTCCATATATGCGCTGCTCTTCGCCGCAAATGTTCGAGCGGTGAACGCACTTTCAATGCAAGTAACGAGCTCCCATATGAAAGTAGGCGAGCGTGGCGCGGTCGACCTCGGGAACTTTTATTTGAGCCCCTACAGCGTATTTCATGTATCGTATTATAACAGTATGTCTATAGGGCTACTTAAAAGTCAACCTTTGCCAAGTGAGTGGCCAACGAGAGTGATCGAGCGCTCGCCTGTAATGCGGAGCTCTGTAGATACAATGTATCGCCGCATGAATACCTTCATCAAATATATATATATATACATATATCATAATCTTCTTATGTTCTGCCCACCTTAACCGTTCCTAGACTATGCAGCGAAAGTGATAAAGATCTGTCGCTGACCTAACACGATCGCCTTTTCAATTGCTACCCTCAAATTCTGAGGATGTGGTTGCTTCAAATAATACCTGCTTTTCCTGGAAATTGTAACATCATTCAATATCTGAGCGCGATTCCGGTTTATTCTGGACTGAGAACGCCGACTGCGCATCATTTCAGCGGCGGAAGTAAGTTGATTAGGCTATAATTAGAGAAAGTATGAGAATAATTATTTTCTAGGTTTTTTTAGATCTTGTAAGTTTTTATTGCGTGATAAGTAAACGAAGGTTAGCTGGGAGTCATGAGCGACTGGCTCAATAAACAAACTGAGTCAACCTGGATAACAAAATCATCCGACCTGCAGCTTCTGTTTCACTTCGGTTGATTAGCTCTGAAGTGGTTCGTACTATATGGATGTTGAGCCTGTAGCAACCAGTCCCATACTTTGCATCAGCACAAGATGTTCTGATATTCTTTAACACGGTAGATAGGTAGAATAAGTATACGTTCATTCGATGACGATGAGAGTGAATGTCATAGCAATGATGATGGTTTGTGTAAAGATTCATATGGCGATAACTGTTGTGATGATGATGATGATGATGATGATGACGACGACGACGATGACGATGATGGTGGTGCCGCTGCTGCTGTTGATAATGATTGCCCTTGATTAAAATATATGAGCACGATCGTGTTATGACGTACATAAGATGATAGTTACGAACGACTGACAATGGTGAAGATGATGATAACGACGACCATATAGTCGTCGATTGCCGTCTTATTTGATGATAATGAAGACGACGACGACTACGTTATATTCAGTGAGATATTAATACAGCGATCATCACATGTGTATCCATTCATCCATACAAACTGCTGAGGGAGACTTCGTATGCGTCCATATGTCTGTCTGTATCTCCTCGTCGCTCTCCCTTCCCATGTCCTCTGATTCCCTCTCGACGGCCAACAAGAGTCCATTTCCCGGCGGGGAAACGGAAACATATTTCCTCTTAGAAACTAATTTCATTTGTTAACGAAATCAATTACTAGATGGCGCCTGCTGCGTTCATCATGTAGCGCTGATATTCTCCGATGACGGACCCTAAGAGCAGAAGCGAGCATGTGCTCAAACGAAAGAGGACATCTTTATGGACAGAACTGACATCGTAGATTATATATTCAGGCGCTCATTCTGTCGACGCATATATATATATATGTATATATATATATATATAATGCGTACGAATGTAGTATAGGCCTATGCACGGTAATATATATGCATATATGACCTTATAATTATATATAAACCAATGCGAAAGCCTGCGTATATTATGTCTCGTGTATAAAAATATGACGCTATGTATACTCTATATAAATGTTTTACGTTCGTATGGCTATAGATTTACTCTTTCGTAAGTAAAGAGAGAGAAAGAGAAGTCTTAGACTGTCGCAGCAAATTAGGCTTCAGTCGATGTCATTGCAAACATAAATGACTTTTCATTGAAAGAATATACGACAGACGCTGACCATAATGCGTACATATATAAGAATAATCTATATATATATAACCTATATATATATGTATATATATGTATATGCGTGTGTTTGTATAGGTGTGTGAGGGTATGGGTGTGTTTGTGAGTGTGTAAACGTGCACATAATATGCAGACATATATAAGAATAATATACACACATATAATATGCAAGATTGCATACATTATGGATGTATACAGAGCACTGTATATAAGTGTGTTCGTGTCGTTTGTATATCTGTGGATACGACGCCTTCGTAATATAAAGTATGTGGTGTCGTGTATATAGATTGATATGCTGTCAACATCTGCACGTGTATATTAGGGCAGCCACTGCAGCCGCTCTTCTATCCACCTATTAGATAATATCAACAGGAATTTATTGGCGACATCGAGTGGTCCAGACGATATTATGCAGACGCACACATGTGATATATATATATCCCATTGTAGAATAATAGACTATATATATATATCGAAATATACAGAGACATGCCACGTTTCCTACAACACTCAATACCAAAAGAGTATGCGGTTATGTGTGCCAGAATGTGCATGTCACATGTCTATGTGTATGTATGTATATATGTTTGTATATATATATGTATGCATGTATGTGCGTATGCATGTATGTTAGCATGCATTTATACACGTATGTATGAATGTATGTATGTATATAGGATTGTAGGCCCTATGTTTTTAAGTATTCAATTATGTATATGTAGGAATATCCGGTGAATGTGTGTGCACTGTGCAGTGGGCTACATAATGTATGACAGTGGGTTATAGTATATATATTTTTTAAGTGCATATGTCCATACATGAATGCATGCATCTCAGGAGAAGCGAGCATGTGCTCAAACGAAAGAGGACATCTTTATGGACAGAACTGACATCGTAGATTATATATAAGGCGTTCATTCTGTCGACGCATATATATATATATATATATATAATGCGTACGAATGTAGTATAGGCCTATGCACGTTAATATATATGCATATATGACCTTATAATTATAAATAAACCAATGCGACGGACGGAAATGATGTCACATCAGTTAGGTGCAGCCTAACACAAAAAGAACATGTTCCTCGCACTCTGTGGCAGACCAATTATGTGTGGCAGACTGGTTGCCCACTTTTCATGTGCATTTTAGTTTGTGCTCGTTTGTAGTCTATGTGCTGTACATATAAAAGTGCATATAAATGTGCGTCAGAACAGTGAATTGACCTGTATGGCCGATGCAAAAAATAAAATAACTTGCTTGCGCACTGCATGTAAAGCAGTAAATTGCCCTAATTGCTTTCATGCTGCACTTATAAATGACAAAATCTTTTATTTGCTTACTTAATTAGGTTTTGCACCTACTGCATTGAAATATTCTAATTATCCGTTGCACATAGAGCAGAAGCAATATCTTACTTACTAACCACCTTCTGCTGCGATTCTTTGCAATCGTGGGCATGCAAGCAGGCCGCGCATATGTGTTGGCATATGGATACTGGATAAGTGTGGGTCAGTAAGTGTGGCACCCAAAAGCCCATCAAATAGGTATGCCCATCATATGAGAAATATCGGTACATGTGGGCAAGCCTTGCTGGTCATCCAGTATTACCAACCATGTGTGTCAGTTCATAATTTGGGTCAGTTCATTATTTGTTCCAGTTATTTAGGTCTCTACGTAGGTAACCAAAGCCCCTATGTATGTGGGACACCCGTAGCCTCGGACAATATGCGTGCACGTGAGTCTGCCTATGGGTTAGCCATCTGCCAGTAATGTGGGCCAACCATGTGGGCAAACCATTAATTTAGGCCAGCCAAAAATGTGGGCAAGACTATAGGCTACAGCCGGGTACCAGTTTTTCAGGGTACATGGAAAATGAGGAACCAGTCTGCAACTGAGAACTAATTTGCTACATTGTGCCAGGTAGGCCTACATGTAAAACAGAGTGTCAGGCTCAGTCAGCGTAGGGATTCATTCCCCTCCATACCTTCTGTCACTGCGCCTTGTCCGCCTACTATCGTGACGTCAGTTCCGGTTGTCAACCGTCTCTTTGCTAACTACTTATATAAGTGTGCGCACCTGTACATATGCGAGACCTTTATAGATTCGGAATGTCTACTGAACGTTATCTGGTAACTTCTACGTTGAGGATCTGACATAGAGTCTGGGTGGACTCTGTGATGGTCTCATTGACTGTTTGCTAGACTTCAACCCGCTTTTCAATGAATTGCGATCACTTGAAGCGACAACCATTGACTGAAATGTCCTACGCATTGTAATAGCATATTACGGTTGTCGTTGTGTGGAGCTGAGAGAGAGAGAGAGAGAGAGAGAGAGAGAGAGAGCGAGAGAGAGAGAGAGAGAGAGAGTGAGTGAGAAAGAAAGAGAGAGAGAGAGGAGAGAAAGACAGGGACAGACAGACAGACAGAGAGTGCGTGAGTGAGAGAGAGCGAGCGAGATCCCCTAGGAGCGCCTCTGAGTAGATATCTTGAAGGGGCGCTATATCAAGTACTTTGATTGATTGATTGAGTCATATGAATCGCATCGCAGTGTCAAGGTAATTTGTGGTAAATATTTCATACAAATTATTGTTCTGCGCACATTTTGTACTTTCACGTCATTGTGTTACATCCTCTGTCGATGAAGATCTCACGCTGATGTAATTGTCAATCCTAATTATGGGAAGAATAGTGCACAGCATTACTGAGTACTTGGACTATTTTTGCACCAATGACGCAAACATATAGACTTATAAAGATGCTACGTCATCAATCAACCATGAACGTGTTTTGACATCGTGTTAGCCAATTTCAGCATTTCTGAATGAACAAAACATTTCTTTTGAGCAGTAACAAAAGGTACTTCAATGCTTAATACACTGACTTGTTTAGGAATCAGAGGAGAAGACCGTAATTCATACGCTTTTAGTCGCATTTAATGTAATTCTTGAACGATGAACCAATGCTATAACTTTGACAGAACTAATTGAACAGCTTTTTTCAATCATTCATTCAACGATGTTACCTTCGAGCGGGAATGGTAGGAAACACGAATGGCTTGAAAGGTTAGTCAAGTGCTGTATCAATGTTTAGGTACATTGCGTCTCGACTGCAATGGTAATAAAACAACAATGAGACTATCATTCAGTGTCATGGTAATGGAGAGATAAGTTCTGACAATGATGACGATGAGTGGCATGTAATGAAGATATTGGTCCTGACGATGCTGACGATCGTCATGCATGACGATAATGTTGACAAAGGAGTTCCTGACATTTTGTCTGGAATTTTTAGCGAAGATAGTGTAGGAGAGCGACAGACAGACAGGCGGACAATGAGACGGAGAGCTGGCTTCCTAGCTTTAATTTGCCATCACAGATCGTCTGATTAGGACGATGTACATGGACTGATAGCGACCTCTGTTGTCAGTTGTCTTCATTTCCTTCTCTTCAGTCGTTGATCCTCGGCGTCGATATTCAGCACCTATTCATTGGCCGTCATCGTGTAAAACATCGCTCGGTCTCTTCTTATCTCTGTTCATGTCTGTCACCCACCTGTATGTCTCTGTATGTCTCTGTATGTCTCTGTATGTCTCTGTATGTCTCTGTATGTCTCTGTATGTCTCTGTATGTCTCTGTATGTCTCTGTATGTCTGTGTCGCTCTAAACATATGGGCGTTGGACTATTGCCCGTCTGTTTCTCTGCCTTCAGCCGTTTTTCTAAGTGTGTCTGTCTACTCTCTATTTGTTCATCTGTTTTTGTAGCTCATTGTAGGCCTAGTAATTATGATATTTATGAAGTGTCACTTAAATAGAAATTCATCAGTGGTACTACCGACCATAATCGGTACAACTGCTGTCGAATAATACAGGAGGCATTTGTGATATTGCGAAACAGTGGAAGGGATAAATTGAGAACCAACTTGTACAAAGTCGTTTTGCTTTATCTGATCATCAACCTCATCATCCGTGACCAGACGTGACGGCGATTGACAACTATTATGTATACATGTGAGTGACCCTGCCTCAGTCTTTCGTTCGGCTCCTGGGCATGTCGGATCAGTCAAGTATTGCACCATGCGCGTGTAATATGTTTTAAATCTCCTGGGGTACATACATTGTGGTGAATTATTCAAGGTAATTATCTCGCGTAAACAACCCGAGACGCATCGACCGATGTGCTTCACGCTCTGCAGGACGCACTTGTTAACAGCGGTCGACCGCCGCCTGTCTGCAGCAGACCGGCAAAACGCTCCATCATCAGCATGGCAATGCATCAGGGAAGCAGAAGGCTTTGTCTCAGGTATGAAGACTAATATCTTCAGCAGTTCTGGCCTTCTGGCTGATTGCAAAATAACGCATTCGATGGACTCCTTGTTATGATATCACAGTTTATCGCCGAAGCTTAGATCTGCAGTATTATGGTTTCCTCTGTGTGTGTGCGTGTGCGTTCGCGTGTGTAGGTGCATGCGAGCGTGCGTGTGCATGGGTGTATGTGTGTAGGTGTAGGTGCGTGGTGAGTTTAAGGAAGGACTAGTACCTGAATATTCATATTTAATTAAGAATATGGTCGCTCATGTTTCGCAGTTTCCCACTTGGACCAATGTCGGTTTCATTCGAAATAATATTATACATATGGGCAACCAGAAAGCATAGGTTAAATCTATGCAGCGATCCGCACTTTTTCTGCAGTTGATCAGTTGACTTGTCCTCTAGTCTGCTGTTGCTGGGTTCCGTGTTCGAGCAACGGCGGTTAAAGATTCACTCCCAGAATCGTGGCTCGATTCTTGGACAAGGGCGATTCCTTGTCGTTGCCTAATAAATACGTCGCATCAATGAACCATAAATGCTGAGGTGGTCGGCCTTGGTACGGAGGATGATCTGATTCCTCGAATCACACGCTGCTTTGCTGCGACTGAGATTTCGACCTCGCATTCAAGCATCACTAGAAACCTAAGACGACCTCCTGCTACTGCATCATGCCAAATGTCTCATGAGCTTGGTTAATCACAGGCAGCTGCACAGTGTCTGCTTCCAGACGGTAGCTGCTGCTCCTGCTGCTGCTTCTTCCGACGACCGTTCGAGTCACATGATACACTCTGCCTCATTCGCCAACTTAGCTACTCCAGTCGTCGCATAGGTAAATGCACTTAACGGCGTTCCCGGCGATGACTGTTCTCTATTAGCGCTACAATAATGCACATGACATTTAAATGGCCGACTCTAGAATATGGACTATATAATATTCGTGAGGCCTGCGTGTCATTTGTCCGACAGCTTCGCTCGGTCGCAACTGCCGCGCATATAATCGCATCTGATAGAGTAACATTCAAATCTAGGTTTTATATGACAAGTTTATATGGTTAGTGATTCTTCGGGTTAACGCTGTCGTGCTAACGGCATTAGTTGCCTCAGATCATAGAATTTATTTTGCAGGATAAAGGTAAAGAATAAAGGTAAAGCTGGAGATGGTGTTGTTAACATAGGCTTACAACATCATGGACTAGCCTGATTTGTATCCCTGCGGTTGGATTGGGAGCGCCCCCGAGTAGATTTCTTGAAGGGGGTTATATAAATGTTAAAATGAATGAGTGAATATTAGAAGCGGGTATTTTAATAATCTCACTCACTTACTCAGTCAATCACTCACTCAATCATTCTCACTCGTAGTTCGCCACGTTACAGTAAAGCAGACGAACTCGTTATCAGCCAACCATCTTCTCCTATAAGCCTACTTCGTGTTGTTGAACCGAAGTCATCATCAGCTTCAAATCCAAATCTACCCATCCACCAGGAATACTATTCGGACGAAGAGAAATCTAAGGCGAATGAGAAAGAGAGTAGGTGACAAAATAGAAACGACGGACTAGGAACTGGACCGATCGGTTCTTGGCTGATTCATGTGTTATCTTCGTAAACGTTATGTATGTTTGTATATATATGACGAAGTAAAAGAATGTTGACTGGGAGTCATGAATATTGATCTCCGTTATGCATAACTCTAAATCTTACTGAAATTAGAACAAAGGAAATTAATGGAAAATTATGTTACTAAAGCGATTGAACCCATTGAACTGGTTCTATAGTATCTGATGGATAAAGAAAAATATTGCTGAAGCGCAAACGCAGCAGTAGCAATCAAGTGTAACTTGTTTTACGATGTCCGTCTGCCCCTCTTTCGGTCCTTCCTACGCCTGTAGATCGGTCGATCTGTATACGTCGGTCGGTCGGTCGGAAGAAGTTCCATCCGTTCGGCCATGGGAGCCTTTCCTTGTTGTGGTTAGATACATGTACCTATATAGTACCTATAATTATGTGCAGGTGGTATACACGCAGAGATGAAGAGAACAAGACTCTTCTCAACGAAAAAAACTCCAGTCCACACGAATGGATGACAAATAAACACACAATCAGGATGTATTGATTGGTTGTCTGGTCTTGAGTCAGCCGTATGTCTTCGTCTCAGCCTAAACTTAGACGATGTCTAATGGATGCCATTTATAAGCAAACATTTCTCAGCTGTGGCTGCCCTCAGCGTTCGTCCTCTGCCAGCGGCTGGGCGCTCCACTCAGACTTTGGCGCTCGAACCGCTGCAGTTTCAATCTGGTCGCCCGCTGGCACTTCGTGGCAACGACGAGATGATAAGGGAAGCCCTCACCTCCTACAGGGTACTAGCCTGCTGGTTATCTTATATATATATTAATGGACTGAAGAATATAAAGGTGAGAAAAATGGTTTTGATGAAAGTGGCTAGAGCGTATAACACGAGGCACATGACGGTGCGCAGAGATATAATGAGATGTGATGGATGTATAGTCAGTGCACACTTATAGTAATGTAGTGGTCCTCTGTCATAAGATGATGCGAATGAGAACATTTGCGACTGTAAGAATGGCTGCTACCCCAGACGAAATATTATGGTAACGGGAGAAGATGAAATATGGACCACACAATTAAATTGTCAATTATTCACACCTTCTAACAATTAATATGAATGTAGACATTAAAGCAGAGAGTACACCTTATGCTATATATATATATACATGTATATGTCAGACTTTTATTGTCAGTCCGATCTTACACTACGTACTTTCATCTATATATATATATTATATATATGTTATACTTTCTCACACATGCATATAATGTATATATATACACTGATTGCGTCATACTATTGAATATGCATATATTGTTAACCAACCATTTAATAATAACCAGCCATTTTATTTGACGATCTCCAACGGAGAAACTTTGAAACACACGATATTATTATCGATTTTATTAGAGGAGAGTCAAAAAGGTAGATAACACCTACACCGCCATTACATCACATTATCCGTCTACATATGCATATGTTTGGTGTATAATTACCTAAATCTATATCTACGTGCATGTGTGTGGACCCGTTCCAGCTCACAATATATATATATATATATAATAGTATGTCTGCCTCGTCCAGTGTAAAATTGCGAGCGTGCAAAGAGGAGCCGTGATTCTTGAACTAGCGACCAACAATACCGTTCGCTTTTAACGCCTGATCGTTAAACCAACGGCTAAGGACTTAACGGCCTTTTCAGTGACCTGTGTTATTGCAACCGAATAACACGTATGAAGCAACGAAACGGCGACATCGATTGTGCCAGAGATCGAAGGGTACTCGGCGCAAGAGGGTTCAACATCGGTAAAATCATCAGTGGTCAGTCATAACTGACCTCTCAGTCGCTCCCTCGGAGCACCGTTCAAGTGACTGCCTAAGATGATCACTCGATGGTGTCCGATGCGTAGAACTTGTCGCGGAGAGGGAGCCAATTCAGCCGACTCCGATTTATGGTCTGGCGGAGGAGACGAGAGTCGATCGGTGACCAAGTGCGTAAGGGCGAAGAACCTCCGCCACTGGACTTCCGTGCTTAGTGCCAGCTGGTACCAGTCGCAAGTTGAGGTGAAAGAGGAGAGCGAGGCTTATGGTCGTTCTTACTACGCATTGTCGTTTAACTGCCAATGAAGTCATTAATGAGACGCCATTTCTATCAACGTCTTTTAACTCTTTTTCTTTTGCGCAAATCACGTAATAACATAGTTAACAATTCCACAACTATTTATGGCACTATAACGACCAGGCATAGATGTACACGTATGTAGAGTGTATAGACATATGTATGAATGTATGTGCATATATATACACATTAGTCCATACATAGATTTGTATGTATGTGCATGTGTATTTAGCTGTCCGGAAACTACACGTCCCAAAAGACGAGTAATGAGCAGATGATTCGTTTGTTATTGCTCTATGTTATGCCAATTTCCAAAGTGGAGCGGATTGGGAGTAGCCTATGGAGCGATGTGCCTCATCGGGGCATTGCTACGTTCGGAAAATGTACATTGGCCAAGTACGAGATATTGCACGTGAGATGTCCTGCGTGGGTTACCCATTACATCAGCGAACCTGCCAAAGTAACTCTGCTATGGTTTGGTGATGCCTAATGAGCAGGACGCCTGCTTAGTCGCAAGAGCTCTGCAGCTCTACTTTGCTCTCTTTTCGCTAAGTCTCATCGTTAACTGCTGCTTATGGCTTCCCTCCTTTGTCCCTCTACCGTATTATGCAGCGTTGCGCGTTTCTGTCACCGGTTTTTACGGTTTGGAATTGACTCACTCTGGAGTTGCTCAGCAGATCACTATGCATGCGTGTTTGTACTCGCCTATACATTCATATGCTGTTTATGTGAGTGTTCACGTGGCCTCTCTGTCTGTCTGTCTCTGTCTGTCTGTCTCTGTCTGTCTCTGTCTGTCTGTCTCTGTCTGTCTGTCTCTGTCTGTCTGTCTCTGTCTGTCTGTCTCTGTCTGTCTGTCTCTGTCTGTCTCTGTCTGTTTGTCTGTCTCTGTCTGTCTGTCTCTGTCTGTCTGTCTCTGTCTGTCTGTCTCTGTCTGTCTCTGTCTGTCTGTCTGTCTCTGTCTGTCTGTCTCTGTCTGTCTCTGTCTGTTTGTCTGTCTCTGTCTGTCTCTGTCTGTCTGTCTGTCTCTGTCTGTCTGTCTCTGTCTGTCTCTGGCTGTCTCTGTCTGTCTCTGTCTGTCTCTGTCTGTCTCTGTCTGTCTGTCTCTGTCTGTCTGTCTCTGTCTGTCTGTCTCTGTCTGTCTGTCTCTGTCTGTCTCTGTCTGTCTCTGTCTGTTTGTCTGTCTCTGTCTGTCTGTCTCTGTCTGTCTATCTGTCTCTGTCTGTCTGTCTGTCTCTCTCTATATATATATATATATTAGTTATGAATTTCACTGTGTTTCACTAATGCAATTGACGGATAACAATGGGAACGGTTCGGCCCATTTCATGAAGTGCATGGATACGTTGGTTACGAGACGGTGACTGTTGATGTCAATAACAGGTTTGGACCGATACAAGAAAAATGTAGTATCTTTCCAGTGCTCTATTATGATCGAATCACAGAAGAAAAGAAACAATGGTAATAAACACGAACGAACAGACACAGACAGCAGGACAGAAAGAAAGACATAGTCAGACACAGAGACATAATAAATGCTAATGAATTATGAAAGCTATTAAATGATATATTATAATAATACTAATGCGAAATATTGATTAATAGTAAATGGTAGCAAATGCGAAATGCTAATGAATGCTAAATACTAATAAATGCTAAATACTAATAAATGCTAAATACTAATAAATGCTAAGTGCTATTAAATACTATATGCTGATAAATGCTAATGTTGTTCAACTGTGTTAAACTCTTCTGTTTATCCGTCTGCTTGTCTCTCTAAATCTATTCGATGGTCTGTTTGCCTCAGAGTCTGACAATCAAACAGACAAAAGTCGTTTAGACAACAAAAGAAGACAAAGAGTGTAATTTTCATGGTTTTTCGGTGCTTGATAAGAGGAGCCTTTGTTGTCCTTGACCTAAGCAGAGCGTTCCAGCGACGCATGAAGAAGAAGTTCTCAACAGAGCGCTATATAAAAGGCATCGAGGGAGATCACACGAAGACGTATTAATACCTATCTGCTAATGCTGTGCTGCTGTTGCTGAATATAATCATTGCCGCAGGCACACAGAGGCTCCCCCTCCTTCCTCTTACACGTGTCCTTTGTCCTACATGGCCTTCTTCGTATATACCTGGACGACTGGTCTTATCGATTGCTGGGCTGCGTTCTTCTTGTCACGGAAAAGACAAGAGGACTGTTAGACGGCAGTCGATGGCCAAACGTATACAGCGTAGGCCTACAACGTATGCTGTACAACAATCTTACGACTGTTTGATCACATTACATTACATGATGCAGTATGTAGGAATTCATTCTATGAATTCAATGTCCACAAGGTCGATCGGATTGAGTAGCACTTTGATCGCGAAGCTGTTCAGATTTCTCGAAAGTATGAATGGGAAAGGGAGAAAGAACTGGAGATGTGTAAGACAAGGGAGACGAATAGTCTGAACAATAAGGTGAGGGTTGAATTCAAATGGGAAGAGGAAAGGAACAAAGAAATATCGGACGAATGAAACGATAACAGGATAAGATGATAGAACCGCGTCATGTTAGCAAGAAACATCAAAGTGTACCATCATCGTCGTCGTCATCATCATCATCATCATTATCATCATCATCAATTCATCATCATCATCATCATCATCATCATCGTCGTCGTCGTCGTCGTCATTGTTATCGTCATCGTCATCGTCCTCGTCGTCTTCATCATCAACATAAGCAGCAGCGGCAGCATCAGCAGCAGTAGTATTATCATGCGACAGAAGTAGCAACAGCAGAAGTACGACTGACGTTGTCATGGAATCGATGCATTACAAGACATCGCCTCTGTACGCCGACATAAAACGAACAATTAAGTCGATGCAAGCCAGCCCTGAACCATTGAACCAATCTATTGTATAATGCCGAAGAGTGAAGCTGCGTCGTAGACTGACTTTAGTCTATTACTGTAACACACATCTGATTAGTTGAGGAATATTATTGATATGATCAAAATTAGTGCAATTGAGCAGATCTCGTTCTGACACAGTTACGTTTGCGTCAATTGCAATCCAGTGCAATCTAATTATTTATGTAAATTATTTATTTAAACTGACTAAACAACGAGCATCGGCATGGAACTAACGTATGAAAATGATAATTTTGTTTCGTCAGCGTACAATTGGCAGTCAATTAGCGCATCAGATAGATTGAGAATGATATAAAATCTAAACAAAAGTGGGTCATGTAGTGAACCACATGGTACACTATAATTCAAGACGATGGGATAAGAAGTGGCTTGATTTATACGAATTAATTGAGTATGGGGGTGGTTGGGTTGTGCAGATATAGGAGACGAACAAAGTGATGTCGTGACCTAATGATCGAACCAGTGGTCGAGCGGATGAAGGAGAAAAATTATAATGGACGGTGTCAAAATAAGCAGATAGGTTCAGGAGAGTGGAGGCGGTCGCTGTTCCCTCATCCGTGGAACCGATTAATAATTTTATTAAATGAATCATTGTACAAGAAATAAGTACAGATTAATTAAAGTCACTTTAGTAGAAGGCTAGTTCATGTGATAATCACGATTATATAAATTTTATATAATGAACTGAAAACTCAAGGCTTAAAACTTTTTTAAACAAATTCCTGAAAGTTCCAGGGGACCTCTGGTAAATTGTTAGGCGATTAGATTAGATTGGAAAGGAGGATTCAGGTTCTGTGGACAGTTCACACCAATTCTTAGGTTCACACGATTGACAGCTACTTAAATCAAGATTCTGGAGACGAAATTGAGAGTAGAACAGAATATAATTTGGATCATTTGGTGCCCATGCAATTTATACCATGCAAGGGACCTCGAGCTTCGGAAATTGTTTGAACATTCAGAACAATTGTATATTAACGTAAATGACGTCTGATTAATTCCTTTCTGCCCTAAGGGCCCCACGCGTGGAAACCATAGGGGAGCACGTGCCATGGATGGCAAACATGGACAATGGAAGAGATGGATAGTAATTGCATGTAAGCGTCGTCGACATCTTTCAAACCTGTTTCCAGCCTCAGGATCTGTGAGTGGCGCTATATAAAATGGTCATGTCCATTCATGGCTATCCTGTTTTCTGTTCCTACGTTTTAAATAACCAAAACCTTAATAAAAACCTTGTTCAAGGCTGTGAATAATACGTCGACACAGCTGTATTCGGTTCCTGATGTTAATATTCTTCAGATGACTTCTCAATCATGTCAGGCGCTGCGCATTTGCACCTGTATACTTAATCAGTGGTAACAAATGCGCGATCAATAAGCGTATATTGCAAAGAAGTTGACAAGCCGCAATACTTCACAGAGTTTATGCTAATTGTCGAGAAAAGGAAATCAGTCGCATAAATGTTACTGCGATTGGGCACTAAGGGACCTATATTAGATCCGAGGTGCATAGTGTATACATGTATATAATATTGGGGCTAGTCTGTAGTCACGTGGTCCTGGTCTTAGATCATGGCTTCGAGCGATGATAACAGATCAGACGAAAAAAGACAAATCTTCTCACATAATCCAGCAATAATAGCTGCCCGACACACGATTCCTGTGCCACATCTGATCTGCTGCCTGGTGGCGTTCGCCCCCTCCCTTAATGTCTGAAAATTGGGAATTTTATAAATCAATGAGACGGTTCTGAATATTCGCTTCGTATTCGCTTTTGGACAGAATAGTGGGCCAAGCAGCTATTCGGACCGAACACGAATAGTTGACACGTGGCATCTGTTTTTGCATGTGAAGCTGCTATAGTGACTGGACTGAAGTAATTCTCTCATTGACAGAATAATGCTGTGGTCGCAACCAGGCGTAGCCTACTGCCTGGACCACAGTATCGCAGTGTCAATGGTCTCATTTCCAAGTTTAGTTTTAAATTAGTTCCATTCCATGTTTACACACACTGGCTGATGGTGCAAAAACCCCATGTAGGTATGTAGTAAACTGTTTACTTTTATTTATGTGTTAAATTTACTGAACTGAAACTTTTCTTTTTTTTTTTTATTTTTAGGACCTAATGTTGTCAGTTCACTTATTTTGTACACTATTCGTATTCGGCTGAATAGTTGGTCCAATTATTCGTTATCAGCCGAATAGTGATAAATACCTAGTCTGTACAGCTCTATAAATCATACTATTTAGCCTACAAACAATTCCATTGGTCAAATGATACGTATTTTGGTTGACAGGACATACTATCTGGCGGATTTGAGCAAACGACTTAATTAAAATAAAGATAGGGTTTTAAAATAGAAATGTGATAAAGTGTGCAAAAATATATTTGAAATGAGTGAAGGTAGTTGCTTTCAATACAAAATCTACCCAACCTTCTGAGACAACAAACTACTTCACGTGAACATGCTTATAAAAGCGTCCTTTTTGACTTAATTTGTACACATATTTAATCCTCTAATAAGGGGTTGCAAAATAATAAAGAAACACTTATTGGAAGCTGCTTGATGTCTCTTTGTGAATTTGATTATTTCGCTCCAAATCTCAGGAAACTATAATAATGTGACCCATCAAGACATAATTATGTGCTTTAAACTATCAAATAGGGTAACTAAGGAGGTAATTAACAAAGAAGAGTCAAGATTACAATGCTGTCAAACAAGGTTAGTAAGTTAGCAAGTGACAATAATAATAATGATAATAATAATAATAATAATAATAATAAAAATAATAGTAATGATAATAATAAAAATATTAATAATAATAATAAAAATATTAATAATAATAATAAAAATAATAGTAATGATAATAATAAAAATATTAATAATGACTAGAATAAGAGCTGCAACACGAAAAGTCGCCAAGTACGTAAACCTTTCCGCAACGTAACATTTTGTTCGATTGCACTGAGTTCCCAACAGAATGATAGGTGAGCGATTGACAATTATTATCCTGTGGAGGAATGACTAGAGACCAGACATCTTAATCAGTGCCACTCAATAGTCAGAGGCACATTTGCACAGTTTATCACAGACGAAGTAAATAAACTCCAGAACAATATGTAACGCTTCTTTGGATAGTTTCTGAGAACTCTAGGGATCATATCTACCTCGGGCGAAAAAAATAATATGTGTATTTAGTTCTTTTTCTCTTAACTGTTCGTTTCGCTCAGTCGCGGATCACATTTCGTTTGTTCTCTGCTTAAGACAAAACTTTCCGATTGTTTATCTAAGATGGGCTGTGTCTTTCTCTGTCTCCCTGAACTGAACTTCTGGACGTTGACCTTGTGACCTTTTGATGCGACATCGGTTGACGCTCTGTGCTTTAGATACTGCAGCTGTGCTAGAAATCACAAATCAATAATGATGGAAACAAAGGTGAATAAGGAAATTGGGAAGTATAGGCCTACTGAGGATGTGAGAAGAAAGGAGTTAGACAGAAATAAGACTAAAAGACGAACGTCGAAATGAAGAAATGAAGAAATTAATAAGGAACGAAGGTCGAGGAAGCAATGAAATAAGGAAGTAAGAAAAGAAGAAAGCAAAAATAGAAAGAAGTCTTAACTCGTAGAATTGAAATTGTGTCAATTATTGTCTTGTGTCAACTTTGACAAGATTGTTGGTGCACCACAATTCAATACAATTCAAAGCAATTTTAAAATGTAACTCTTTAATTAAGCCCAATTAAAATGAATTCTATGGGACGACCTTTTGTCTCAGTTGCATCAAACCTCGTTGTCTCCTAACGAACATTGAACACAATTTCCAGTTTAGGATCAGTTAATTAAATCCTAATTTCTACGGTATTTTCACCACATGACAGGTTGAACATGATGCTCTCCTCTTACCAGATGACATTAACGTTTAGAGTTGTTATGATCACGATATTTGTTCCCGTTCGTTGCTGCTGCTGCAGCTGCAGTGGAATGTGAGATGAGAAGAACCAGGCGACGGAACTGGAATTTCAAACAACCACTCCAACTGTCCATATCCCATTCGAGTCTCCCTTTAGACGGTGGCTATATTGAAGCTGCTGCTTTCAACAAGTCCTTCACTCATAATTGCTAGACCAATCAATTAATGCTTGTTCATCAGACGGTTGAGCTTAATTAATACTTAATA
Organism: Bimastos eiseni; assembly: GCA_959347315.1. Classification (NCBI taxonomy): domain Eukaryota; kingdom Metazoa; phylum Annelida; class Clitellata; order Crassiclitellata; family Lumbricidae; genus Bimastos; species Bimastos eiseni. Next base: position 38,977,951 of record OY365807.1, on the reverse strand, counting down.
TGAACAATACTCATAAATTTATAAATAATGCTGACGATGACGATGTTGATGCTGCTGCTGCCGCTGCTGATAATGATAATAATAATAATAATAATAATAATAATAATAATAATAATAATAATAATAAATAATAACCAAAGGAAATTTCGCCGTTCAGGAAACCGATCAATGAGACTATTTCAGACAAAAAACATATTAAAAAATACTACTAATATTAATAATAATAATGGCTAAAAATTACAAGAATAATAATAATATTAATAATAATGAAATTACTACTACTAATAATAATGATAACAACAATAACGATGATGTTTGTCGCCTGTGGAATAATGTCTACATTGAGTATAAAAAAATAAAAGAAATAATAATTAATAATGACAGGAATAAGAATAAGAATAATAATGATTTTAATCAGGAAGAGCTCCATTTGAAATACTGAGGGAAAATATACGTAGGGTAAAATGACGATAGTAATGACGATTATGATGATGATGATGATGATGATGATGATGATGATGATGATGATGATGATGATGATGATGATGATGAATAATGATTAATTACAACACTAGTAGCATTAATAATAATTATTATTTTTCGGATTATTACTGTTATTATTATTATTATTCGGATTACTACTATTATTATTACTATTATAGAGCAACACGGTGCCGCGGCAGAGCTCGCAGCTGCTATAAAAGATGCGAAGTACAGTTCACTCCTTGCAACAATGACTCTGATCCTCTCGTCCTTGGAAGTTGGAACCTAGAATTCCACCAACAGCACTCACTGGCCTTCCATTCATCTCATCTTTGGGACACAATAGATTTCCGAAGACCCGAGAATAACTAGCCACTTATTCCAACGACTTTCAATAATCGGCGATTCAGCACCGTTGCTCACCGCTCTACCTTTCTGCCTTACCGAAATTTGATGAAACGCAGCCGTTTCAGATGTTGTTGACTGTCAACTGAGAGATTAGACTAATTTCTGGGATAAAATAAATAGTGGCAGCTGTAGCCAATAACGTGAAAACGCAAACTTGACTAATACGCTTCGTGTCATTGCGCTGGTACAATAAAATTGAGTTAGTTGAAGGTTTAATGTGCCAGGCGCTAAAGCAATTGAGGCTCGGAAGTAGGTTTACCAGACACTGAGACGGTTGATGGGTCCACACTGCTGAATGAAGATACAATGCACTGCCTATAGCACCAGTCAATGTGTGACAGGCGGGCGCATGAGATTTGTCTTCACCGGATTCATTGAAGTAATATAATATCAGTTGATGGAATCGTTTCTAATCTAAAATCTTTTATTGAGCGTAACACATGCTGTCAACCAATGGGACGTATGCAGTGACGTAGACGGAGCTATGACGTTGAGGGACGAAGTATGGGACCTGAAGAGTCTGCAGCCCAGCAATAAGTAGGCGGCACCGTTGATAGGGTCTGAGCAGAAACCTCAGAAGTTTAAATTACACGACAGCCTTGTCTTGTTCTGTCCGTATTTACTCTGTAATCATCGGAGACCATTATATATTATTCCTTGAATTCTGTTGTTGCATCGAAATCGCCTTCGATGAATCTTCGAGATGCGCTATATAAATCTATGATTAAAAATTACAACAGTGAAAGACAGTTTCACACTTTTAAACACAAACACACACAGAGGATATTTCATGTCCTTTTTTAATCGATGTGCCAGATATTAAGACAGTAACCGTTCTATTTCATGGTCCGGTTGCGAACCCGTGGACAATGACCGTGTCTAGGACGGATGAGCCACACTGCTCTGTCCTGTGCCTTCGTCCACTCACTACACTCCATGAAAGCCACAGTTTAGCTCTGCGAGCTTCTTCCCCTCCACTCTATTCCAATCAGTCCTTGGTTCATAGATCGACCACGCGATCTTCTCCAGTACATCGAGGCCTTCTTTGTAATGACCCAAAAAGCGGCCTCAAATCACTCAATTGGCTAGAGATCGCAGAGCGCGTCCATTTCAGAGTGAAGCTTTAGAAGTCTGGAGATTACGATTACGATTACGATAGTCCTTCTGGAACGCTGGCAGACATGTCAGAAGCTGCTCTGTATCCGTCTTTTTGGACAGAGACTAGTACCATTGCTTTTTCTATTGATTGGTCACGTGGTCCGAGTAGGGAACCCGAGTAATTTTCATCGTAAGGACCGCATGCAGAAAGTGTCCAGTTCTTTATTCAGGGTTTCTGTAGTAGACTACGTTTGGCAACTGTGAGAGAGCTTTGGTAGCACAAGCGGTCGATAGTGTTGTGTACGCAATATATCAGTTCAGACTCCTTGTAGAGAGCGCTCGCTGTATGTCCTTACCAGGGAGACCATGAAGGACCTGGCGATCCGAGGTTTTTGCCCGAGGTTTGAGCCACTGTGAACGGCCAAGATGGGTAACGGCCTTGACGACCTGCAACTCATTGTCTTTGACCGTTGGCAGATCTTCGTCAAATGACGTCGTTTTGAATCAGCGACATGTGTCTATCATTATTTTACGCCAGAAGTTGTAAAATAGATTCTGAGTGTTCAATCTCTCACCATGTATTCGTCCTGATGCTTAGGATGGAAGGCTGGTGAGTGTTTGAGCACAGACGGATGCTCAAACCACCCTGCCTCTTTTTTGCCTCCTTAGTGCATTGGAATGTCCACTACGGTCGAGATTGGGTTGATCACAAGGAATTCTCCAAGAAGCTGCCTGAAGTTGTCGAAAGTGCTCACATGGCATCCAGTGGGATTATTGACTTATTCCTGCCAGATTAACCTTCTTGTTGGCCCACCGCTGCCTGTATGGTCTAACAGACTGTGTGCACTGTTAGTAGGATGCTGCAAAATGGTCTAAAATGGTTACTGCCAGCCTCGTCTCTTTTCTCATGTGCGCCAGATCCCAAGTTTAGTCAGAAATCTATGCATTCTTGAAAAGCTTGAATAGCCCAGGACTATTCCGGTGCCTCTTGAACGGCATTCCTAAAGATGTCCTAACAAGTGGGACCTTTTAGGAAGTAGCGCTCTACTAAGTCTGTCTTATATAGGCATTCTGAATAACGGGGTCTTGTCCTAATTCGGTATCTCCCATTTGTCATGGCATGAGTCGTGTTAGAATGGAATCTGATCGGACCAGTAGTGAGAGGCAGAGCAACTCGGGGCTCTGAGTCACAGTTCACTTAGGGTGAGACTTTATGGTAAATAATTAAGCCTACTGTACAATTCGTGGATGATGGTTCAAAACAAACGGAGGAAAATGTCAAGACGCAGTGGAATCATCTCCTTAACAGTTATCCAGATTTGAACGACTCATAATACTCACACTAATAATAATCAAGGTTATTTTAAAGAGTATAAACCTGTGGAGCGATAGAGTCGAGTTCAATCAACTTGACTATGCAAGTAAGCCTACAATATGCTTGCTTGGTAGTGATTGCTTTACAAAGCGAAACTCAACTAACACTCTAGACAACTGAAGGCGATTTACTGTCGACCAATTAGTATAGGCTAAGCCAGGCTTAGACCTTTGACACACGAAATATGCTAAATGCAGAGAGTGGCTATTACCAATTGCGGATTTTCAGATCACGCCACCAGCGACAGCAGTCACTGGTGACCAGCTAATGGTCAAAGTGTATTATGTTCACTGGTTTGGAAGGACGATGCGCAGTCTAGGTTCGCTGTCATGCCCTTGGGTTTGCAAAATGGGACGTGGAAACTTAGGCTTTTCTACATGGTGGGCTAAATAATTATGTAATCCATGGCAACATTGAGCTAAATGTTGGCTTTGAAATCACACGAATGCTCAATAAATTTGTCTACTATAACATAAAACGGTCGCTCGCGTACATCTCAGAGGGAACATTGACATACGTACATGCATGATTTGAGTGGCGCCATATCAGTTCTCCATTACATTACATTACATGAACCACCTTCCACCTCAAAGAGATATGTTCGACTGAATGGGCTTTTTAAGTGGCATTGCGAATAAGCGTGATTGTATTAGCATTCAGCTTAAAAATCCTAAACACGATCTATTTCTTCCATTTAATAGCAACGCTGGCATGATGCAGAGACATATTCGGACGACGGTGCTATGCAATTCATCAAACTGTGACGTATTTCCGGGCAAATGGTGACACGTTTCCTGTCCAGATGTTGACGACGTCTCCTGTTATCATCACCTCCGAACTGTCCACTTCCGGCGAGAAATGTGGCCTCCTCGCTGTACCGGAAGAGACGCCATCTTCGTGTACCTCGCAGTCCTGCCTTTCAGTACCCAGCGTACTCGGATACGGCAATGCTTCGGATCTGTCCAGGTAGGCAATATGTAGGCCTCTACGCAACGAAGCACCTTTGAGGGCTGCTATACAAATCCACAGAATGAATGAATGAATGAGCGAATAAATGAATGAATGAATGAGTGAATGAGTGAGTGAATGAATGAATGGTAATTCGCAATTCACAATAGGCTTAGTAGACTTTTTAACATCTCATTGCTTTCGCTGTATAGCTTTGGTTCCATTATTTCTGGCACATTTTTTTATATTTCTGCAATATTGATTGAAGCAAACGTTTTCTGCTGTGCGGGTCTTATTTTAAATTATATTGATGACGTTGACGATGAGTAAATTATCAGCACGAAGACAGGTACAGTGACTATTTTAATGCCACCCGGGGATGAAATGAGTGAGATGGTTTCCCGTTGCCTTCATCACAGACAATTTTGGGTGAGCAACTTATCCAGGGTCGCTATGCAGTGACTCGAGGTTGATTCAAACCTGCGAACCGCTGGTTACAAGACACACCACAAGGCCCGATTAAGTTACATGCTGCCAATTTCTGGCCATTCACCGGTTATTTTGGTTGACTTGTGACTGCAACTGAGTCAATGAAACGAGCGCTTTATGATCGCAGCGTTGCTTATTGAAAGGCCGCGAATTCCTCTTCTGTTGCCGTAGACAGGCGAAAGGTCTAGATGCCAGATGAAGCTTCGTCATCCTAGGGTTGCTGATGATGTTGGTCTGGCTGTGACTGTGGCGATGTTCCATCGCTCATCCTTAGGCTGTTATGAGGCCTATGTCACTGTGGCTGTACTTTTCACTGCGACTGGAATGATGAAGATAACGATGAAATGTAAAGCCAAGCAGACAAAGAAGAGACTCAAGGCTAAAAAGCGGGTCTTGAAAAATGTAATGTAATTGAAGAACAGAGAAAATGGTAACAGAATAGAAAAACTCGTAAATACATAGGAAGACGCAAATAAGAGATTCATGAATGGAAATACGAACAAATCGATTAAATAAAGGTTAAACGCGGAAGCAAGAATAGTTTCTGAATAACTAAAGCATGCAGTTCTCAGGAACATCTGAAGCGTATCGGAGAATTGCAGCTTACTAATAAGTGTAAAGAAAGAAGACATTCGGGATTGAGGTAATACGCTGCAACGTAGCAGTTGTAACTTCAAGTAAAATCTCAGTTTCTCAGAAGCTTTGTCGAAGAATGAAGTCACATATATCGGTTTCAGACGAAACATCTATTATGCCTACATATATATGTATTCATACATAGATAGGCATATATAGGGTGTGTGTGTGTGCACGTGTGTGTGTGTGTGTGTGCCATAATTACGTGGTATTGGTAATGGTGTCACGTAATAGCAAAAAGATTGAAGACAGAAAGCAGAATAGAAAGAAAGAGGAAGAGGCATAGGAAAAACAAGGAGTAATTTTGGCAGGTGCTGCATATCACACGTGGTCGCAGATGGCTCCTCCCTCCTCCTCCTCCTCCTCCTCCTCCTCCTCCCTCTCCTTCGCCTACGCAAACATCCGCCGCCGTCAGAGGAACTGATCGATACGTTGACGATGACGATGACGACAGCACTCACGAAAATAGCCCAACACTCGACTAAGCCAATTATCATGTTCAGCCTATTTCAAACGAAACATCTCTTATATATATCATATATATTATATATATATCCACGTCTACAACACTCTGTATGTGTGTCTGTTTGTCTGTCTGCCTGTCTGCCTTATCTGTTTCAGCTTGTTCTCACATGGTCTAGCTTACTCACTCTCCGTTGATTGGCTTTCCATCTCAGACTTATAGGACTTAGATCCGGATTTTCCAGTGTATTACGACTTTGACTACGTTTTCATTGGAGCAGCCGTCGAAATCATCGACTGATGTTTTATGATCCATAACGTAGTGATAGAAGGAGGGGAGGATGTTGTGGCCAAGTGTTAGAGCGCTCGACATGTAGGACGAAGCCTTCCCTAGGGGCTTTAACTGTGTATATTATATTGCGACCAGTGCCAGGGCGCTTCTTTGCTAGCGGGATGTTGCTAGTTCCAACCCACTTCTGGAGCCATCCGAGTCACTACCAACACAGAATGGTTGCAAACGACCACAAAATGGGTGACCAAGACAGGTTTTCCTGTATTGAAATCGATGACAACAAGAGAGGAGTATGGTGACCACTTCCCTTAGAGAGCTCTGTATCCGCGGTCGCCAGATGGACAACGTCGTGACGATGACCTTTCCTCAGAACAGGGTTCGTTCTCTCAACAGCAAAGAATCTTTCACTGTTTGTTTACATTCTTAGCTACGGCTTCCATTTTCTCTCTACCTGATCTAAACTTGTGCGTGCTTTTCCACATCTCGCGACTCTTAAACTATCTCCAGCACTAGGGGACATCTAGCGTTCGCTAAATTTCAGTGACAAGCAATGCTTGTGACAACCCGCTGCGTCATTTCATTCTAAGCACTTGTCCCTGTGGCAACTCATCATCCCACCATCACGTGTCTCTTGGTCCACTTCCGTGTGGCATATTCAAGGCTTACACGATTATATTATCATTTGCTCCAATATTGATGGAATAAGATCCCTTACCCGTCCTCTATGTTGGCAGTTACCCACAACGCTGTGATAGATTCTGCTTCGAATGCAAAATATACCGGTATAGGGCATCTACGGACTCTGAAAGTGAATGTCCTCTATCTATAACGTTCGCTATCTACCCACTAATTTTTTTACGACCTATGCAAGAGAGGGGGTCCCAACCATGCACTTTAGTCAATTCCTAGAGATGCGTGTTGTGACTGCATTGTGTGATAACCGTCGATGCGATAGAGATAGATAGATCGATAGAGATAGATAGATCGATAGAGATAGATAGATCGATAGAGATAGATAGATCGATAGAGATAGATAGATCGATAGAGATAGATAGATCGATAGAGATAGATAGATCGATAGAGATAGATAGATCGATAGAGATGCGTCACCCTCCTCCTTTATCTAGGATTGGGATTAGCATTGCCAGAGTGCAAGCAGTGACAGAAATGCCCCATGAGGTATATGCGCATGCGTATAATAGGCCTATAGTAGTAGCGTGCTAACGGAGAGATAGTGGGCGTCTGTTTTCACGCATATAATGGATGTTTACGAATGGATTTGCCTTTGTCGATCATTTAGTCTCATTTGCAAAACGCTCGCAGCTCCCATGTCCTCTTTCTGCTCTGTCGCCTTCGATGATTCGTAAATTATTGGTTAGAGTTAAACTATCTTTTGTCCTGCAAATGTCGTCGTAATCGTAATCGTAAACTCGAGATTTCTTCATCGCCCACATAAAGTGAAGTCACAATAGCTTAATCAGGACTCAACAGCAAATCGATAGACAGATGCAGACAGTCATACATAAATACACGCAGGCAGGCAGGCATGCAGGCAGCCAGCTAAGATAGATGGTGTTTAGAGTTGGAATGACGATGGAGGTAGAGCAAAGAGGAGTATTCAGGATGAGATCTGCAACAAAGCAGGCTTAATGCGTCCTCAATGCAGCTTCCAGATTAATAGTACGCTATACTCTTACATTTCAACTTTCATGACATAACATAGCATAACATAACGTAACGTAACATAACGTAGCATAACGTAGCATAACGTAACATAACGTAACATAACGTAGCATAACAAAACTGGGTTTTAGGTGGATCAGTAGACTAAGGCCTGTGTGAGAATCACCACTCGTACACGTCTCAATATCCCAATTTCCTTAGCCGGGCCTTGAAGTTGTTTACTGTCACCACAGAAACTGATTTTTCACTTAGGTCGTTCCATGCATTAACCAACCTGCTGCTAAAGAAACTTTGATTTCTGGCTCATTCTGGTTTCTTAGAGATTTTACAAATGTGTCCTTTTAAGCCACCTCTCAAGCCGCTTGGAAGAACCTCGATCGTGTTGTATTCTCCTTGCCTGTCATGATCTTGTACGTCTCGATTAGATCTCCCCTTTCTCTTCTTCTGTCCAATGTTGTTCGTCCACACTTCCTTAATCTCTCCTCGTATGTCAATGTTCTGTTTCTTCTTATCATCTTTATAGCTCTTCTCTGCACTCTTTCCAGCACCTCCTTGTCCTGTTTCGTGTATAGGTACCACACTTGCACGCAGTACTCCAAGTGTGGTCTGACTAGTGCTTTATATAGGTTCAGGATAATACTCTTGTCCCTGCTGACTATCGTTCTTCTTATTTGTCCCAGAACTTTATTTGCTTCGCTTGCTGCTTCGGCAAACTGTCTTGATGTTTCGGGTGCTTTTATGAATGATGACTCCCAGGTCTTTTAACTCTCTTTTTCCTCCTCCGTTACCCTTAACTTCCTGCCGCCCATTCCGTACTCAAAGCCTTCGTTCCTTCTTCCCACATGCATTGCAGCACATTTATCCATAACGAACAGCATATTCCAATCCTCCGACCACCTGTACAATTTTTCCAAGTCATGTCTTAACACCTTTCCATGATGGCATCCCATGTTTGAACAACGTCCCTGTCTTTCTCTCACTGCATAAATTAAATTCAAAATCATGATTCCCAGGGCTGTTAACAATACTGGAAAAAGTATTGCAATAATACCAATACCAATACTTTTTCGTAAAAGTATTGCAGTACCAATTCCAATACTTTCACAAATACTTTTCGACGAGCAAGTTTCCTGTTAATTCACACAAAACAGGTGCTACGAAAAAAGAGTTTAATTACAGTATCGTTTTTATTTAAAAAAATCAGTATAATTGCAATTATTATTTTCACAAAACAATCAAAGATCAGTATAATTATAATAATGATTTTTACACAAAAAATCAGAATTGTTATAAAAATTATTATTTTAAAACTGTGTACTGTATACCTAAGCGTGCTACACGATGGCCTATCGGTAATGCACTTGCTCGCGTAGTATGCGGGTTCGACTCCGTGTAACGACCCTGGGCAAGTTGTTTGCACACACGTGCCTCTGTCACCAAGCAGCAAGCTGGGAAGTAAACGGCAAGTTCTGCGATATCACTGGCCCAGTGTTCAGTACCTTGGGATTCGTTCATTGCCGGCTCAAGGGCCTAGGAAAAGGAGATATGGCTCGTTCTACTACATAGGCGTTTTATATATGTTTCACCAAATGCGATACAATGAGACAAACCAAGGCATCCATCCGACTGTGCTCGCGCTCAATTATACCTCCACCTAACCGACGCTGAATTACGTATAACCGTGGGAGAGAATGTCGGATTTCTAATTTATTCTGCTGTTGTATACCATTATACACAGACGAGGTTGGCGGAATCGAACGACTTTCCTCGTCTGAATATCCTTCACTTCTTAAAATTGGCCTTCTTCATTAACACATAATGCCAGCCATTATCGTTGTCGCTGTCATCGTCGTCGTCATCATCACCATAATCATCGTCATCGTCATCACAATCATCGTCGTCATTATTACCATCGTACATAGGGCCTACGTAAGCATATATGTATTATGTACATTTGAATGCACATGTGCATTTATGTAAATATGTACTTGTGTATATGGGTGTATATAAATGTATGTGCGCATGTATGTATGTATGCATGTATGTAGCCTATGTGTGTATGTGCGCGAAGATGTGCGTATTATGAATTTCAACATTCACCATATATCGCCTTTACGTACCTTATAAACCACCACCTGCTTCCCGGTTCATACGATGACAAATGTCATTAAGAGCAGAAAGCCATTAGCTAGAAAAACAATGTCCAGTAATTTAGGAGAGCTGTATATATTCCAATGGCACGCCAACGCAAAAGGAACCAAAACAATGGTTTCCCGTAGATGGATAATTATATAATATATACATATATATAGTCTTATATACATATATAAGTATATATATGATATTATATTATGCATATAAGAATAAATATATATTGAAGTCATTCTGTGAAATTTTGAGCCATGGCAATGTGAATTAATAGCTGCGTACTACCAGAAGTCAGTTATTTACTATCAGTAGGAGTAGAGGTCCAAAAGCGGAGTTAGGTCATTGGGAATAATAAATAGGGCGATATCTATATATACACATATATATATGAAATCTAGATATAGGTATGTGTATGAGTGCATGAACTTTCTATAGTAGTGTTATGGTAGTAGCAGTAGCAGTAGTTGTAATATTAGTAGTGCAGTTGTTGTCCTAGAATATAAATACTTGCCAGAAAATCTGTTATTTGATTTAGTTTAGCTATGGTATGCCATGGCCATAATCACTGCCAGTGTTTGTCTTTCCGAGGTTCGAATGCCAGACCTCGTTGTTAATTACCATAGGGTTTGCCTTCGGCCAATCCAATCGAGCGTTTACAGCTTACTGACCTAAGCAGATGCTGTGGAATGCAGCGCTTGAACGTCAGAAGACTATTGAGGACATGAAAGGGAAAAGTGGAAGACGACGTTCCTACGCACTGCAGGCTGAAAGTATACTGGAAAATATTAGCCAGAGGAAGGACTGCATTTGGACAAGAGAGGACGAGAGACAGAGACAGAGAGACAGACAGGGACAAGGGACAGAGAGAGGACTGGAGAGAAATGAAGGAAGGAATGCAGGAATGAAGAGAAGGAGGGAGGAGAGAAAAGCTTTACTCGCATTAGGATCCCTAATGGATTTATTCACCTGCTCTCTCTCTCTCTCTCTCTCTCTCTCTCTCTCTCTCTCTCTCTCTCTCTCTCTCTTCTTTCTTCTCTCTCTCTCTCTCTCTCTCTCTCTCTCTCTCTCTCTCTCTCTCTCTCTCTCTCGTCCGATCGTCTGTCGATTTGTCTGCATCTGTCTTTATCCGTCTCGCTGTATCGTTCTGATATAAATCCAAAGCCGAGAATTTGTCGTCTCTCTCCCGATCTCTCTTTCCATGTATGTACGTCTAAATTAGTCTCCCTTCTCTTCCATATCCAAACCACGTGCTTCTGATTTACCTCTGGGTTAAATGGTTTATTCGTTAATTCCTTTTCCTACCATCACTCTTTTTGCCCTTGATAGGATACGGACAAGCATGCATGTGATAGGCAAACTGCAGGCAGACGGACGGGAAGGCAGGAATGCAAGCAGGCAGGCAGACTGGTTATTGTGTGCTTGATTTGATATAGCGCCAATATATATATATTATATTTACATTTTATATATATATGTGTGTGTATGTTCAAAAACAGACAATCATAATATGGATACATTATACCTAGGCGCACATGTACACTGTACAGTGTACATACATAAATATTGCGTACAAACGGTGACAGAACAATTCGACATCTGACAGTTAGGCGGCGGACAGTTCGGCGCGGAAAATTCGGCGACGGACAATTCGGCGCACGGACAATTTGGCGCCCGGACAATTCGGCGCCGGATGAGTTTGTAAGTGTATTTAGACCAGATATCGGTATGTAGTAACTGGTATTTTTTAAATATTCAGAATGGGAGCGAAATAATATTCTCCATATTATCCAGCACATGTTTGGTTATTGTAGAATCTATAGTCAACACATAGGGACCGTGTCACCTTCTAACTAGAGTAGTCCTCCACTGTAGAAAAAACTAACGAATATTACAAATTACATCGATTTCGGTATCGATTTCACATAGAATTTACTAACGGCAGTAGAAGTTGATAACTCCATGTCTTAATGTTAGTGTGCTCTTTAATCACAATTACTCAACGTCATTATTTTAGGGCTGTTGCCTTCATCAGTCTCTATAATAACCAGACATGTGCTGGATAATATGAAGAATACTATTTCGCTCCCATTCTGTATATTTAAAAAATACCAGTTACTACATACCGATATCTGGTCTAAATACACTTACACACTCATCCGGCGCCGAATTGTCAGGTGCCGAATTGTCCGGGAATCGTACAAACATACGTTGGCTCGTGGATGCAATCATTATACATTAATTATTGCATGCTTTACATAACATACACACGAATATATGAACACACACACATATTCCTACATGTTTGCATATACCGACTGACAGGCAGACAGACTTTTGGAAGAGGAAGGCACGGAGGCAAAAGGAAAGAGAGAGAGACTTAGAGAGCGAGACTATTTTTGGCTCATAATGAAGACGTCACGTAAATATATCTGACATGATATGGCAGATGGTGATATGGCATGCCGACTGCAGAGGCTGAAAGTCATCGTCGTCATGCTTGATGAGTTGCTCTTTGCTTCCAATACGTCGACGAAATTACGGGACGCATTCAGAGCGATTTATTGGCGTTGCATCTCCTCTTCCTCGATGCCAATTCCCGTCTCCTTTTCGACGATCTGATGGATGACCTGACGATGCAGTCCGTCATCTCTTCAAGGCAAAGTATAACCGCAGCAACGAAATATTGGCCTATTCTTGCCTGGAAATTCTGTCCTGTCGCTGACACGGGAATATCGTCCTGATTGGTGGGAAGGCAATGTTGTCCTGTTGTTGGCAAAGAAATGTTGTCTTATTGAGGAGGAGAAGGAGGAGGAGGAGGAGGAGGAGGAGATGGAGGAGGAGAAGGAAATGTCTTGACCGTTGTGATATTTTTTTCTTGTCCTGTCATTGATCAGAAAAGGCTATCCTAATTGTTCAGAAAAAGATTTTCCTGCTGTTTAGGAGGAAATGTTGTGCTGATCGTTGGAAAATTTCCTGTCCTGTTATTGATGAGAAAAGGCTGTCCTAATTAGGAAAACATGTTGCTCTGTTGCTGAATAGCAAATGTTATGTTTTTTTTTGAATAACACACGTTGTCGTTGTCTTTGAGAAGGAAGTTGTCGCATCTCTTATTCTCTGTGACGTCACTTAACTTACTCAAGTTACTGTACTGTTCTCAAGAAGTGTTTATTAGTCTTTTGTTGCAAAGGAAAATGTTCCTATTGTCGGATCGCTGTTGAATATAGGCGCTTTGGAGAAAATTATTGTAACTGATGAACTGGCTTCTAAAGACTAAGCATAATAAATAAATAATCACTTATTTTACTCTACCCGCTTATTTCCCATTTCCACTTTGAATTGCAACATAAACGCCATTCATATTAAATAAACACATAAGCACATACATACATGCATACGTACATACGTATGGGTGTGTACAGAGTCTACAGACGTACATACATATACAATGGTGCAATCGTAAATATATACATGAACACACCCTTATAAATATAAATATATTTACATATACAGATAAATAGATAAATACATACTACATACATGTAAATGCGCGCATGCATACATATACTTAGTTGCGAGTATTATGCAGATATGTATGTGTATATATACGCAATGAGAACGTATTTTCTGGTAGCAACGATATTGATATGGGGTAGGCAAGCTCCACGTCTGTGATCTTATCAGTTGCCTCTGGAGTCCTTTTCGCTCTTTAGACTTCATGATCTTCTAGGTACTCGATCTCGGACTCCGACTGTCACAGCTCAGCAGTGTGCCTATGCCCACATACTATCCATAGCCACAATCGTGCTGAGATCTTATATCCGGGGTACTACTGTTCTGCTTGTTCGCCTATGGCACATTTTAATGACTCTAGCCACAACCATGCATTGGTTTTAATTGATCTTTTCGTCAATAGAACAATTTATCACAATACATGTACATACTACGAGATTTATATGAGTTGGAAGGGACTTATAGAGAGAGAGAAAAGACATTAAGGGAACCACAGATCCCGCTTGCATGCCGAGTTACCCTTTATAGCAACTCAGAGCAGCAGGTTATTATACATTGACTACTTGGTACAAATATCTCATAAGGCATAATAGTAAGAAACAGAAAATTGTGAACTCAGGTAAATTCGAAATCAGGTTATCTTACAATTGAAGTTTAAAGAGATAACTATTAGCATCACGTATTTCAACATGGATTTGATTCAAAGGACTTGGGCAAGTACATTTTATGGAAAACTTCCTTGTATTGCTGCGATCATTAACCGGTCTATAATTGTTAGAGTAGTGAAAGCTATGTTAACGGATAAAGTAGGGATTAAGTAGTTCTTTACTATAAGGGAAATTGACTGTTGTTGTATCTATAGATTATATGCACAAATTCATTAATTGCAGAAGTATTTGGTCAAACCTGGGTATAAGAGACTGTCTGAAGCTGCAGTCCATTTTGTGGGGACGAGGGAGACCATGTGACTATGCGAATGGCCCTTCCTTGCAGAGTGTTATAGGCCTACTCTATTAAGTTTATCGATGGGTACAATGTAGTTGGAGGCCCAGAATAAATTGCAATAAGTGAAATTTGAACTTTTAGCACTGGGAACGCCTCTCATTATAGGTCGTACTGTGAGAGGCGCTTTATATGTCCGCATATAGAATATAACACAAACATACGCAATCGATTTGTCATGCAAAATTCCGGTAATCCACAGCAGAATTTGCGATTTGATTATGTTAATGTCTTACTTTCGACGACGATGATGTTGCTGTTGTTGATGATGATGACAACGACGATGAAGATATGATGAGAACCGCAACAAGTGAGTTATTAAAAACGATGCCCCGACAATGTTTCAGACATAATAACAAGACAGAGGAAGAGAAAGAGGAAGAGCAGGAGGAGCAAGAGGAGGAAGAGGAGGAGGAACAGGAAATTCATGATGATGACTTATGACGGTTTTGTCGTTACGGTGATTCAATCGTGATTGCACAACACAGGGAAGTGCATTCCCAAGGAGGAAAATAAGTGAAGAGGACATAGGATATGAGAAGATAACCTAGAATGGAGCTCTATGCCAACGCAAATTAGATCAGGCTGATCGGATGGAACAGAATCACCTTCAGCCGGGTCTTTGCTGTCCTGAGGGGCAGAAAACTTTCGATCGGGGGCCACGCATTGTCATGTATCGAAGGTGTAAAAGAGTTTGCCCATGAAATCAAAAGAGTGGGCGGCTCTACTTTGATTAAAGTGTTATTGTAATTGCAAATTTATATAGAGCCCTATAAAGAGAAACATTCATGAGAGGTAATCCAAGCCTGAGAACAGAAACCAGGATCGAGTAAATTGGGTTCCAAGCGCCCTCGGAAATGAGGCAAAGATGGACGTTGAAACTCAAGGCGCAAGTTTTAATTGGAGGAACAGCCAGGTCACGTGATGTGGCAAACGATGACATTTGTGGACAGTGATGGAAGGAAACGAGATACGTCTTACGCCGACACTGTTTGGACTTTGACAGGCCCGTGCCAGTCCCAAGCCAAGAGAAAGGGGTGGGCGACACCAAATCATCTGCTACATGTCGAACCCTGGGCAAGACCCTTTTGCATATAAGCATTAAGATCTTACATTACAATTCAATACGTTTCGCATTGGTATCCTATACAGTTCCTCGGACTTGTCTCTCACACGTAGTCAACAATCGTTTCTGGAGATGATCTTGTAAACACATTCGATACTCGCGCAAACCAACTGTTGGTCCGGCCTCAGGTCAGGCCACTGGTCAGGTCGTGCGTTGACTATAAGAAGTGTTGTACCATACCGAACAGCAAGGATGTTATGAAGTCGGACTGTAGCTGGCGAGCAGGAATTTTACGAGCAAATATGCAAGCTGTCATGTCATTGATATTCGTTTGAAATGGTGGATTGTAAGATCCTCCGATCGGTAACTAAACTACAGAGAAACGCCGATGTAGCAGGCGACGGAACTGGCGACGGGTGACGACGGTGTCATTGGCCAACAGGTTGTTACAGTAGTCGATACGCATGATGCATCGAAGGTCACTGGATGGACTGGTCTAGGGTGATGATGACGCTGATCTTGTGTTCGTGTCGATATTTAGACGACAATAGCCGAATTGTTGTGAACTGATGACCATTATTCGGTGCTGAGGGTATAGATCCCAATGCAAGTATGTTGCTGTAGCAGCTGTTAGTATACTGCAACAGTTGATGAGGAATTTTGCATGTTCGGTGATGGCATCCAAGCGTTGATCGGATAGTCAGCAGCAAGGAAACTGTTCTCCAAAGAGCAGCTTCACGTTTCCACCTTCTTTCCACGTCTCCTTTCAGGTCTTTCGCAGTCATGCGATCCGCGCGCAGATCAACTGTAGGTCCAGCCGCTGTTGTAGGGGTACGACTGGGTCAGAGATCAGCGGGTGCTATATACAAATATAGACTCAAACCATATAGTCTCTATGTTACTTGCCTTTTATCTTGACCATGCCCGCTATAACAATGAAGTTGGGATATTGTCTTTCACACGAGTTATATGGCACTCTAGATTGTCAACTATAACCTTATGAGTTTTGATATAGCAGATCATTACCATCCTAAAAATATCATAAGTAGGCTTTCAGTGTTCTTCCATATAGCGTAAGCAAATCAGCCATAGTCGGTTTAGTCTCATATGATCGCTGAAAGCCTACTTATGATATTTTTACGATGGTAATAAACTGCTGTATACAAATTCATAATTTTATAGTTGACAGTCTAGAGTCCTAAAAGTGGCGCTATATAAATATTCAGGCATGATGATTACAATTAAGTCCCACAGTTCATACGTCTTAGCGCGTACCAAGTGTTCAGTCACAATGAAGTATTATTTATTTCACTTATTTATTCTAAAATTTGATATCGCCCTTCTTCCAACATTTTTTGCTCGGATGTGCACACGCCTCGACGGCGCAATTACAGTTGTACTGCAGAGCAATTGTACGCGAAGGACTTGTTCAAGATCTCTACGCAGTGACTCCCTGGACGAGGGTCGAACCCGCTCACTCAGCGCACACTGAACGTTACGGGCTCGGTCAGCGTACCACACAATTATGATGAGTGGTTGTTGCTATATATGACGATGACGACGATGTATTGGAGACAGTGGATGTTTTAGTGACGATGACTATGGAATGAGAGTAATGATGAGTGATGATGACAATTGGTGGTGCTGCTGACAATGATAATTATTATTATTGGTGACGATGATGTTGTCTTTAGCCGGAGACGGGCGAGCAGCACCATATCGTCGATATTCGACCTCAGTTCGGAGGCCGATCGGTTGGACCAGGCCCTGAGAGACAACGACCTGCTCGGCCTCCGCAAGATCTTCTCAGTTCACCAGAACAAGTTCAACCTTGTGCCTGGGATACAGTGGAGCCTCTTCGTTCCACCGGGGTCTCGCATCCACTCGCTGGCCGGCTGGGAGAACCTCGGCCACGCCGTAGACCCTGCGTCCAACCGGACCCGCAGCCACTCAGCGGCCTCCGTAGGGCGTCACAGCGTCAACAGCCTCCTGCCAACCGGAGAACTCCAACTGCGCAAGTTTTCTCATTCAAATCCTCTGCAGACGTGCCCGATGAGTGTGCTCAGCGCCACTCCTTACGAGGTGCCCCCAGTGGACAATCGTCGAGACAGTTGCTGCACTGATATGGTCGACGTTCCCATCCCAGCCATCTTCAAGACGGCTCTGCAGGTCGCCATCCAGTACAACTCCCTCGGTGCACTCACCCTTCTGCTCGCCAGCGGGATCGACCCCAACCGATCCCCAGGGAATCTCGGCTGCACCGCTGCTGCCTCGGATGGCGGTGGGCGCCGTGACCTCGCGTGTCCAGAGTCCCTGTCCAGCTCACGGAAGCCGAGCAAAGATTCGAGCAACGGTGGATATCCCAACAACGGATTCAACGAGTCAAAGTCTTCATCGGATGGCGGAAGTAGCAGAAACGCTTCCATAACATCCGACGGAATTAGGCGAACGGAAAGGAGCTCTCTACTGCAGGCGACAGTCGGTCTGGGAGTGTGCAACTCGAAGCGCCTCAAGCTTCCCAATCGCTCGATGAACAATCTCAACTCGACCGTCTCGTCCTCTGACCTCGAACCGGACGCTACAGTAGACCCCATTGGAGCGAAGCCCACGACGAGGGACAGATGCCCGAACTTCCTGACCGAGTACAGCCTTGAAAACCTTCTGACTCTGCCACCGCTCTACATCGCCACAGCCTTTCGAAACGAGGCTGCTCTTCGTCTGCTGCTTCAGTATGGCGCCAATCCGATCGTTCAGGACAGGATGGGATGTTCTCCTCTCCACCTGGCGACGAGCGACGAATTTCTCAGCGACGAATGCTCGATGACTCTGGTCAGACACGGAGCCAAGGTCCACGTGAGAAACTTCTTCGGCGTCACGCCGTGCCACTCCCAACCAGATATCCTCTGGAAGCAGACGAGATTCATCGAGACGAATCTCGCCACGGTGACGGCCTTCACTCGTCAGATGGAGCTGAACAAGAACAACGAGGGTCGAACGAGGGGCGTTGCCGACCACTTCCGCTTCGGAACCAGTCTGTTTCGACGATCTCGAAGAAGCCACGAATCAAACCGGAAGAACAGCTCGAGAACGAAGGACCACCAGCGGAAGTACAAGTGGGTCCTCGACAAGGACGCATCGGTCGATCGCGATAGATCGGCGTCGATCAGTTCGTCAAAGAGTCGACTCAGCTTCAACGTCAACGTTGCTCAATGTCACCAGGATGACATCGAAATGGACCTCATCAACCAAGCAGACCCTGAAAAGGTACGCACACGCAGACATCATCTTCTCATCTCAGCTTCTCTGTCTCCCTAGCTCTGTCTCTCTGTCTCCCTGTCTCTGGCTCTGTCTTTCTCTGGCTGTCTCTGTCTGTCTTCGTCTATG